>CM029776.1:29532177-30132177 GCA_017562165.1 Ectropis grisescens | reverse complement strand
ACATAAGCGTCAGACTAAGCAGCCCACTTCATTTTTCCCACAGTTGGGATTCGGGGCTCTCACATGCAAAGAGTTACAAGGTCATTACGGCTTATTCCCCACGGCACTACCAAGCCGCACTACTGGTAGTGCCGTGGGGATTTTTTTTCCCTTCTGGACTTCTGGCCAGTAGTGTCGTGGGAAATTTTTAAACGTCTTACATCTTCGTTCCCTTCTGCACTACTGAGTACACTACCAGTACACTACACGGCACTACCAGTGGTGCGGCTTGGTAGTGCCGTGGGGAATAAGCCTGTCATTACTACATACCACTTTGGACCAAGAATTGGAAAATGCCTCGAAAGAAGTATTCGTATGAACTTAAAAACAGAGAAAACAGAGTTCATAGCGACCTGAACTATGGACCTATTGTTATTATTTTTTAATATTTAATTTTGATACAGATAATAGATACCTAGCTATAAAGTTCTGTGTATTTATTTTGATACGAGTTCAAATCGCGAAAGCGTGAAAACTATATTTCTTGGAACATGCCGGTCATGGGGGTCATGCCAACCCCCCTGGGCTGGGTCCCAGTATCTAGGTGCACAACTAATTAAAAGCTTGCATTTTGCATGACAGTTAAGCTAAGAACTTATGGAGCGGTTTCCAATCGCGCTTATGTAGAATGCAGGTTTATATGTAAAAATTGAAATCAAGACTCACGAGGCGGCTGCCACGCGGCTCCCGTGCGGTCGCAAGTAGAAATACTTTACTAGTAGCCCCCCAAGATTTTACCCACGTAGTTCCCGTTCTAATTGTTTCCCCGCGTTAAAAAATAGTCTATGTACTATTAGATATTTTTAATTTTCTTAGATTTTTTGTTTAACTTATACGATTTTGGGGGGGTCATGTCCCCTGTGACCCCCCCCTCGGACCGCGCATGTGCCGCGGTGGCTACGAAACCGTGAAAATCAGCGGTCTCGTGAGTTTTGAAATAAAACCGTCGCCCGTCGCGGTTCGCGTTTGGAAACCGCTCCATGTTCTTAGTTCTTAGCTTGACACGTCGAATCCAACGGTTGTCGATTCAGTGACAGATATCTCTCTACTTAGTCTGTGGACAGATATGACCAGTCCATTGCCACAGTGTATCTCTCTACTTAGTCTGTGATTGCCACTACAGTCTGCTAATGTGTTGAGCTGTGTTGGTAATCTTGGTTCTCCGGCAGATCACCTCATTCCGAAAACGATCCCTTAGAGAAACTCCAAGAGTATGGCTCATTCCATTGCTCGCTTTCACCTTTTTATAACAACGGAGGTGCCGTACAAAAAAAACTAATTGCAGACTAAAAAGCGTCATGTCTTGCATTGATATAAAATATGATATTACCTGCAATTGACATAATGTCAGCTGTCGTTTGCAAACTTTTGAACTGTAATAAAATATAAATTTAATAACATAGTAATGATTTACACAAAACAAGAATGGTATACCCCTGCTGAGATCGCCGTGCACAACAGACATGACGATTGCTGGGTCAGTCTCAACGGGAAGGTAAGTCTCTCCCTGACAAATAGTCCAGAGAATACGCTCTATTTACAATATATTTATTATCAGATCTATGGTGAATATCTATTCATTATTCATGGTCTATACCCATAAGCATAAGTTAAGCAGCCCTCTAAATATCCCAACTGCAGTACCCAGGGCCTTCTCTGGCTAGGAGAGATTCAATGCCCATAGTCCACCACACTGGGTCAATGTTGGCGGATTGACCGCGAAAGATTCTTGTAATGTGCCGGTTTCCTCACCATTAAAGCCAGTGATGATGATCAACTTGTACATCTGCACTTAACAAAATATTCAATGATAAAGGCGGCATTTGCACCTTCTACCTACCGCACCATTGTGAATCGCTCGTTTTAGCCACTAGACCTAGTTTCGTCTAAGTGTTTTTGACAACGACTTATAAATTGGTTTGCCGGGTGACACTTCAAGAAACTGCGTTACGCTCCGCTCACGTTATGCGCTCACAACGAGAGCGAGTGAGAGGCACGCGTCCCTTCCACTCGGGCATGGTTAGCCCGCCTAAGAGCGAGAGAGACAGACATAAAAAGTGAAAGGCACGCGTCCCTTCCGTAAAATTATTTTACCACTCAAAGTCGTTGTCACGCAAAACTTTCGCCCGTATACCGACTTTACAGGCAACCAATTTTTTTTATAATATAGAACATAGAGCAGCGGTAGCGAAATGGTGGAGCGCGGTCCAGATCCGGATATCCGAGGCCAAATCTCATAGAAATGTACCGAATGTACTACTATTTATTAGTGGATATTTCTTTTTGATAAAAAATAGGTAGACTGCTCTAAAACTGCACAAAACCAGTTAAAGCAGACGCAGCGTTTTATGCGGGGACGCGTCTTATATGGAAAACTGACCGAGATAGTTCTAATATTTTGACCTACGGACCCCAAATCAATCTATTTGATGACCCCTTTTGGCCGAGAAGTAAAGGTATATGATTCCAGGTGTTGGACCTGACGGACTGGGTTCAGCAGCAGATGAAGACGTGCCGCTGTCTGCCCAAGACCTGCACGTGCCCAGTGCAGAGCTGGTTCTGCGAGGACATCTGCGTCGAGAAGTGCCCCTGCTTCAAGCAAGGGTATTTCTATTGCGATGGGAAAAGGGTAATAACAAAATGCGCCGTGAGGCCGCTGCCGCTATTTAAAATTATAATCACTTTTCCAAGTCAATTATTCTGACAAAACTGCGGTCATGAGTCTTAAATTACCTATTACTTTCTTCAAATTGGCGACAACGAGCTTAATGCCTATTCATGTTTAGGTACGTCTCAATTTACGTTTACCATACGTACTAAAAAAACTGGAATATTATAGGTACGCAATTATGTGTGTTCCCGGTAGGTACCTACGAGTACAACCTGGGTGTCTTCAAATCTAGAGTAAACAGGTACTTTCCATGTAACCGTGTCACATCCCAGGCCGATAGGTAAATCGCGATCAGACATATCTTGGATTAAAACAACCGTTGCTTGATGTGAGTAAGCAACACAGCTCTGTGGTTGAATTTGTAAATATTCAAAAATAGTTGATCCGGCGAACTTCGTTCCACCTTTCAAACCTTCCCTTGACTCCTGCAAATATTAATTAAAAATCAAAATAAGGCGTTCTCGAGTTTTTGTGGGACTAACGAGCAGCAACCCTAATATCGTGCTACCTTATACCACATCTATGCTGTTACCTGGAAGAGATTCTTTTTTACAGAGTGACGGGACGTACGATTTAAACCTTAATTAAACGTATAATGTGCCTGATGGTAAGCAACACGCCTGTCCAAACAACAGCATGTTACACTCCGCGAGGTATAAGCTGAGCTTTGCATTAGTGTAAGTGATCACCAATCAGGCAGGAGCTTGAAATTTTGTCCGCGAGGTATAGGCTGAGCTTTGCATTAGTGTGAGTGATCACCAATCAGGCAGGAGCGCGGCGAGACAGAATGGCGCCGCGCCTAAGGCCGGTTGTCACACCTACACTATCCATGTACACTCACACAAATGCAAAGCTCAGCTTATGCCTCGCGGAGTGTACGCTGCTACTGCAACATGAAGAGCAATAAGACCGCCACTTTTGATGCTAATTCGTAAGTAGGTACCTATAGGTATTATTGTGATATTTCTATTTGTGTCACGATAAAAACGTTTCTATTTTGATAGGTAAGCGTATATTTAGCAGAAGAGCTCTGTAATCCATTGTTTGGTTCTTCTAGTTAGTGAGCACAATCCTCGCGTTCGCTGGCAAAGACGTCAGTCACTGGTTCAACGGCGACGAGTGGGTGCAATACACTCACCCCGTGACCGGCGTCGTGGGCCCGTACTACAGGTTCGGACCGGGCAGCCGCCAGCCCGCCGTGCCTTCGCCCAAGTGGCGCCCCCTGCGCCGACCCTGGTGGCTCGACGACAGCCTGGTGAAAGGGAAGGCGACGGCCAAGACCAGGCCTATACGGATCACTAATTCTATTACTGGTGGGTGAGATTGGTGATCATCTTTACGCTCTCAAATACCTATATATTACTACGGCGATAAGCTGAGACGCAAAATAAATTTTGCCGCATCACTTGTAAGTAGGTATACCTACCTAGTACAATAAACAAAATTGGTGAAAAAAGAAAAGTTATTCTGTTCTAATGCCCTACATATGATTTTATAAAAGTGAATAATAATAATGATGATGCCGAGGATAGTTTATTCATCATCTACCAGAGAGCCGAGACCGTACCTATATTTGAATTTCTTATGATTGTAAATGTTTCTCAAAAAGCGACGGTTGAGGTTTTAAGCTCTCAGGGTGTGAATGTGAATCTGGTGTTAGGTCTGGTGTAAACAACGATATTACAATTCGAGTTCGACTACCAGTAGTAATCGCTCCAAAGGACAGAGATATACCTACCCGTTAGTAGAATTTTATCTAGGTACCTACTCCGTAAATTCGCCCGATAATCCGAGAAGGTCTATTAAAACCTAATTAGGCCACGAAGCTGTATTGAAATAATGAAGACTATGACCACCATCTAACCACAGCAAACGTCGCGTAATAATTGATTGTGGAGAACAACCATGATAGCTTAAAAAGATGTCTGAGTTTATGCTTATCATTTGGATCTTAATGTTTAATGTTAAAATTCTGCTCAGGATCTACAGTAACCCTAGAAGTGTGCTCCGAGGAGACGGTCTACCAGATCATGATGCGTTACCTGCCCCACAACTCTCACGCGATGTCGTACTCCTGGCGGTACCTGGGCCGCCGGGTCTGCTTCCAGAAGACCCTCGCTGAGAACGGGATCCCGGACGAGCGCGATCGGTACAACGAAGTGGCGCTACCGGATAACCTGCATATCCCCGCCATACTTCTCTATTATAACGATGATTTGACTGAAGGTACGTAGTTTTAAGGCACACGTACCAAATGTAAAGTTAGCGGCACGCTCTATGCGTGCGTGATCCCCCCAAGAAGCGGAATCCGTAGATATAGGGGTTTACGCTTCTTAAATAAAATAAATAAATTAATACTTTCTTTGATTTTCTAGAAAGTTTGTTCTTCAAATTAACTCCACTCCACTACAAAAAACATATAATCATCACCGGGGACTTCAATCTTAATGCCTTTGACAATTCTGTAGATTACCGGAAATTAGTTTCAAAAATGTTAGAACGCAATTTACACCAAATAGTTAAGGATCCAACTAGAGTAACTGAGTCTTCTTCTACATGTATTGATTTAGTTTTTTTACAAATTCCATTAACCACACTTTATTTGTAGAAAATCACGGTCTCTCTGACCACAAAAGCGTAATTTACAGTTTCGAACAAAATAATCAGTTGACCAAAAACAACAAAATGGATACAAACCTCAAGAAAATACGTCTCAGTAACAACACGAAATATATATCTATATTAAAAACCGAACTAAGCCAAGTCGAATGGAGTAAAATATTACAACCAAATAATGATATAGATACAAACTACAATTTATTTCAAACAAAACTAAAGCAACTGTTTGACGAGACCATCCCATACAAAAAAATCAAAATTTCGGATAATAAAAGGAACAGTTATTTATCAACCGGATTAAAAATATCTTGTAGACACAAAAGACTTCTTAATATCCTAGCTAACGAATCTAAAGATAGAGTATTAAAAGAACATTTTAAATTATACTCAAAATCACTTAAAAAGTGCATTAAAACGTCAAAAAAACTGAGATATGTCAAAGAAATGGACTCGGCAAAGAATAAAACGCGCAAAATGTGGGAGATAATTAAAAGAGAAACAAAACAGACTAAAAAAAGGCAAATCAAGAAAAACATTGAACTAGATACACATAGTGGGACAAATAAATCGCCTATTTCCGTTGTCACCATCTTCAATAAATATTTTGCATCAGTGGGTGATCCCCTAAGAGAAAAATCTAGCTTGAATACTAATTCTTCATCAGTAATTAAACCGTCCATCAATTCATTTTTTTTGGAACCTGTGAGCGATAAAGAAGTTTTTACCATCATCCAAAATCTATCTAATAAACGTAGTTGTGGGATTGATGATATACCAATGAATATTATAAAATCGTGTGCAACAGAACTATGTCTTCCTCTATCATATTTGATTAACAAATCATTCACAGAAGGTACTTTTCCGGCCTCTCTAAAAATAGCAATTGTAAAACCTATACTTAAAAAAAGCCGGCAAGTCTAAAGACCCGAGTCATTATCGACCAATTGCAATCTTTCCTGCAATATCAAAAATCTTCGAAAAGGCGATGGCAATCCGAAAGAATAGGTTTCTAGAAAAATATAACATCTTCGACGCAAACCAATTCGGGTTCCGTAAAGATCGATCGACAACTCAAGCACTACACAAATATACTCAAGCTATATACAAATATTTAAACAATAAAGGGTATGCGATTGGATTACTACTGGATCTCACAAAAGCATATGATAAAGTTTGCCATTCTGTCCTGCTTGAAAAACTAAACGGAGTTGGAATAAGGAGAGACGCTCTGAAATGGCTGAAATCTTATCTCACTAATAGACAACAATGCGTACAAATTGACAACTTAGAGGAAATTACCAACGAAATACACAATATACGATCTGACATAACAACTATGAACTGGTCAATACCTCAAGGTAGTATCTTAGGATGTATACTGTTCCTTATTTACATCAACGATCTGCCTAAAATGTGTAACAACACTCTTTGTGTTCTGTTTGCGGATGATATTTCATTGCTTTTTAGTAGCTCCGATACCAACTCTGATTTAAGTTCTATCATAATTGAAACCTATAACAGATTAAGACTGTTTCTTCACAATATCAACCTGGAAATAAATTGTAAAAAAACTAAAATCATACAGTTTAAAACTTACCAGAAACCAAACCTAAAACTTGAGGAAATAACAAACACACTAAAATAAAAGAAATAGAAGCTTGTAGTTTATTAGGGGTAACTTTAGACACACACCTCAATTGGAAAAATCATATCGAACACATCCGCCTAAAAATATCTCAATTTATTTACGGTCTTAGTATACTAAAAAACAAACACCAAAAAAGAATGCGCTCTGTCTGCATACTACGGTTACGCTTACGCATGGCTACGGTACGGAATTGTGATGTGGGGACACAGCACCGATGCTCATGCTTTATTTATAGCCCAAAAGAAATGCCTTAGAATCATAGCAAATATTAAACAAAGAAATAGCTGTAGACCTCATTTTATCAGAGAAAAAAGTTATGACTCTACCCTCGCTCTATATACTTGAAGTTATCATGTTTGGTAGGAAAAATATAAAGCTTTTCAATTTTGATAAAAACAAACGCCGCCAAACAAAGTTAGCTCTACCTGTTCCCAACCTAGAATTATTCAAATCCAGTCCTGACTACCGTTGCGTCAGAATTTACAATAAATTACCAGAAAATTTTAAGAATATAAATAAAATCAGTATATTTAAAAATAAAATTAAGGACATACTTATAGAAAAGGCTTACTATAATGTACAAGAATTTATGGAAGATAGATGGTAACATTTACAAAGATAGATATTATATTATTTTAGCACCTACTTCTTACTCTAGAACATTCTGATTCAATCTGTAACATTTAGTAGCTCTTTACATAGATGTAGGTATCCCCATAAATATGAATACAAATTTGTACATTGTACCTCTCAGGATGAAACTGTATTGTCTCCTGTTTTTTGCGACACCCTAACAGGGTCTTTGTACATAGTTTAAGATTTTAGTCATAAGGTCTAATAATTTATGTACACTGTGCAAATAATAAATAAATAAATAAATAAAAGGATAATCTGGTCTTAGATCTTAGTAGATGGTCTACTAAATGATGATGCTATCTATCTTATAACTCTCGACCGACCAATAGCAGACGATACCTGACAGAAAGACGATGAATATGAGAGTTGAATGGATACAGTGGTTAGTACAGATTGACGAATATTATATGGATGAACAATGAACTGCTTGAATGAGAGTAAAGTGATTGTTGCGACGACGACTTATAGACATGAATGAAAAAAGCGTTAAGCGCGATTAATCCTTAGTAATGCTTTAAATGCCTCTTTCAGACCCTCCGCGCGACGACTGCTTCTGCACCAAATTGGATTGTGTGGAGGGTATGCCAGAGAAATGCTACCAGCACTTCGAATTCCGCGACAAGTAATATGATCATATCTATGCTTTATCCTGAACCTTGTGGACTTGGCTTGGATTTATTTAAGGTTCATTTTATGTTCCCTGCTTAGGGATATGGAATGAGGTTTATACAAAAGCGTGGTCACTTGTGGAAGACCTTCCGAGCCGAGCTATCCCCAATTATTTGTGTGGCAGATGATAAACTAAATACCGACTGCTCATGCACTCGAAAATTATTTGACACGCATTGATAACCTAAGTTAAATTTAACTGTGACAAAATATATGCATTAATCCATCAAAACTCGCTATGTCCACTACTACGACAGATAACACTTCTACTAGCATGGGTATGCTATGGGTATGGGTATACCATCGTGTTTCTGGAGGAGCGGATCTTTAATTCGTCAGCCCAAGATTGGCCCTTCTAAGAAGCGTTGTTCATTAGCTATGCGCTATCTCTTCAAGGAACCCCAAGTTACAAGATTTTTCAGATATGTTTTTTATGATAATAAAGCAATAAATTACTATGGTTACTCGTATTATTCAAATCAATTATTAATTCCACATGACTGCTGGTAATAATTGCAGTTTCTTGATACTAAATCAATGCGACTGGCAAAAACTTACCCTGCGGGCGTAAAGGGCAAACAAAGCCTTTGAGTTAATTAATATCAAATGTATAAAGGCGAAAATGAGTGTTTTTTTTAATTACGTACCGCTTGACCGCCACCTCGCTTGGTGTTAAGCAATGATGCGGTTCATGATGGAGCTCTAACCTGCAGATTTACGTACTCTCGTAGATTATATGCAAAAGTTTGGATGTTGCTCTTTAACGCAAAAATGACTGGAGCTAGCAACATAGATCTACGCCAATATCAGGAACTTCTGTACCGATTTGAAAATTCTTTCGCCTTTGGATATTTTCATGATCACTGAGTGCCATGAGTACATAAGTTATACCTATATGTACCACGATGAAAGCCGGAATGGACCGCTAGAGTTAAATACTTAGATCTAAATGTTCGGGGGTCCGAACTGAGTGTGGAACATGTTATTTTCTTTGCGGAGCTTATCTTCGTTATTCATATTGTATCTTTTTGAGAAAATGTTAATTTGTTATGTAGGTTCATGATACCTAATAAAAAAGTTGAACAGGTGACGTTGTAGGGAGCGAACCCACATTTCTACGTCTCGCATGGCGACATATATATCGGAGCGATCGATGTTACGAATTTGAAAACTTCATAAATTGTTACAAATTATATTACTTCTACCATTTCTTGAACGAGGCGGCCTTCTAATGAACTAATAAAAACTATAACGATCCTAACACGCGTGCTTGCCACGGGTCGGTAACATTTGAACCTTATAAAAATACTCTTCAATATTTATATGCTGCTTCTAAGCACGCGCTTCTGATTCAAAAACCTTTTTATTTAGCTCCAGAGATACAGCGTGTAACGAAAAACTGGGGCGTGGTGTCGTGACTGGAGCTTTAATTTCGTAAGTACGAATGTGTTATTTCGTGAAGCGAAATAAAGAGTAATGAACACACTCTGACATTGCAGTATTTTATAAATAAAATCAGTCTTAGTAGTTAAGTATGCAGTTAGGTTAGTAGGGCCCTGCGACTTCTGTGTTAGCCTAATTCGGATGGCGGACGAAACATGGGATTGATGGTTTCATCGTTGCGGACAAAAGGTTTATAAGAAGATAGGAAGAAGTTTGCTATCGGAAGTGATAACAAACTTATTCAAGATACGCTGTGATTTCAATCATAAGCTAGAAAGCGTCCATCTGACGAATACACCATTCGGTAGCCGTAAGCTAACCTGTAGCCGTAGCTGGGTTGGATACATTGCGATACAAAGGAACATTCTTCGATCTTAGCCAATTTGCATATGTAGCAGATACTCGTATTCTTCACATGACACCATCTAGCCCCAAATTAAAGCTAAATTGCTGAAATAATACTTATCAATTACTTGTTTTTTTCTTACTTCTCATTGTTCTTAATATACTTACATAGCAACATTGGATAAGGCATCATCAGCCTGTATAAGCCCATGTCTATCTTTTTTCTTGAGCCCTGCAAGTAATGGTCCCTATCCATAAGCTCCAAGCCACTACGCTCGGCGAAGCGTGATTCCTGCCTAGCGAAACAGGATTACATTATCATTGTTCTAATGAAGTACCAAAAGACAAAACTACGTTTTTCTTTAGGTTTTAAGCCCGCAGATACCAGATTTGAAGAATGATAGCAAAATTTAATTTAAATGATTTGAAGGTTAAATTATCCTAAATCCTCTTTGGTTAGGAATTCTAATTTCAAATTTATACAGCTATTCACTCATGCTTTTGTGTTTTTAAAACCGTTATTCATTTGTTTTTTGACGTGACAACGTCTTATAAATTGGTTTGCCGGGTGACACTTCAAGAAACTGCGTTACACTCCGCTCACGTTATGCGCTCACAACGAGAGCGAGTGAGAGGCACGCGTCCCTTCCACTCGGGCATGGTTAGCCCGCCTACGAGCGAGAGAGACAGACATAAAAAGTGAAAGGCACGCGTCCCTTCCGTAAAATTATTTTACCACTCAAAGTTGTTGTCACGTAAAACTTTCGCCCGTATAACGACTTTACAGGCAACCAATTATTTTTTTCCTATATTTTTATTGCATGTTTGTAATAGAATAAAGATTGTCTGAGTTATTTGTTAATATTTTACCGCCTGTGAACAGACTCAACAAATTTCATTTTGTAAAGTTGGATGACTGAAAGGAAACTCAGGAATTGCCTTTATATGTTTTAATAGTAGATCATTCACCAAGGGAGTAAAGCACTGTCTTGTGTCATGGGCGTCATATTGGATCCTGAGCGCAGCGAGGGACTCGAGTCAACTCCCGAGCGAAGAAGCGAGGGAGTTGTAGTGTCCCGAGTGAAGCGAGGGATCCAAGCCGCCTATGACACAAGACAGTTTTTTACTTTCAGAGGTGAATACTCTACTTTTCATATCTTCTGCGAAGCAAATAAAAGAAAGGGCTATGTAAAATAAGCTTTTAGGTATTTATCTTTCGATTTTTCCGGAAGTAGATTAATAATAATCGCCATAGTAGAAGCGCGTTTGCCGCTTCTGTCGTTTTTAAGAGTTCGATGATAAAAATTAGTAAAAAATACTTAGCGCTACCGGACCATTAATACAACAACTGAACTACAAGCCTCTTCTTATCGGCCTCGTATTTGCATAATTGGTGAATGAAAGTCAATATCTGATTTATAGTTAATCAAGTTCAAAATCAGCTGATTTCTTACATTGTTTTGCTTTGTGTCAACAAAAACGCCATACGGTCTCCGTGGCAAACTGCGCAGGGACGCTCTGCACAGTTTCCGCTCGCCGCAGCGCACAGGCGCGCCTCGTGTGCGCCTGTGCGCCTCTACTTTCTCACCCGGCGATTGGCTGAATCAAGAAAATGACAGACAGTGTCTTGTGTGTGTTTTTGTTTATATTGATGTTTTTAATATTTTTGTACAATTAATTTGTAAGTTTACTCTTTTTTATGCATCATTACGTCGAACGCGCCGCCGTCGTCTGTCGTTCAAGATGTGTTACTCGAGTGTGAAATTTGTGGGAACCGAAAGCTGTACAAAGGTCAACGAGGTCTTCGAATACATTGTGGTCGCAAACATGTCCCGAGATCTGACCTGCTTATGCTCTCTTTTATGTGAAATTACAAAATTGGTCCATGTAATGTTGGAGAGACATGTTCCTTCGGAAATTGTTCCAATTTTATATTTATAATTTAATTGCTCTCCGTAAAAGAGATGGTGGCATTCGTCCCATTGCTGTCGGTAGTACTTTAAGACGCCTCACTTCGAAATTATGCTGCCGTACAATTCAGAAAAAACTCACTACAAAATTTCAACTCCGGCAGCTTGGTTTCGGAGTAAGATCTGGGTGTGAGGGAGCTGTTCATGCTGCGCGTACCTTTTTAAGCTCTACGGATTACGAGGTTTTCGTGAAAATCGATGTCAAAATTGCTTTCAATAGTTTGGACAGGGGTGTTCTTTAGTCAGAAATTCAAAAAAATATACCAGAAATTTATAAATATATGTGGCAGTGTTATGGAACCCCTACAAAATTGATGTTTGGTACTAAACAAATAATTTCTTCTGTGGGGTGTCAGCAAGGTGACCCGCTCGGCCCAGCTATCTTCAGCTTGGGAATTCATCCTACTATTTCGGAACTAAATTCAAAATTTAACATGGGACAGTCCGAGAGGCGGGGCGGAAGATCTGTCCACCGTGTGATAGTAATGACGACCCTGGCGCGAATACGGACTTGAGATGCCCTGTGTGCGGGAAAATTTACAAGAGACGAGCCTGGTACCAAAAGCATTTAAAGACACATGATGGTGTTGAAGCACGACAGCCGTCGGTCAGTACTTCGACAAACACTATGGATAGAGTTGACCCTCATATATCCCAAGGTGAACCATTGAGTGAAAACTACCAGGAGTCCATTGTCATCAGGACACGTCTTGGCATTCCCAGTTTAAAAAACTCTACCTGGAAAGTTCATGACGAAAACTTGGCGATCTTATTAGAACATCCTGGGCCAAAACAAGACCTAAACAGCCAAGTAGAAACTTTCCAGGACACCATATATACATACTTCTCGGAACATTACCCACCATCAACTTGTTATGCTCAAAATAGCAAGGAAAATATGTTCAAAATGAAATTGCGGAGGAAGAAAAGAGAGTTAATAAAACGTCTTCGTGTAGCTAAAACCATGGGCGATAACCATCTAAGTCACCAACTGTCCAGGGCTCTAAGATCAATCCTTAAATTAATACAAGGAATATCGCTTCAAATTAGTAAAAATCGTGATAATTTTAACAGAGCTAAACACGAAGTAGACTTTGATAAAACCCTTTCAATACTCCAAAAATATTTTCAGGGAGCAAAATGGAAAGCTTATCTTGACTAACGCGCAAATTTACGATCACTTTAAAAGCACATACGAAGTGCCTAAACGCGGGAGCTCGTACGTAGAACCAAACATCCAAAGACCTAATGATCCTCTGACAGGCTTTCAAGGCACCCCACCTAGTGAAGAGGAAGTAAACTATCAAATTAAAAAGAAAACTACTAAATCAGCTCCTGGCCCAGATGGCATTCCTTACATAGTGTATAAAAGTGTCCATCAGTTCGTAAACATATCTTGAATATATTCATTAAGATCTGGTCAAGAAAGCAAGTCCCAGTAGCATTTGGAAGAGCAATTTTGTCCTCATCCCTAAAAAGCAGGAAGTAACTCATCCCAAAGACACCAGACCGATAGCCCTAACCAATACAATTTCTAAAATCTTTTTCAGTATTTTGCAAACAAAATGACCACATTTATGACTAGCAATAGGTATTTCAGGCCCAATCACCAGAAAGGGTTCTTGCCTGGTATTTCTGGATGCCTGGAACACAATACATTACTAGCAGAAAGTTTGAAAGATGCCAGAACACATGAGAGGCAAATTACAGTCTGCTGGATAGACCTAGAGAACGCGTTTGGTTCTGTCCAGCATGAACTTATGATATTTGCCCTAAAATGGTATAACTTTCCTGCTGAAATTATTGACATAATTAATTCTTATTATTGCCACTTAAAATTCGTCATAGCAGTAAACAAGGAATACACAAAACCACTTGAATACAATGTAGGACTATTCCAAGGGTGCTGCTTATCACCAATAGCATTTAATATAGTTATAAATATTTTAGTAGACAAATTAATATCCCGTGAAAAGAAATGGGGCTACCGGTTTAAAATCAACAATAAGTACACTGAGTCAATCTTGGCCTTTGCGGACGACCTTGCAATACTTACACGTAATCCCAAACAGTGTCAAGAATTGTTGAACGAAGTCGATGAGTTCTGTACATGGACTGAGGGAATGAGGACAAAACCATCTAAATGTCATTGTCTTTGTCTGGGTAGAAGAAATACCAAATATACGTCTTACGATCCAGGACTCTCCATAAGTGGCCAAGGAGTTGCCACAATTGCAGAGGCAGTGCCTTTCAAATTTCTTGGTAGAAAGATAGATCACAAAGGACGTACACCATCATTAGAGGTGGTTGTTGAAAATTTCATGAACAACCTCAATAAGGTAGACCAGCAGCCTATCAGCAATATCAAAAAAGCATGGATATATGACAACTACCTCACATCACGTCTCACTTGGCCTTTCCTAGTATATGACATCGGTAAAACTCTCCTGGCAAAGCTAGATGCCAATGTCATAAAGATATTGAAGTCATGGTTCGGATTGGCACATCCGGCTGATCCCTCTACTCTTTTAGGGATCACAATAGTTTTGGGCTGAAACTAAAGAAACCGTCTGAACTTTACAAACACCTAAGAGTTACAAAAACGCATGTTTTGGGAAAGTCGCAAGACGAATTAATTACATCTCTCCCAAAAGACAAAACTGCTTCAGACCTGGAATCTAGACTTCAATTCCATAAACAATTTATGGCAGGTGCACAAGTAAATACTGCTGGGTTGGGTGCGAGAAAAAAAGGAAGACCGAGACATGGTAAAAACCTTTCTACAACAAGACGAAAATGACAGTTACAAAGTGCACGCTATGAATTTAGAAATGCAAAGTGAGTGGTTAACCATAGGTGAGTTCTGTATCCCATTAGCTCTAAAATGGCGCACCTTGATCTATGACTGGTCCCCTGCCTTATTAAAATTTTATCTAAATGCATTCCAAATGACCCTCCCTGACCAGAGTAACTTGGTAAGGTGGGGAAAAGCCTCTGAAAATGTTGCTATACTTGTGGAGAGGCGATATGTACAGCAAGGCACATATTGGTGGGATGCAAGGTGCTCCTTAATGGGGGTCATTACTCACGGCGTCATGACAGAGTACTTGAAATCATACGTGAAGCCATGAGCCTTTCGGTAGCTAGAGCCCAAAAGGGATTGACGACAAACAACAGACAAATTAACTTTGTAAAAGAAGGCTCAACTTCAAACTCCAGGAACAAGCCTTACTCAATCCTGGGTACAGCACCTGATTGGACTATTTTAATGGACACGTATGAAAAGCACTACAAAATCCCAGAGGATGTGGGTGTTTCGTCATCCAGACCGGACATTTTCCTTTTTCTAGAGCTACGAAACGCATAGTCCTTGTAGAACTTACCGTACCGTGGGAAACTAATATACCTAAAGACCACGCGATGAAACAAAATAAGTATTACGACCTCCTAAACGAATTAACAAAAACGGCTATGTAGTTAGTTTATACGCTGTAGAAGTGGGAGCGAGAGGTATACCAGCAAAATCTCTATAACCTGCTGAAAGACCTTGGCTTATCCAGAAGTGCTGTAAGTTCTATACTAGAACGTGTATCTAAGGCTGCACTAGTAGGCTCATATCAGATTTGGCTGGGCAGGGAGAGAAAAACGAGTGGTGAAGGTGAGTGTTGATGTACGTCAGAAAGGGGCCCCTTAAACCTACGCCCGAGTCACAAGTCTCGGGAACTACTCGAGTTTTTCTCTCTCTGCCACACGATGGACCCGGCACCCGCACGGTGAATCCATGGAATGCTAAGAAGATCGTCTCGTCTCTGTGGTACCTCGATTTTTCAAAATTTTAATTGTTTTTGTCCAAATATATGTAACACTTCCAAGGCCACTCTGACTCTTTTAGGTGCTCCGATTTTCTTGGAAGCAATACCGCCCTTAATATCGTCGAAACTTGAACAGTTTTGAAACAACTCCAATCGACTTTTTCAAATCAAACAACACATGACCATTTACATTCTTCGGCTTTGTTTTTTCATTGATACAGTTTTGAAAGAAACAGTAACTAAAATTCTAAATTTACAGTTTGAAGGTCGTTCCTGGGTGCAAGCCACATTACCTGTTTCCTTCGGTGGGCTGGGCATCCGACGCAGCACAGATGTCGCTCTTCCGGCTTTCTTGGCCTCTAGCCATGGCTCGCAGTCCCTCATCGGCATGATCCTGAATATTACTTTGGCCGATGTTAGGATTGCCTGTCAGGCAGAGGCTTTGGCAGCCTGGAGCGCTTCTTGTCCAGATATGAACTTGCCCTCGAAACCGGAAGTACAGAGTATGTGGGACCTTCCCCTTGCCAAAATTACTTTTTCGGCTCTATTAGATCAAGCTGATGATGACACGGAGCGAGCTCGTCTTCTTGCTGTGGCAGAGCCTGAATCAGGTAATTGGCTTCATATTATACCTTCCAAAAATTTAGGATCTATCCTAGACCCTAACAGTCTACGCGTAGTGACGGGGCTCCGCGTAGGAACTAAGTTGTGTGAGCCTCATCGCTGTCTGTGCGGGCGAACCGTAGACCAATTCGGACGTCATGGGCTTTCATGTGTAAAGAGTGCCGGTCGACAATTTCGTCATTGGTCAATTAATGACTTAGTCAGACGGGCACTCTCTACAGCTCTAATACCTTCGACATTAGAACCGAGCGGAATGTTGATAGATGGTAAGCGACCTGACGGTGCCACTCTAGTACCATGGCTTAGTCTCTAGGCAAGGTGCTGGTTTGGGACGCTACTTGCGTAGACACCTTGGCACCGTCTCATGTCAGTCAATCCGCTCGCAATGTCGGAGTTACTGCCGAACAGGCACAAATAAACAAATTTAATAAGTACTCCCTGCTCAGCGCACATTATATATTCTTTGCGCTGGCAGTGGAGACAATGGGCCCGTGGTCGTCCGATACCAAAAATTTTGTGATAGATCTTTCGAAACGTTTGGTCCTCGCTTCAGGGGATCCCAGAGCTGGCGCCTACTTTGCCCAAAAGCTGAGTTTAGCTAATTAAAGAGGCAACGCTGCCAGCATTCTGGGTACCCTGCCGCGCAGTAGTGATCTCGACGGCGTGTTTAATTTGTAAATTTGTTTATTTTTATTGTATGGTATTATAATTTTATTTTGTTTTTACACATATTGTACATATTGTAAATATTAGGATCTATATGTATATTCTGTATACTTATGTAAATTAACGGCTAATCACAGATTTCTAAAACAAAAGGCAGATGGAACGTGCGGAACACAGATCCTTAGGTCCAGAAAGCAAATATCAAACGCCAAAGCAAATACAAACTCCAATCAGTACGAATCGGACTTCCGTCTCGTACGGGAGTCCCGTGTGATTTTAAGTTTTGTTTAAGATTATGCCGTATTGTGTCTTCAAACGTTGCAAACATTGTTCCCAAAAATAAGAAAAGGAAAGAGGAAAATAATTTCATAGGAAAGTTTGAATATTTTACTGCTATTTATATAATTTAGGCAATTTCATTTCGTTTAATGAATAGAAACACAACACCTCAACGAAAATTGATTAGTGTTTCTATACTAAATTGAAATTATTTTCCCTAAAGTTAAGGTAAAATATAGATTATGATTTTTTTGAAGATACTCGTAGACCAAATTACTTATGTAGATTGTATTATTCTATTTTAAGCCCTATTTTTATAATCAATAATAAAGTGTTGATGAAAACCATAGTTATGAAGCAAGTTTTTATACTTGTAAGTAGGTATAGTGGAGCTTAAAAAATTAGGCGAGTTCTTTTGATAGATCTAATCGTTTTCATTAACCTCATGTTATCTGGTCGAGTCAGTAGTAACATTGTCGAAGTTTTATACGGTGCTAATTTGTGCGTATATACTTACCCAAAAAAGATGTTGGGATCAGACCAATCGTTGTTGGCACCACATATACTGGCCTTGCTGCTAGGTTAACTTTTCGTTTGCGACACGCATCCAGACAAAGATTGGATCCTAAACAAATTGAATGATCTGGCCCCCCAACATCAAATCAGTTGACAAAAATTCTCTGCACTTCCTGTGTTCACCGATATTAAATGAGTAGTTGCCACCTTTTGTCAAGCATAATATTCAAAGTTTTGCAAAAAGCTCCGATAGAATACTCAAAATAAACACACACATGACTTTTACTATTATTCGGCGTTGTCTTTTTATTCCGAATAATCTGTACGAATATTCGAATTTTTAGTTGCATGCAAAATCAAAATTCTTAACTTCATAGGATGGAAATTACTATTTCTATCATAACAAGAAATCCTTGCATAATATATAATCGGTGTAATAATAAATTAGTTTAACATTATAATATATTTTATGTGTTTATTATACGCGAAGATTTCCGAAGCTACGACAACAATAGTGGGATTTTTTTTTCTTAAGACTGGGAACATTACACGCACACCAACGTGAGTAATTTGACAACGTCGGTGAGAGCTGTCACGCATACATAACTAATTACTGGCCTCACAGTGTCGTTCACGAAGGTTTCATCTGTTTAGAAATCTGTGCGGCTAATAAGACATTTTGGTGTTTTTTGAGAATTAAGGTGATACAATTCAAAAGTAACAAAATTCGACTCAATGGCGCCTTTTTATATTTTCTTTTTTTGTGTTTTGTTTCTGTGCGTGCGGGTGGCCAGTTCGATATTTGAAAAAAAAAGTACGAGTTTTTAATAAAGTCTTTTTACAATGGTACTATGGGTAAGAATTTTCATTCGAATTTTAACGTTCCAAATTCAAATCATTTTAATCCCTAGGGAATCTTCTCAAAATATTACTTACCTCTGCATTTTGAAAGGTCACAATCACTTGCTTTGTTTTGACGTTTCATGACATCATCAATTATCATCAACAGTCCACTAAATGTTCCCACTGCTGGGACTCGGGGCCTTCTCTCGCAAGGAGAGAGTTAAGGCCATAATCCACCACGCTGGCCCAGTGCGGGTTGGTGGATGACACATGACTTCGAAAGATTCTAGGTACATGTCGGTTTCCTCACGATGTTTTCTTTACCGTTTTAAGTTAGCGGCATTACGCACATCACTTCGAAAAGACAGTGGTGCGTGTGGGGTTTGAACCCGGGGTCTCCGGATCGGCAGACGCCGTTCTCCCGACTAGACCAGCCGTAACTTTCATATAATTGTACTTTGTCGAGCAGGAGATATGAAAAATAATATAATAAATAAATAGTAATTCATATTTCTGGACATTAATCACTTTAACTTACAAGCCTCAAACTAAGTTTTAAGGCTTAAGGTTTAACTAAGTCTGAAAGTCTGTAAACAGACTGTTACGATGTTTTTTCTTAAAGTTCAACTACAATGGAACTCGAAATTATCCTTTCCTTTTGTCTTAAAACCAAGGACGTATAAAATAGATTTTTATACGTCCATGCTTAAAACAATCATGGGCGTATAAAAAAGTTTATAAGTACAATGTAAAAAAATATTAATTTAGATGACATTAATCACTTTCCACCAAAGATGTGTTGTACAATCGATGCTATCCACACTAAACTTATTCTATGACTCAGCTTGTACGATGGTAACTAGATAGTTCAAATAATGCAAATATTTTAGGTAGGTACTTGTGTCCAAAAAACTTTCCAATTACATTTATTTCTTACCAAAGATCTTCTTACACATAGATTCATCCACAAGAACTGTTCTTTATTCATTTTCTCCTTTCTAGTTTCTTTTCTACCCCACGCGAAATCGCTCTACAAATACCCGCTTATTTGCGTAGTCATAGCGCGACCACCACGCATGCGCGCCTCGGGTAATATCACTTGTTGCCCTAAATTACACCATCGCAACCCCATGCCGAGGCAAACGAGAAAAATTAAAAATAAACAACCGCCATTTTCGTCCATAGACAACGAGTGAATGGCGGGACGCGCGCGTGACGTAGGACGTCTGTTTCAAAATTCGAATTTGCATGTTTTTTGTCACGAAGTGTTGTTTTTGTGCCAGTGTTTTGTTTTGGCTTATCTGTTGACGTGTTTTGGATTATTTGGAATTAGTGTGAGTTTTATAATATTAATTTAATTCCTTTTTTAGGAAACGGGTGGTGTTTGAATGCGAATAACCTGATGTTAAGCAGCCTAGGATGTAGTCCGATTACTAACTCTAGCTCAAAATAAAGAGTTTACTAGGGAACAAAAATTTGAGATAGATCGTTCCACTGTTTGTAAATCCGAGTATGATAGTAGAGATAGAAACAAAAAACATATGCTGCATATCTCTACCACTTCTCTAAGCTTTTATTTTTTTAACCGAATTCAAAAAAGGTTCTTCGTTCAGTTGCTTGTTTTTTTTTGTACGTATGTTGCATATTATGTTTTTGATAGCGCCACAATTTGTGTAACGATTTTAATGATTCTTTTTTTTTTGGTTCCAATAGCTGCGTGTTACTGTGCTGTTATGTGGCAGGCATGTTGCTTACCATCAGACACATGTCTTGGTCGTCTTGTAACTTTATACTTAATATAATCTATGCATATAAAAATTAATCCTCATTCTCCTAGGTCATCGCATCACGCGTGAACGGCTGGACCGATTTCGCTAATCCTTTTTTTGTTGTGCTTGTTATTGTCAAGAAAAGGATCATGTGAAAGACAAAAATAAGAAGATTGTTTGGAAAATTAGAAAATTTAAGATTACTTAACCACCATACAAAATTATTTCTAATTTAACCTAGCGTTTTGGACAACAAACCTTTTAATGTAACTTTATGACGCTTAACATTGAATTGACAGAACGCATGCTGTAAATATCGTCAAAGAGGACGTAATATCTGAATATAATTTAAACAGATACTTCGTTGTATGTTGTATCTCACATTCTCTTTGGATACTTCGGACATAGTTATCATTACACAGTATAAAACAAAAAACACTTTGTTTTTTTTAAAGTTTTTAAACGATTATACTTGATCGCCATCTCACCTGATGTTAAGTGACGATGCGATCTACGATGGAGCATGTTTACCTAGAAGAAACTGATTCACTCTCGATTTGAAGACACAAAAATTGTAACCACGGGAATAACTCACATAGGCAACGTATTACACAGACTTATTTACGAAGTGATTTTAGGCTATTAAGAATTAATCCTTATAATGAAGAATGAAGCATCTTTAAAACAGAGCGAATTTGATTTAGATACATTGCACCCGTGCGAAGCCCTAGTATATAAAAAAACCCTTCGCCTAGTAAACCCATAGTCACGAATGTTGGTTTTTGTGTAATTTGGTCCAACTTGGCCTTGGCACTAGTAAATTTCATATTCTGTTATCATAGTTTTAACTTATTTCCTAAAGTCACGACAGAACCAAGTGAAAGTTTTTTTTTTTTACTACAGTAGTGAAGATAAAATAAAAGGTCACGTATGGATAAAGATGATACCTAATGAAAACATCCAAATACGTCCATAGCAACAAGACGCCCGCACTGCACGGTAACTCGACGCGACGCGGTAGGCCCGGCCACGCAAATAAAGGTTAGCTCGGCTTTTAGCGGACGTAAATAAAATTTGATATATCGATTTTATCAACCCCTGCCGTTCCTCCCGTCCGTTTACTAAATTCGTTCCCCTGTGATAGGGATTGCGATTTTATCGCGTGACTTTAGGGAATTTCAAGCTACGGTTTATAGTATCATATTGTCTCATTACTTAATTATGTTAATATTTATACAATACTAGCGTCTGCCCGCGAGTTTGTTCCGTAGAATCTAACTTTACCGAAAATAAAACCAACCTTAATTTAGGCACAAATTAAACTTAGACACTCGACTAAATTTGATATTTTTTGTGAAATCAACTAGACACACTGCTCTATACACAGTGAAGCTGGACGAAAATATCGAAATGAGAATTTAAGAAATTTTAGATGTTTGTTGATATTTTAAAAATCACTACCTATTTTCAATAAAATGTATCTAAGTACGACTACCTCTGAAGTGTTATTATCTACCAAACAACTAACTAAATAGAAATGCCGCTAACTTAAGCACGGTGAAAGAAAACATCGTGAGGAAACCAACATGTACCTACCTAGAATCTTTCGACGCAATATGTCATCCACCAACCACACAACAACGCACTTGGCCAGCGTGGTGGATTATGTCATTATCTGTCTCCTTGCGAGAGAAGGCCCCGAGTCCCAGCAGTGGGAACATTTAGTGGGCTACTTATACTAAACAACTAACGGCGCCCCTTTTCCTAATGAACGCGTAGGAGGAAGGGGGCACCGCACCGAGAAAAAAAACATCAAAATCTATTCACAATTGGCGTAGCTATCGCCTTACATACATACAAATCAGTACCTCCTCTTTATTGAAATCTGTTACAAATTGATATTCCCAAAGGAACTCAACATTTCTAACATATGAAATTAGCTTGTATTGAATGAACTTGGCTGTCCACACTGCCGTGTGTCTAGATTAATCCGTGTAATCTGTTTAAGTTTTTTTTTTACTTTTATAGTTTTACATTTGACCGCCATCTCGCGTGATTAAGCGACGTTGCGGTCTACGATGGTGCGTCTTTACCTAGCAGAAACCGATTCACTCCCGATTTGAAGACACCAAGATTATGGACGTTTAAAAAAAGTCGGACGTAGTCTCGCTAAAATAAAAACGGTGTCCATCGAGTCGGCCACATAATATGCGCGTATTCGCCGTCACATACAGGCTGACACGCACACATCAGTGGGTCATTACACGCGCTACTTTAGTATATGTGTGCGTGTCAGCCTATCAGTGACAACCTGACAAAGCACACGTGCAAATGTGGCCGACTCTAGTGACACAGTTTTTGTTTTAGCGAGACTACGTCGGACTTTTTTTATACGTCCATGACCATTATTTTAACTATCGGGAATAACCCACTCGGGCAACTCATTCCACAGCTTAGACTTTCCAAATATCAGTTTGTTCCGTTTCGTTCTTACGACTTACGACGCGGATCAGCAACTATATATAAATGATTACATCCAAAGTTTTACGTTTATTATATTAGTGGGATTAAACGCCCATTCGTCATTAATTTTCTGAGTGTAGATGTTTATGTATGTGTGTACTTTACCTACTCTCTACTGTAGAAAAAGATACAACGATAATATTAGATATCTTATTTCTCTTCAATGCTAAGCTATTATTTTTAATTACTTAGGACAGTAATTATTATTTAAAGACTCATTTACCCTAAACAAAGCGATAAAAAGTCTATTGTGTTATCTGACTCGGAACAAAAGATGGCGTGCTTATCGAATCGCTGCATTGTCTATGGGCCCCATCCGGTAAAATAAAATGGCTGGCGGATTAGATGACATTAACCTTTGTCGATGTTTTAGTATGTTTATTTTGCATACAGTATATGTACTAAAATTATATCTTTTCTTTTTCAGGTTGGCGTGGCATAATTTTATTATGGCGACTTTGCCTATCTATGTGTCTCTAAGCAGGTGAGTTAGAATTTTAACAAACATTTTTATTCTAATGCTTCGTATTTCCATATATTTTTTCAAATGGTCCGGAACATTATTCGAGAAAAATATTTTGTCTCTTTTGTTCATTTTGATATCATTAAATTGTCAGTAAATAAACATGTGACAGCTTTTTAGCTTGCATTAGTTTTGAGTAAATATTTGAAATGTGGTGGTAATTTAACAGAGCAATGTAAAAAATTGAAAAACGTGAATAATTAAAATCTGAAGTCATGTTTTTCTGAATTATGTATAATTGGTATTGAAACATTATAATATTTTGAAAGCGCGGGAAATGATCGAATTTGACACAAGAAGAGATATAATCGTTATTATTGTTTTTAAACTTTTGCGATTTGAACACATAATTCAATCAATCAATCATTTATTGGATAATAATACAAAGCTGACAAAATAAGCTAAGCATTTACCCTGTATGTTTAGCATAGCAATATTTTTTTTTACAGTCATTATATTATTAAACTTTGTACATATTAAACAATGATTAACCGTGATTAAGCCCCGTACTATGTACCTAAACATTAAACACATTCGTTGCACGGTTATCGGAATAAAATTTGACGAATATCCTCTCCGAAGAAATTACCGGTCCTAAAATTAAATCTTAAAATGTTTACATCCAAAAACAGTATTAATTACGGCTTCTTTAAAACTTTACTGCTTTTTAACGACATTGACAAAACTGGTCATAGACAGAGAGTCCCTCAGGGGACACAGGCCATGTGCATCCATTGACGGCAGTCAGTAAAAAATTACGCCTGCTTCGGTAATTAATGCGTTTACGAGTATTTTATGACTTTGAGAGTTTTTTATACTTTTTTGATCAAGCGCTTTTTCTATAAAAGAGAAAACAAATAGGTACTAAATTAGTATAGGTAATTAGTTGTTATCGTAAATTTTTTTTTAATTTAAAAATAATTTATCTTAATAATTTCGACTACTTTTTTGGCCTTTCTCTCTTTTCTCCAAAGCAATAAACAAGCTTTATTTTTTTTACAAAAAGATTTTAGGTTGGTACTTTTAAATGAAAAATAAATCCAAAAAGTTACTGGCCATCTCCCAACTCCGAGGTTTTTAACCTGAGCCAAGGTTTTCAATCTGAGCCTGAGCCATTTTCAGATTCTGGTCCATCTAGTAGGGATGCCCGTTACGATACGATATATCGGAATATCGATACAGCACTATACGATATATCGATATTTGATGCGATATTTTGACCATACGATACGCTTCGATATATCGCATTCTTATAAAAATATCGCATTACCATATCGTATCAAACTATGTCGGTGATTAATTTGTAAAATTTTAAAGTACCTATTACATCATCACTAAACGATAATAGACAGTGCCATTAAATATATTGTTATTAGTAATAAGAGAATGATAACGTCAACAAAATTGTTTATGGAACAAGAACAGCCGGCTTTTATTTAGACTTGGAGGTAGATTTAAATAATCTTTGAACTTTGTAGTACCGTCAAATATGATTAATAAATGTTTAGTATATGTTCTCCTTTGTCATTACGTTCGTAGCTGGGCACACACTTTCCGAAAGCCGTAATAGGTAAAATCCACAGCGCTTATCCAAATTATTATTTTTGCGTTGTTTAAGTGCTGATCAATGGCAATTGTGATTTTTTTTTGTTGAATAAAACTATTCTAAATACGTATAATTATTTGTTTCTTTTTAAAAAATATAATAATATAGTAAAACTACTAAATAGATAACCCTTTGCACGATATATATATACTTATTATATCGCATATTAAATGAAAGGCATGCGATACGGTTACGATACGATATATCGATACAAAGGAAATCGATAATATCGCGTATCGATACAACCAAGTTCGATACAGTTACGATGCGATATATCGATACAATACACTTTTTTGGGCATCCCTACCATCTAGCACGTCAAGTCCTCTACTTGTCAAGACTGATCAAACGAATCCTAACTCGACGGGGTTGTGTCGTTTAACTACCGAGTTCTTATGGCCACCGTACGTACGGTCCATCGAGTAACTCGATCTTCCGCACAGGCACGGAAGAGAGTCTAGCCCTAGCTAAAAAATATTGTTCAAATCTTGTACTTTGACAGAGGGGAAACGCTGTGTATGCCTACTCCCTTCCGTGTTGCTCGCATAATAATTTTGCATGGTTATCCAATTTACACATGTCTGCTGAATTTCAGGTCGCCACAGATTTGTCGACATAGGATATAAATTAGTAGCTGTAATTCTAGGTAATAATTTCTCACAGCCTCGAACGGAAATAATTAGAACACCCTAGGTGATATTAATAAACACAACACAACCATATAATCAGAGATGTATAAGATACCCTATACAAAGTATCTGAAATACAAGATGCAAGATACTTAAGAAAAAAGGATTTCAGATACCAGATACAAATACTTTTCTAAAAAGGTATCTGAAATACTAGATACAAAATACGTATCTTACAAATACTTTTTAAAGATAAAATACTTTTGTAAGAAAACAACACATAATTGAACTTAAGTTTATTCATCCGAGAAAACAATTTTCGAATAAATATATCGCGTTGATAACAAGGATCAGGTAAATGAGAATATAGTTAGTGTTTAGTGTATAAATCAAGGAAAAACAAAACTTCTTAACTATTTTTTCAATAATTATTCGGTCCAGTTTTCCAGATGCATTAAAGTAGGGACTGACCAAATTAATAATAATTGACTTGGTAATACATGGATCTCAGAAACTTTTACGTTAGAACAACTGGCTAGACTTGTTTTTTTTTTACGAAGATTGTTGTTTTTAACCCCCGACCAAAAAAAGGGGTGTTATTAGTTTGACGTCGATGTCTGCCTGTCTGTCTGTCTATCTGTTTGTGTGTCTATCTGTGGCACCGTAGAGCTCAAACGGATGGGCCGATTTCGATGCGGTTTTTTTTATTTCAAGGTTAATATCCGTGTGGATGTTCTTAGCTATGTTTGGTTAATATCTACCTACCTCAATATGGGTATCAAATGAAAGGGCTTGACTAGTCGAATACTATACACTATAACAAATTTCAAATCCAAGATGGCCGCCACCACAAAATGGCGAATTACATTATTTTTTCACTACTACCTCAATATGGGTATTAAACAAAAGGGCTTAACTAGTAGAATACTTTGCACTATGTTAAATTTCAAATCCAAGATGGCCGCCACTACAAAATGGCGAACTACATTTCTTTTTTCACAACTACCTCAGTATGGTATCAAATGAAAGGGCTTGATTAGTAGAATGTTGTAAATATAACAAATCTGAGGTAGTCGGGGGTTAATCAGATTTTTTAATTTTGTTCTTGTTTATGAAATTATTTTATGTTTTAACATTAGATATATTGGATGTTTGTTGCTCAATTACGTCGTAGTAATCGACATGGAAATAAAACATCGATGTTTTATCGATGTATCACATCGATATATCCTGCTAGTCCTACGAATATTATAAATGTCGTTGTATGGATGTTTGTCGCTCTATCACGTCGTAATTTTGGAACACTTTCAACCCCAGTCTGGAAGACATTTTTATCCTTGCAATGTGATTGGGATATTTTGTGACCTCTCAAAGGCTTTTGATTGCGTTAATCATCATACTTTGATTAACAAACTAAAACATTACGGAATCAGTGATAAAGCAATCGAACTCGTCAATTCATACTTATCCAACAGAGAGCAAAAAGTGAAAGTAAATGGAAAACTCTCTCGAGGTTCGTGTATAAAATTGGGGGTACCCCAAGGATCTATTTTAGGACCATTTTTATTTCTGTTGTATATCAACGATTTACCTTTAACAGTTCAAAAACAGACGGGAAACGATATAGTTCTCAACGCAGATGATACTTCTCTTTTGTTTAAAATCAAACGTAGAAATCCTGACATTCAATGTATCAATAAAAGCTTAAGCATAGTCTATGAATGGTTTTCTGCAAATAATTTAATACTTAATGCTGCAAAAACTAAATGTGTTAATTTTTCTTTGTGCAATAATAGCAATATAGAA
Source organism: Ectropis grisescens (assembly GCA_017562165.1). Taxonomy (NCBI): domain Eukaryota; kingdom Metazoa; phylum Arthropoda; class Insecta; order Lepidoptera; family Geometridae; genus Ectropis; species Ectropis grisescens. Next base: position 30,104,541 of record CM029776.1, on the reverse strand, counting down.
GAACAAAAATTGCATATCAGGGGTCAAAAATATTGGCAACTTTAATAAAGTGAGTGATGTTCATTCATATAATACCCGTAATAAGGACAAATTGGTAGTACCATGCTATAGATTACAAAAAAGTAACAAATCGATTCCTGGGAACAGTGTAAGATTTTATAATTTAATTCCAAATAATGTGCTGGACTTAACGAAAATCAATTCAAAAAATTTATTAAGAAAAGACTAACTCAAAATGCATATTACAGGCATTCGGATTATTTGACCGATCGTAATGCTTGGGCGGACTGACACTGCACATTCTGTTTCATTTTATGCGTTTAGCTGTTGCCTCATATACGCTGGGTGACCACTACCTGAATAATAGTTTGATGTGAACCTTACTCGTGCTAGGACTGTCGTGACCCTCTATAGCTGAAGTTTGTTTATTTCTGCTAATGGTTTTAATACTTTTTTTTCATGTACAAAGCCGCTTTACAGCTAGTTGTAATTATTGTTTTCATGTTTTCTTACTTTGAATGTTTGTAAATGTAACTAAATGTATGTTGACATGCCAAACTATTTTGCAAATCTCTATGGATATAAAAATAGCGTAAGAGAACATATCCACATTTCTATAACAATCAATATCTATACTTATATATCATTTTATTTTGACGATGCTATTGCAAAATTTTTTTTTATTAAATGTTATTATTAAGGTGCTAGAAATTTAATGTTATTTATTAATAATGTTAAAAATGTCTTAATTGAATGAGTATTGAATTAGGCTTATATAAAATAAGCCCATCTAATTATTTTTTTAAATAAAGAGTGACGAGACGATTAGGACATGTGCCTGATGGTAAGCAACATGCCTGACACATAACAGCACAGTGACACGCAGCTATTGGAACATGAAGAGTCCAAATAATTACCTAGCACTGCACTGCGCTCGTCACCCAGAGATCTAAAATCTTATATCTCTAAGCCCTGTAATTTCTCTGGAAACATTGCCCTTCAAACCGGAACACAGTAATGTTTATACAGTTTATACAGTATACATATGTTTATACAGTTTATACAGTATACATATGTTTATACAGTATAATGTTTTTACAGTAATGTTACCTAGCTTATTGACGATTCAAAGTACATGTAATATGTTTATTGAATAAAGATTGATTGAATTGAATTGAATTGAAATCCCAAAAAATAACGGGAACTACACGGGTAATACCGCGGGGTACTGATAGTTAATATCACAAAAAAGAAAAGATTTTATTCTTTAGTGCGAGAGATTAAATATATTTTTTCTTATTTTGCACACAACATAACTTGGATTAATATATTTATCTGAGTAGGATATTTTAAAATTAACGTTATATCGGTTTGATTCGATGCATCGTAAGAAAACATCGAGTGTTTTAAAAACATCGATATATGTATATATGGTCCATTCCTACTCCTGTGCCAGTTTAAATTAAAATAACAGTAAACAAATTTCGTAATTTTTTTGTACAGAAAATATCCATGTTTTTAGATATCGATGTTTTTTGCACATCGATGTTTTACGTTCGATGTTAATATCGATGTTTTTCTAATATCGATCATCTCTATTCGAAACACCATAATATAACACGTGCATACGAAAAAAATACAGAATGAGTGACAATGACAGGAATAGACAGGACATCTTAGTCGGTGACATTTGTAGAACGATAGTGTCGCCATCTGTCATTTGGTTCCCGACCATATCCGCGAATTTGTTTTAAACGACGCGCATCTTTCAGTTTCTTTCGGAGAGAAAAACTGCTTTTTTAAAAGTTTATTTTAGTAAAAGTATCTTACGGAAAAAAGGATCTTCAAAATACTAAGATAACCGGAAAATGTATCTAAATAAAAGATACAAAATAGAAAAAATAAAAAGTATTTGAAATACAAGATGTAAATACGTATTTTGTATCTTGTATCTGTATTTTAGATACTTTTATCTAAGATACTTCACATCTCTGCATATAATTAGGTATTATATTATGAAGCTCGCTTTGGCATTAGTTAAGCTCGGCACGTCTGTCGGGTCGCTTCCATATCGGACACAGGAAACAGCCTTAGAAAGCTCGCGTCGCGGTCGTGATAGAATTCACACTACTGCTTACTTATTATCTAAGTTTGTTACTTATTTTAATAACTGAGTATAGTCTTTTGTGGAAAAGTAGAAGTAGAAAAGCGGAGCCTGGGCTCTGAAGCGAAAGCTTGGGATGTAACCGGGACTTAACGCTAGGATGATGATGATGAGTCTTGAATTTTTTTGGTAGGACTCTTCGCAACCGTTTTTTTGTAAGTTACGACTGGTCTAGTCGGGAGAACGGCGACTGACGATCTCTAGACCCCGGGTTCAAAGCGCGCGCCCTGTCTTTTCGATGGTATGTGCGTAATACCGCTAACTTAAAACAGTGAAGAAAAACATCGCGAGGAAACCGATATGTCAGGAATCTTTCGAAATCATGTGTCAGGTTTATCTAGCACTGTACTGCGTTGTTCACCCAGATATATATATAAGATTGTATCTCTATTATATGCCCTGTCTTGAGCTTGACATTTTTTATTCGTAGGTACAGAATTTGTCGAAGTTAATGATATTAAATTAATTATAAGGCACAAAATGGGACTTACGAGTACCCATGTCAAGTTTTCCAATACGTCGGTAACCAAATACTTGCGACATATTATGTTGGGTCAAAAGCACCTAATGACCTAACTGTACCGTACAATACCCATTGTGAAATACCGTCAGGTTCTGAGCTTTCGTCCGGCGAGCTTCCTGTCTACCGATTAGGAAGTACAATGTTAGTGCGTGTCATTTATGATCTGTAGGGTTGACAGATATTTTTTTTTCAAAATATATGTTTAGTTGTTGCACATTTCATGACGGATCAAGATAAGCAGATGACAGAAGTACCTAGGCCCTGACTTTTACCACCTTGCATTTTTTCTATCGGACTGAAAGCAGCTCGAAAAAGCGACGTTGTTTCATGGTTTACGTTTAAAAGACTTTGAACGAAGAGGCTTCACTCTACTTTCGTGATAACCACGTCTATTTATGGAATGCGTTGCCTAAGTGGGGTTTTCCCGATGGTTACAGTCTTAGTATTTTCATATCGAGAGTGAATCGTTTTCTTTTAGACGCGCTCGCTCCATCGAGGACAGCATCGACGCGTCATTTAATGAAATTGCAGTCCAGTATTAAAGGTTTAAAAAAACTTTTCACCTGTATTACCTATTTTTTTTCAAATAATTTGGAATAAAATAGCGGGACTGACACCATTTTATGTATAACCTTTTAAGTAAGTCAAAATACCCCATTATATACCTACCATAGCCCATAGCCAAAAATGTTCTGGATAGTAATCTGAAAATCTTTGAAAGTCAGCTTGAATTACTTCATATTACGACAGTTGTTGTGTAATGGCCACATGTTCTGCTCCGCTACTCCGCCCCCGCTCCAACGCTTCGTCACTGCGTCGCTATCTGCTACATGTCGGTGTCACAAATTTCTAAGATATTCCCCGAACAAAAAAAGCTTTAAAACCAGCCAATATACCACCTAGCTAAATCTGCTTTGGCTCTGCTATTGCTGTCTCTATAATTTCAAACGAAAAGAAAAAAGAAATCAATATTAAAACCATTGAACTCTTAATTAAAACTAAGTAAATTTTATAGTTAGGATGTAGAACGTCACAAACACAATCCTTTTTCCAAATCACTGCTTGGAGGTAGAATAACTGGCCTTTTAGCGGAGTTGACTACTCAAAGTAATTAAACACAAAATCCTTACAGAATACAATATTCAATGAAAGAAGCCCTATCGTGATGTTTATAATTCCATAGCAGTAATATTGCTATTATTTCGTTTAGAGACCGCGCTTCTCACATACAAATGACCTGTGCTGTTACCACCAAATTGTTTATATCATTGCTATTTCTCTCTCTTTAATTTTGCTAGACATTTTAGAGACGGCAATAGTAAGACCAAAAGCAATAGTGAAGGCGGTAGCCCCCCTGTCCTTAAACGTTGAGACACGTGTCATATTGTTCCTACACTCGTGTTCGGTTTACAGCGCCATTGTGACGGATTAGGGAATGTCGGTGCCATTACGGAAAGCCGTTCTCAAATTTGTTCGTCTCTCAAGTGCATAACTAAAAGAAAAAAACACTTACACCAAGCATAAGATTCATCTTCTATTACCAATTTCAAGTAATTTTTTAATGATTGTTATTACTTAAGCAGCCCACTAAATGTCAAGGCCATAATCTACCACTATGGCCCAGTGCGGGTTGGTGGCTTGACACATGACTTCGAAAGATTCTATGTAGGTACATGTCAGTTTCCTCACGATGTTTTCATTCACCATTTTAAGTTAGCGGCATTACGCACATGTCTTCTAAAAGCCAGTGGTGCGCGTGGTTTTTACCCGGGGTTCAAGTTTTCATTTCTGCCTACATTATAATGTTATAATGTTCTTTTATCAACTTGCATTTTTAATGCAACCTTCGTGGAAACCATTAAGAACAACATCATCCAGTCTTTCAAACTATGTTGAATCCTCAAAGCATGATCCATGAGACACTGGAAAAAAGTTAAGATCCAAATAAATCAGAAATGTTGACAATACAAAGTGTCACCTCACGCCATTCATAAATAATTTAATGGACCTTAAAAGCAAATTAATTTATGTCCTACATAAAAATAGCTGTTTTTAAAAAAACAAAATATATACCTCATTGAAGCATATAAAAGAAAGAAGAAGTAATGATTAATGCCACTGATCTAAATTTCCATTACGCTTGTTCATTCCTCCGTTTTTGTCCCATTTTATCTAATTTCACACCAGTTAATGATCATTGGAGCGTCTTCGATCAGATTACGAGATATCCCAAGCCTGTATTCACAATAATCTCTAACCAAGTAACGTGTTAACCGGTGTAACTTCACTACAATAATAGCTGCAATTTCCTGCAACCATAGGTAGAGTTCTAATCACAATTATGATAGTAAAAAATTCAACAATATTCACGTGACAAATACCTATACGTATAACATTAACAAAGTGATAGTTATAATTTAATGGAATGGAGATTGATACTTAAGACAAAGTTATTAATTAGAACTACTTTTCTAGAAGATCCGGCGCTGGAGATAGGTAAAGATTATGACATTTCATGTTATAGACCAGGCCGAGTTGCTTACTATCAGGCACATGCTCCGCTTGTCCCGTCACTAAACACTATAAAAATGTATTTATTTATTATTTGCACAGTGTACATAAATGATTAGACCTAACGACTAAAATCTTAAATTATGTAAAAAGACCCTGTTAGGGTGTCACAAAACAGGAGACAACACACTTTCATCCTGAGCGGTACAATGTACAAAATTGTATTCATATTTATGAGGATACCTACATATATGTAAAGAGTTTGTTACTACTAAATGTTACAGATTGAATCAGAATGTTTAAAAAAAACAGTAGTTGCTAAAATTATAATACTACGCGTAAATGTCATAGTACATGTCATTTAGGTATTTGTTGTTTGAAAGCAGGGAACGTCTTGAATTTATAATAAATCTATACTTATAATAAAACTGTAACGGGTCGAATTCTGTACATTGAAGATATTTAAAAAAAAATTTTTTTGGGGCACTCCATAGTCGATACTGATGGCGAAACTGCATTTTTTTTCTTTCATGTCTGTCTGTCTGTCTGTCTGTCTGTCTGTCTGTCTGTCTTTCTGTATAGAGATCACGCATCACGCCGAAACTACTGATTCAATTCAGCTGAAACTTGACATGATTTTAGTTTAAACTAAGGACATTGCTGTAGGCTACTTTTGATCCCCAAATTCTGATCAGTTTTCTTGCGGGAGGGGGGTGAAACCAGAATGTTTATTTGGTTTTAACTCCTGTTTGCGTTGTTTAATTTTATTAATTCTTTTTTTTGTTAGAAAGAACATATTTTTTATATTGTCCCGTCAAAATTTGAATATTATCGGTCTGGTGGTTCGGAAATTACACAAACATTAAATAATAACGACACGCGCGGCGCGTTCGGTACATACTAACTTCTAAGTATTCTGTGTATCAGACTATCCACAGAATATCTAGATTCTAGAAAGTGCCCACGTGATCGCGTCGCGTCGTCTTGGATGACAAAATAATTGTCAAAGATATATTTTTGTGTGGAAAAACAAACATCATTCGGTTTTAATCGACTTCAAACAAGGAGGATGTTTTCAATCGGGTTGCATGTTTTTTTATTTGGTTTTATTTTACACGATAACTCCGCTAATTGTTAGTTGATTTTGATAATTCCTTTTTTGTTTAGTAGAAAATACTTCAGAGGTGATCTTAGATATCGAAAACAGGGAGGTAGTTTTTCAAATATCAACAAAAAACTAAAATCAGCTTAGATCCATCTGTTACGACATAGTCATAGCTTCTGATAAAATTTTGTCGAATGACAGAATTAAATTACCTATCACTGAAGTAGATTTTTGTTATTTTGGAGAAAACATCAGCATAATAAGTAGCAGCCTAAACAACCCATTAAATGTTCCCACTGCTGGGCGTCGGGGCCTTCTCTCGCAAGGAGAGAGACAAGGTTATAATCCACCACGCTGGCCCAGTGTAGGTTGGTGGATGACATATGACTTAGAACTTAGATTATAGGTAGATTTCGGTTTCCTCACAGTGTTTTCTTCGCCGTTTTAATTACCGGCATTACGAACATGACTCTGAAAAGATAGTGGTACGCGTGAGTTTGAACCCTGGGTCTCCGGATCGACAGTCGCCGTTCTCCCGACTAGGTCAGCTGTAACTTACTAGACCAGCCGTAACTTATTAGAAAACGTATTATTTCAATCCAAATACTGTTTAAAATTTAAAGGTAGTGTTCAACAAGCTTCGGTGACCGAAGCAGACCGTTGTTAGGGTTCTGTACACAAAGGGTAAAAACTAGACCCTATTACTGAGACTTCGCTATCCGTCCGTCCGTCCGTCCGTCCGACTGTCACCAGGCTGTATCTCAAGAACGGTGATAGCTAGACAGTTGAAGTTTTCGCAGATGATGTATTTCTATTGCCGCTTTAACAATAAATACTAAAATAAAATAAATATTTAAGAGGTGCACCCATACAACAAACATGCTTTTTACCGTTTCTTGCTCGATACTAATAATAACGTACCTGTCACAGGTAGACGTTTTAACTATTCACATAATATTTAGTTTTATGTTCTCTTTAAAAGTAATTAATTAAAATAAAATAAATTATTCAGGGGGCTCCCATACAATAAAATCCGTTTATTTGCTAATGGTTCAGAACCCTTCGCGCGCGAGTACCATTTGCATTTGACCCGTTTTATTTTTTATAAAATGTTGTTAAATCCTATGCTTTCCTAATATTATATAATTATGTCAATGTTTCAATTTTGCTGCTCAATTACGTTGGAACGGCTGAATGTATCGAGTTAAAATTAAAGACACATTCTTGGTTTAGCTTAAGTAATACATAGGGTACTTATACATAGGCAATGTTTAGCCTATGTGTTCTGCCAGACTATAATCTAATTCTATTTCAAATTTCAACCCGATCACTTGATACGTTCTGCCATGATTAAGTAACAAACATCCAAACAGTGACATTCATAATAATTACAGGACAACGTTGGACCGGCTGAACATATTTTGAAGGAATTCGAAACACACGTAGTTTGAACTCAGAAATAGCAAATCGGTTTCTTATAAGGTTACTGTGACGTCGGAAAGACTAAGCAAATTTGGTAGAAAATTGAAACAGAGATAACAAATAGTCTGAAATACCACATTTAAGTATTACCTATCAACCTGAAAAGAAGCATGGGCCCTAAGGAAACAAATATTAACTATCACGTCAAAACGGCACAACGATATGGGTTGACATACGAAACACATATAGTTTATAGTCTAAAATTTCACATGGGCTAATAAGTTTATATTTTCATTTAACTCCATATTAATATAAGCATATATTTTCGTAAGGAACTTGATGTGATGGTGAGGTAAAGCCTAAAATGAAAAATTTATGCACCAGTTTTGGCGTAGATAATATAGGTGATTTGCGTTCACAATCAAAATAACAAGCAACATAATATTCTCATTAGATGGCGCTAATGCCAGTTTAAATCTAAAAGCATGTTTTGCTATTGTGGTATGTATTTTTTCTTTCATCACTAGGTGACGTTACTGGTATTCTAAATTGTACTAATAAGTTTTTGCTGCTAAAAGGATTATGATGCCGAATTTGGATTCTTTCGTTCTTGGATTTTTTTCTGTGTTACCTACAATTAAATTCATACATTAACATTTCACTAAGACTTCGCTTAGATTATCATTAAAACTCAAAATCTTAATCATTTTTATTCCACACAGGCTTCGTTCAAAATTATTGCGCGCAAAATTATTATATAAAATATATATATAAATATTATTTATATATATATTTTAATTATTAAATTATGTATAAAATTACGCGGGCGAATTCGCGGGTAACAGCTAGAAAACAGCTTGCGGATAAAAAGAGATAAGTAGGTATCAGATCATGAACATTCGCTTCAGACTTTTCATAATGTATCCTATAAAAATCCTACAAACTTAACACTTGCGGCTATGTTCGATACTATGAAACCTTACTAAGTATGTTTGATATTGTTTAAAAAAGGAAAAATGAAGATGATAAAATTAAATATATTTTTGTGTGGAAAAACAAATTCACTCAAACTCAAAGGGTTTTCAATGACTATTTATCCAAATATTTGACGTACGATACTTCCAACTAATGTATAAGTTAGTAACATCTGCTTACGCGAACGAAGTAGCGGGTTCAGCTAGTAAATAAATATTTGTGGTCAATTCACACACAACACCATCTGAGCCCAAAATAAGCAAAGCTTGTACTATGGCGGCCAAATAGCTGATGTAATGCACTTATTTTTAAATAGGAACACCCAGACACAGTGCAAACAGTATTTGAATTCATCAGACAAATATTTGCACTGAGTGGAAATCGAACCATCGGCTTTGCAGCCAGAGTTACTACCCACGATAACTACTAACTTATACAATGTTTGATTGATCGAATTTATTTTGAAGTTACTTCTGGGGTTCTCGGTTCCATTAGTTAAAGCGGTGTAGGTTTAGGTTTAGTTTGGTCACCGTGAATCACGGCCCTGTGTCGGATGAGGCATGAAATAAGGCCTTTATTGGACTATTATTATCCGCTAATAATTGGGGCTCAGTGGCACAATAACTAATAATTCATTACTTGTCTTATTTTATGTAAATTACTACCCAGATAGTTGATAGGTTAACGATGGCGTGAATATTGATCGCGCTTATGGACGATGTATTTACACGAGTATTTATATGTATATATCGGTTGTTTGCTAAAATATAAAATTAAACACTTTTGCACATCGATATGTAACTCTAAAATGATTACCTGTACTAGTAACGCCCCGTGATTTTACCTACATTCCCATAATTATCTCGCTATAGAATATAGAAATCGCGTATGTATTTCTCCAGAGTATAATCTAATGTGTATTTCACCCAGATTTATTTGGATTTTCGTTTCACAGACAAGCTTTTGCAATTATAACTATGGCAAGATTTAAAATTTTAATTCGTTATTTGTCTCAACGGTATATAATCAGCAAGAAAACTATTTTTTTGAACGACTGTCTCGCGTCCGTGCGGCGCCTAAACTAATGTGTTTAATATAGATACGAATATAGCCTAAAGCGTTGACGTCATGTCTGGCTGTGATGTCGTAATCTGTCGCAGACGTCGCAGTGTTTGCCCGCGCGGGGCCGCAGTTACGCGTGGAGGGAATTGGATTATTTTTGTGCGTTTTGTTTTTAGGGGAAAATAATGGATAACTTACCGAATAATGGGTATTTGCCATTTATTCTGGTTGAGGAAGTTCATATGGATATTGGATATGGAGACGACGATATCCTCGAAAACTATGAAGTCCAGGACGATGGTGGTCAGGATGAATCCGACAATGAATACCAGGGAGAAGCCAACAACGAAGGTCAAAACGAGGCCAACAATAATGAGAACAATGAGAATAGACTTTTGATACAAGAAAGCATTGCTGACCAAGAGTCAAGTGATAACATAAACGTTGATAGGTTTTACAGTCAATTTGACGACCACAGGGACATCAATGATATCTTAAATTCAGATGACGGAAATTATATTGCCTTGGATTTGGACGAAAGTGATGATGACCTGAATTCCGATGGAAGAGACGACTTTCAGAACTCCAGCAACCCGGATTTGGGTCCACATGCAATGATACCAGAGGAAAGTCGAGAACTCGTAACAGATGAACAAATAAAACAAGAATGGTTCGATTTGACTCATCAAATCATGAGTTCACGGGATGTTTATAGATTAAAAAAGCAATCTTCTTTGAGAGGATGTAATTTTCGTATATATCGAACTTATTTTGATCGATTGAAAACCAGCTGGTCGCTATTAACCGGAGTTGATGGAGATCACTTCAAGACATTGAAAAAGTACTATTTGTTGCGTAATTGGTCGAAGCTAACCCCAACTGACTTTGGTATACTGAGAAAGTACTGGACACTGTTCTGGGGAACTATGGACTCTACTGATTTTCGGAAATTAGAACGAGATTATTTGGTGTTATATTGGGCAAGAATGAGACCTGGTCATTTCCAACGGTTAAGAAGAAATTGGCACATGTGTGCAGCATCCGTGGGTTGCTCCAACAAAAAAAAGATTATAAAAAACTGGCTTATGAGCAGTACTGCATATTTAGTCATTGACGAATATTGGAAAAATGTTGAGGAGAAAACAAGCCACGTTAAGTGGTGGTTAGACCGTGGTGCCGACGTAAACGCAGTGCGAGGATCTAGTGGTCAAACTTTACTGCACTTGTCAGCGAGGTATCCGCAGCCTCGTTTTATAGAACTTCTGTTGAGTTATGGAGCTGATGTAACCATGAGAAACTGTTCAGGTGAGACTCCACTTGACATAGTTCGAATATATAACTACAAGGATTACGACGACGTTATGAACATGATCCAAACTACTGAGAAATCTTTCAAGAAAAATGCCGCGAGGAAGAATAAACCCCATGCATCGCATTCATGCACAGCTCAGCAAAAAAGTAATGATACCCAAAAAGACATACGCCCAAATCCCGAGTACTTGATGTGCGAAGATGTTCTTACATTGAGAATCCATTCGGAAGACAATAGGCGGCTTGAACAAAAGACGCAAAAGTGGTGGATCCATAAAAAAGAATCCTTTTATTTTATAAGGGATACTGAACTTGTCGATGATGAAAAGGGAGATATTAAAATTTATAAGTTACTGGTATCCATCATAAATGCCATGTACATTTCAAAGACATATAGATTAGAATTAAAATTTGACCAGCGTGTAAATAGACATGAAAGAATAACACATATTCACCAGGTGTTCAGCAGAATGTGCACCAAGCTTTATAGTATTTATGATGCAAAGTTCAATGAAACAATAGACGTGGAATTTCCTAAAACAGCGAAACTTTCAGTATCTTCAGAGCTTGTGTTTTTTCTAGAAATTCATCCCGACGTAGAATGGGTGGCGTTGAAGGTATTCGCAGTTCCTTGGGATTATGAATATTTCTTAATTGGTAAAGCCGGTTCGAGAAGCTTGTTCGTCGTCAACACAATATATCATAATGGTCATTCGTTATCAGAAGAACATTGTGACTACAGCTTCTATTTGAGTGAATATTATCGACAGTTCCGCTGAAGCTTATTCATCATCATTCATCAGTAATATTAAGATAAAATCGCTACTTCTGAAAAATCAAGTGATTACACATGGATATTGGATACTGCTAACTAACTGAAGAAACATGTCAACAATGTTTTATTCTTTACTTTGGATTTATCTTACTTATACTTTATCTAAGGTCGTCAGTGTATCAGTATTGTAATTTCTTAAAATTATAATTTGTGTCCCTATTTTGAATAAAATAGAGTATATGAAAAAAATCGCAATTGTTTTATTTTTGTTATTAAGTACTTTTGAAAAATTACATTACAAAAAATTTTAGTTACTTAAAATTACATTTGTAATGTAATTCATAATATAAATTTTCGAGTGAAATTAGAGGACATAGAGATAAAACTTCTTATATTTCTGGGTAACGATCGCAGTGCAGTGCTAGGTAATGATTTGGACTCTTCATGTTCTAATAACCGCGTCCTACTTACTGTTTTTTTTTAAATAACGAGTGTAGAGAGAGCAGTACTTGTGCCTGATGGTAAGCAACATGCCTGCCGCATAACAGCACCGTGACATGCAGCTATTGGAACATGAAGAGTCCAAATCATTACCTAGCACTACACTGCGCTCGTCACCCAGAGATCTAAGATGTTATATCTCTTAGCCCCATAATTTATCTGGAAACATTGCCCTTCAAACCGGAACACAGTAATGTTTGCTTATTACTACTGTACTGTTATGTGGCGCCTGCCACATGTTGTTTATAGGTTTTTAGGTACATGTCCTGCTCGTCTCGTCACTGACGTCACTCTATACTATCTATAAAAAACATATATACGGTCGAACTGAGAAACCTCCTTTTTTGAAGTCGGTTAAAAAAAAATAGTTAACCCGGTTCACACTGTTACCGGAGGCGGCGCATAAAATCTTGAAATGCTGGCAAAATTACTTCGCTGGGTGAAACCTGCAATCCTCGTCACCAGGGATGAGCCGGACCGGGAAGTCACCACCCATTTTGCGCATTCGGGACCCAATCTCTTCCACCAAGCCCTTGGCTTCGACTTCTCAACTGCTCATGGTTTCCACTGCGATACTTAGGTGCCAATTGTACTGCAGCTTCAATGACGCGTATTTCCGATGCTTTCTCCAAAGCAATGTCTTCTGCCGCTGTTGCCGTGCGAGGCTGCGGCATTACTAATGGAGCCCAATTGTTCAACTCAACTGCTCAATTATTAACAAAACTAAATACAATGAGAACTACACTACATACCTAACTATCTACTTACACTAAGCACACCTGAATTATCCATAGACCACAGAAAGTCTACAAATAACTGTTCAATTGTTTTACATTGGAAAACTTATACATACGTAAGTGATATGTACACATAACGTCCATCCAACATCCAACCAAAAACTTACATTAATATTATATGACTGAACGATGATGAGGACAGACCGCCCGTAGACCTCCTGACTAAAACGGTTATCACATATTATAATTCTAAATGTGTATCTCGCAAAATTTTAATCGAAAATTGTAACAGAGCATGTCAAAGTCATGACCATTTTTTTTTAGCCGGTAGACCTGGTGCCTCATAAAAATTATAGAACAACTTGTTTAGAAGCACTTCGTTGTTCATTGTTCATTCTACGTAAGTTCTATTTTTAAACATTTAATGGTCAAATCGTTTTGTGTTGACAAATTAATATATGAATGAGGCGTTCAACTTCAACTTATATCTTTCTTCTGTAAGCAGCTTTGCCGCAACTTCGCCACTGTCTTATGTCTAATTAGTAACCACAGGCCCTGGTATATTGAGTGTATTGTAGACTACAGGTCCGTGAACAAAATGTATGGGTCATATGATACACCAGGAGACCTATTATGTAGGATGATAGAAGGGTATAAAATAATATGATTCAGCACTATGCCGGTATATTTGTAAGCTGTCCTACTGCCTATTGAGTGCAAGTTGAAAAAGGGGGTTACAACCGTCGCTCTATGCAAATGCCGGCATAGTGCTGAATCTTATTATTTTATACCCTTCTATCATCCTACGTGTCCTGGTATATCATATGACGTATAAATTTTGTTCACGGGCCTGTAGTCTATTGTCTTTGTTAGTGACACATTCTTCTTCAGTTGTGTTTCGGTGTTCGATGTTAATATATATTTCATTCATAGCATTGAAGATAGCAGTTGTCCTGTAAATTTCTGATAAGTATTTTTGTTTAACAAAAGTACCTACTTATCAGCAGGACACCTGCTCATAACGACAAAGTGACCACTTTGCCCAGTATTTTTTTTGGAAACATTGACCTTCTAACCGCAATAGGTAATGTAACTTTTTCACTTTACTGCTTGGCGGTTGAATAACTAGCCAGTATGGTACCACTACATCATTTTTTACGTGGAGGAAATACATTTGCGCTTTCCCCATTGAGAAATAGTGCGAGTGCGAGTATTTCTCAAATTGTATTAATTAGCGTGTCAAAATAATGTATGTATTTCTTTTGAAACACATGATGTGGTTAATTATATTATTAGTTTATTGTTTCTCAATTATGTCATTTCAAGTTCATTTCTTGTGGTGCTATTTCCTAAGCGTTTTATTTAGCAATATTGTTTTTTTTTTACTTTTGTAGGGTTACACCTCAAGACTGATAAAAAACTTAGGTTACACTTGACCGCCATTTCGCCTCTTGCGCAGGTTTACACTTGACCGCCGTTTAGCTGGTTGTTAACCGACGATGCGGTCTACGTCGAACGTTAGTATCCTAATAAAGAATTTTCTATGTATCTATCTTGAAAGACAAGCAAGAAAAATATCTGAGACAATAGTCTTCAATAGCATTCAAATTCCCACGGTAATTACGACGGGCCGGGTGCGTCCGCGCACCGCCGAGTCAACGCACTGGGTCCTTTGTCCGCGACCGGCGCAGGCGCAGCCCACGCCTGCAGTTTCCAATTAATTTAATCACCTGATTTACCCGGAATTTTGATATTGGCGAAACATGATGTGCAAAGGATTGGATAAGGCTTCGATCATTGATAAGGTTGATCCATGATCTTTGTTATTTTGAAAGTAATATTCTATTCTGGAGTTCATTGGCATAGAATCAAGATAGAACGTATACGCAGAAGTGGAATAAGGAAGGTTGTGGACGATGATGTATAATGACAAAAACAAACTATGAAGTTACTTACTTTCCAATTGAAACTATGAAAACATAAAACGCATTTCGAATTAAAAAACTAGTCTTTTGAATAGCGACACCTATCAAATAGGTACCGTAAAATCATACTGTAGATCTGAAAGAACACTTTTTAGAGTTTAAGATTATACTCGTACTTAATGTTTAACTGAACTGAATGTTTTAAGTTCCCAAGAATGACAAGAATCACACTAAATCCACCTGATTTCAAAAGTTGAGTAACAAATTAATTACTAATCTATTGAATGGTTACTTCACTTCTACAAACCGTTTTTGTGGACAAATGAGGCGCTCACCTAACTTTTTACTGCATTCTAATACATAAAATTAATATTAACTAATGCGCGTTTTGTCATAAAGTTACTCACCGTAAAATATGGGCCGACGATCGACACCGTTCTTACCTTACTATGTATGAATGTTAAATTGGTGATTTCTTTAATCGTAGGTATAGTAAGTAAGTAAATATGCGACTTTCAACGTTGTACAATATTACTGTTTATGTGACTGAAATTTAGGTTAAAAATAATTTATCTCAGCACATTCCGAAAAATATGTCACCTAACAGCGAACGTAGTTTGTAGGTAATGTAACATGCCACAATCAAAGTCCGCCCTTGAGAAGTATCCAGTACCTACGAGTAACTACATCTGACATTACAATTTGTTTAAAGTCTGAGTATCCTACTTACTTTTAATACAATAATAGTCATAGCTCACTATATATAGCCTCAATCTAGGCAAAGCTTGTACTACGGGAACCCGATGACTAATATAAAAGGTACTAACATAATCGAAAATACATACTTATAATACATTAAAACGTCAGAAACTATAGTAATAAAAAAATGAGATATCATTTGGTTAATAAAAAGTACGTTTCAAAATAATAAAATGAAGTACCTACTTCCAGAATGGCTAATGCAATGTGCAGGTTTAAAAGATTAGGCACTAGAGCACTAAGCGCAGATTTATACAATATAAACTACACTACACAATAATTATTCTAATTCTGGTAAAGTACGAGCAGGTACTAGAGATTATCAGAACGCTCAAACCCAACCTACATTTTTACAATAACATTTGTACTATTCTACTTGCATAGCCAGAAATAAACAATATTTTTAAATGACAAACTTTAACGAAGAAATTTAATGAAGTGCCGCATCAAATATGAGTACTTCACTACACCAGATCCTTCCCTAGGTCCAAATCCTGCGCCCACGCGTAACCGGTGGCGTTAGGATCAAACCATACAGAAACCTGATCGATGAATTGTATCAACAGTTATTTACTTTATTTTCTCATCTGTGCTTGTGTTCATTTGTGCTGATTGTATGTCATTAGATATGTTGTGTCTCTTATGGTAAGCACGCTTTACTAACAGCTTCATCATCATCATCATCAGCCTGCTCTAGCCCACTGCTGTACATAGGCCTCTCCTATGATATGCCACTCAGCCCTATCTTCTTTTCTTCTCAGACACTTCCTGCTGCCTTAAGGAGTTATAATCTGTGGATAGGACGACCCGGGCAACCTTGAACGGCCCTATGCCCCTAGCGGGGATGCTGTAGTGTCTGTGGACTGGTAGCAAATACAAATAGGTACACAAATCTTTATTGCTGTTTGCTAGTAAGATAAGGTGAACACATTTTAAAAGTTGACCCATACGAATTGGCCTCATCTTCTACACTCTAGAAGATGAAACCAATTCGTATAAAACTAGAGGCATGCAATATGTCTGGCAATACAGTTTCTATTGGTCTGAATTTATACAATGATAAAAATAATAGTCAGCTGCTAATTATAATCTGTAAATAAAGTCTGTTTATCTCTATGGCCTGTAATTTCACTGGAAACATTATGTACAATTGTATTAGACCAACGTTCAACGGGTTACCGGTACTGTCGTAGTGATGTTATAATCAGTAATAGTTTAATTAGAGTGTGTGGTGTGGCCGGGGAGCATCTCGGATAACTTCGCGGTCCGCTGCGGAGCCGGCGTGGGCCGCGGTCCTGCGAGCACCGGCGTGGAACCTGCGACCTGCGAGCCGGCTTCAGTCCGTTATTGATGACTTCATCACAGGACGCGGGATTGGAAAAGAAGAGCTTTATAAAATAAATACAAATAAATAGGTAGGTAGACAACACCATCGTTTAACCTTAAAAAAAATCATCATAGATTTATAAATTCATTGTTGTCGGACGCAAAATATGTACGAAATGAAATAAATAGTAAACAACGTCAGATTATATTCTAAAGCGCACGATTATGGAAGGCTAGGCTAGGCTAAGGCTGTATTATGGAAGGCTAGGCTAGACTAAGGCTATATTATGAAAGGCTAGGTCAGGTTAGTTTATAAGCTGAAGTGGGATTGTAACATTAGCAATTTTCCGGTGACATAGGTATTCACTGTATTCACAATATACATACATACACATAGCTTATTATAGCTCATCGCTTTTGGTTCGCCCAAAAAGTACACAGATACCCGGTATGAGTATACGTATAGTTCATGGCAAGCGTTCGGTGACGATGACGCGCGTACCAAGATTTTTATTAGATGGGTCGAGTACTCGGTTGATACTCGGTACTATGAGTACTCGGCGGGTTTTTTGACACTCGTACTCGGCCCGATAACTCGGTTTGGATGCCGAGTATACTCAGTTTAAGAAAAGCAATATTTGTAGTTATAATTAAAACGACAGTGTTAATCAAAAAAGTATAACTATTTTAAGAAATCTTTGACAATGTCAATTAATAAAATTAAAATCCAAATTATGCTAATGAACCAGTACAGGGCAGAGTACCTGTTCACTGTTTATGTACTTGTTTACGCGCGCGAAATGGGAATTTGAATGAACCGAGTTACTCGGCCAAAGTATTCGATTAAAAAAAAATGTACCGAGTAAAACTCGGCAAAAGTGTTACTCGGCGCATCTCTAATTTTTATACACCCAAAAGGCGTTGAGTTTAACTTCAAAAACCCTTGAGCAGTTTGTTTTTAAGATAAGTCTTATAGTATAGTACTCGTAGTTATAGCGTGCAATAAATATGCCCGCCTGATAGACAGTGTCGATGCATTTCTCGCGGTTTCCCACGATCTCTCCACCACAATGTCGCGATCAGTTTCTCCAGTTACCTCAATCTTCTTTCATTAGGCTTACATGTAAAAGAAAGTCGATATTATAGACATCTGTTCTCTGCTTATATTGCTTAAAGCTATCACGGCTATTCACTATACAGGAATACTTAGATAAGTATTAAAAATCACAAAAACTTTTTACCTTTCAATTTTAATATTAAACAATACCTACTTACGTTTAATAATACGTGATTTTTAAAACTAGATATATATTTTTAAAACTATATTATGAACTATGTCGTATGTCGGCGACGCGAAATAAATTTTCAGTGGTACCTTCCTACTCGTATTATATTGTGATCTTATAACTCTTTATTGATACATTAATCTTTGATGCATTGATGCAAGTACTATCAAGTTTGGCTCAAAGGCTCAGAAATTATACGAAAATTTCCAGTTTGGCTTTTAAATTGTTCAGGATTTCAAAATAAAAAATGTTAAACAATGATTTATTTTATGAATTAAATATTATTTTTGCCGTGACGTGATTGAGTTGTATTTGAAGTACGTTTTATTCCAGACTAGGTACTACTTATCTATTATATCTTTGTACCAAATTTCATTCACATCCCTTCCGTAGTTTTTTCTTGAGTGGAAAACATCTATAGGTACTTACAAACTTTCGAATTAGTATTATTCTAGAATCAGAGCGGAGGGTTATTATCCTTCGAAAGCTGTGTTTGCAGCCATGTTAATGATGCACACATTGTCCAGCGAACGGTCACACAGCTAATTGGTGGTCGCCACTTCCCAACAAATGGCAGTTTCCATTCCCAAGGGAAAGTCGCAGATTTCTGGTTAGGCATTCCTTTGATGATGACCAGGTACGTTAGGACATAGATTTAAATCTATGCGTTAGGTACGATACTCTTTACCGCAAATAAACTAAAATAACTGGTAGGTATTCACTTCTTGTACGTCTTCCATTACTAATATCTTCTTCACCATCCTACGGTTACCTTGAAGAAATTGCTATTAGCGCTAAGGTCGCCAGTTGCTACTTTGCGTTAAGGTGTTTCTGTATTTTGTTTTTATTAATTAAGTGAATTGATCCATCTGTCTACCTATCTACTTAGTATGGTTTTAATGGTATGAATAAAGGTTTCAGGTATGTTCTATGTATGTGTATTATGCGTAAGTTGTACATTTAGTTAGATTAGGTTGTTAAGGCCCTGCACCTTAATTGAAACCCAATCTTCATGGTTTCAAAACTCATAGCATAAGTTGTTAATAATATCTAGTAAAATGGCACAGATGTTCACCTCAACCACGTATATATCACAATGTTCACGCGGAATTGTTTTTAAAGTTCCCACAGTACTACGTAAGAAGTCGATAAATTCTAACCATATAACTGGACATAGTCATCGCTTTAACGTCTCATAATGGCTGTCTTCCACGTGAGTTTCACGTTATTTTTTATGAGTTATTCGTTAGAACAATCTAAAAGCACAATTAATTTTATATATCCTAGCAGAATAGGTACAACATATTACCTCAAATGGATAGAAAGTAAGCACCGAACATCTGGATTATCATTTTAATATAATACCCAGTCCCTAGTCATTTGTTGCTTCATTGTATTTAGATAGAAAATGACACCGATACAAAAATAAGCTGTTATAAATAAATACAGCGCACCTAAAATAGAGAATTGCAATTTAATAATTGTCTTGAAGCGAAGCGTTTTATTCTACAGTCAAATTCTATCTAATCTAATTTTCAGAGAAATTATAATACACTAGACATCCGTCCGGCTTCGCCCGTGGTACATTACATAGATACTCATCAAGATCCCGTACGAATCCAACGGTGAAAGAATGTCTGAAATCGGTTCATTCATTCCTGAGAATATCGCTTTCAAACAAAACACCTCTTCAGCTACCTGCTACGCCTCCTGTCGAAAATTGGTCGTACCAAATCAGAAAAAAAAAAATTTTTGCAAAGGGAGGTGTTTAATCTGTGAGCAAAGGTGAGGTATGTAATCTGTGGCAAAGGTTTATATTCAATGACGCAATCTTAGACACATGCTGTCATGTGTCATGTCAAAGCACGAAACGAAAAGTACGAAAACTCTCAAAAAGGAATATTTTTCCCCGATTTTGTTACATTCTTGATTCATGCTCCGCTTCTAGTAATAGTAGCGTAATGTTCTATAGCCTGTAGCCTTCCTCGATAAATGGACTATATAATAGAAAAAAAATCTTTAAATTCGGACCAGTACTTCCCAAGATCCTAGCGTTCAAACAAACAAACTCTT
Source organism: Ectropis grisescens (assembly GCA_017562165.1). Lineage (NCBI taxonomy): Eukaryota > Metazoa > Arthropoda > Insecta > Lepidoptera > Geometridae > Ectropis > Ectropis grisescens. The sequence goes on along the minus strand of CM029776.1, from coordinate 30,084,086 downwards.
CAGCTTTATAATATTAGTATAGATTAAAACGAGATGTCATACTTTCTCTATGACGAGCGTAGTACAGTGTCAGAACGTACTTAGGACTATTCATTGTGAAATAACTACTTATGGGTTGAAAACAGGACACAAGGTTTAAATTGCAAACCTTTGAGGTATGGGTTAATTTACTCTGTCAAATTTACTCTAGATAGCTCTACTAGAAGACCAATGGACTGACGCTAGTCCGCGGTATTGAAATTTTCATTGTAGATGCGACCTGTGTTATTCACCATTTTGTAATGTATCGTCAAAGAGCATTTAAATAACTGAATGTTGTTATCGGAGTTGCTTCCTAGTCCGTAGACGTTGTTGAAACCTTTGACGGGGGTTCGTGTTGCTTGTGACGTCCACAGTTCATCAGCATTCATCACACCTGCAGTGATTTAGAATCTAGATATGGATTAGGTATTATTTATATGTATTGGGATTGGGTAGGTATTTAAGGCGGCAGAGAGCTGTAATTTTGTCACATACTTCTATTATTATCCCAACACGTAGCTCACGTAGCTAGTATCATAACCAATGACACTCTACTGCGAAAAAGACTTCAAAGTCTTGAACATCGCCGCAAAATTGCTAGCTTATCGGTTTTTATCGAATACACTACGGAGAGTGTGCAACTGATCTACATGATCCCTTGCTCTTTTTTCTATCGGACTTCTCGTAGCTCGAAGAAGCGGCACCGTTTCATGGTTGATATTCCAAAGACACGGACGAAGAGGTTTGACTCTACGTTTGTGATAAGAACGTCTAGGCTGTGGAATGAGTTGCCTGAGTGGGTTTTCCGTGATAGATATAGTCTTGGTGTCTTCAAATCGAGAGTGAATCGGTTTCTTCTAGGTAAACACGCTTCATCGTAGACCGCATGCCGAGATGGCGGTCAAGTGTAAACCTATAAAAGTTTAAAACAAAAGTTGGGCTCAAACATGACATGTATTCCTTTGGGGCATCCATATCATTTTTTATAATTTTTAATAGCATCGTACTCGAGTTCACATCGTATTTATTTTTTAATTTATCGTATTGAAGTTGTTAAATAAACTATTATTCGCTAATACGATTATATCATGAAAATAAATAGGAAAATTAGTGAAACTTTCAGGTTGAAAATTTGTAGACTCAGAAAGTTTTAGATATATGTTCCAGTGCTTTTTTTCGTCTCTATAGATGAATGTTGACCTTAATAATACTATCTATTCGAAGTTTCTCAAAAAAAAAAAACAAAAACTGACTTCTATTTAAATTCAGGTATACCACCAAATTCAATAGGAAGCAATCACTAAGTCGTCGTCGAGGTAATGAAAGTAAATTTTAGTTGTTTTCTGTTCATATTTCAAAAACTACTACTTCTTAGGTACTTAATTTAAATATCTTAAAATTATTGAAGTAAACAAGTAAAAAATAAAATGGAAAAGAAAAATAAAAAAGTAATCTCCGAATAACCCATCCCTAACTGCTCACTGCAAAAGTGCCCATGATGCTCGCCGCGTTCCCACGCTGAATGGCAATAGCCAACCTTTGCTCCAGGATCGCGCCGGAGCGGGAGTCACCCGTATTATTCCTGAGCCCTAATTCTGAGAGGAACCCTTTAGCCTCTGCCGCCAACACCCCAAGGTCTCTACGGCAACAGGTACACATTCGTTCGTTCTTCTTAGGTTAGACTACCTCTGAATGATCTTCCAAAAAAAAAGAATCACCAAAAATTCATTCACAATTAGCGGAGCTATCACGTAACATATACATATAAAAATATACGTAATATATATATACGTACAAAAAACATAAAACCGATTTGTGAACCTCCTCCTTTTTTGAAGTCGGTAATTTTTTTTTTTAAAATTATTCACTATGTTTCCTTGGATCTTGGATCCTAATACAAATTGCTACATAGCTTATATACAAGGTGTCTATCAGCACTTTTCTTATTGACTTTGTTAAGGGGAAGTCACTTATTTAAAAATTATTTCAAAAATGTTTATAAAATGAAAACTACAAACTGTACAAAATTTCTACGGGACCAAATGGCAAATATTCTGCATCAAACAAAAAAAAAATCACGTAAATGGGATCATTATTCTCGGAGTAATCGATGTATAAAAAAAAATATCGGGCGAATTGATAACCTCGTCCCGTTGAACTCGGATCCACTCGTGTCATTTTGTAGATTTTTTTTTCTGAAAACGTTTCGTTTTATAAATAACTAACTGTACCCTGCCACGTTGCACTGTAGCACATTGTGATGCAAAAATTAGATAAAAACATTCCTTGATGCGGATTATCTATTACTGTAAAATTTCAGCTCCATCGGTGCATAACTTTATGTGTTTTGAAACGTACACAAACCAACATAATTTTTTTATACGTAGAGATTTCTCAGTTGAAAATGTCATCTATTTCGATCATTCGCGATTCTCACGTATCCCGTTAGGCGGCTCTTGTAGATCCAAGGCCGCCAGGTGCAAATGTATGAGATGCCTGTGACAAGGTCGCGGCGCGTCCAACTTCATTCCGACGGACCCTAATTGGAAGACGTTACTAATTATTAACAAGGAGCAGAGGCGTTTATTTGGCCCAACGCATAAGCATTGCCATTCAGCGTGGTAATGCCGCCAGCATGCTGGGTACGCTTCCGATTGGTAGTGGGCTTGAACATCTTCATTATCTATAGACCTACAGTGGTCTATAGATAATTCAGGTGTGCTTAGTGTAAGTAGTTAGGTTTGTAGTGTAGTGTATGTAGTTCTCATTGTATTTTAGTTTTGTTAATAAAGGCTCTGCCCAGATAAAAAAAAAAAAAAGGGGCAGTGGTATACAAAATCGTCAGTATTATTTTAACAATGATACGTTTGACTGCCGTCTGGCCTGATGTTATGCGACTATATCGCCCATGATGGAGAGCGACACTTCGATGAAACGTTACATCGGCCCCAAAAGCTTCAAAAACAGATTAAAGTGCTGGCTTAAATTTTTTATAGTTACAGCGAACTTTTAGAGAGTGATGGCAAAGTTCCCATAGAAATGTAACGAAATAAATTTGACATAGGTCAGTACAATTGTAATCAAGACATATTATTCTCGTATAATGCTTGACAGTTTTCTGTACAATTATTATTGTAATACAGTAAAGTAGTCACTTCAAACTTTGAAAATGTGTTACAATTTGCATGCTCTTTCTTTAGATTTTATTTTTTATTAACTGACGTGCACTTTTTTTTTGACAATTCGCACACAACACGATCTGACCCCAAACTAAGCAAAGCTTGTAATATGGTGGCCAGATAGCTGATATAATACATATACAGTTTTAAATACATACTTATTATAAATAGAAACACCCAGACACAGTGCAAATATTTGAATTCATCACACAAATACTTGCACTGGGTGGGAATCGAACCCACGACCCTTGGCTTCGCAGGCAGAATTACTATCCACTAAGCCACGAGGCCAATCAATTGTACATTTATTAATAAAGTACCTACTTTGACTTTGACGGAAGTGATTTACATTTGACCCAGATTATATGCGGCTAGATTTGTAGAGTATATGATGAATAGGTACCTATAGGTATATATTCTGACCTTGAAAAGTTCTAGATTACATTTCTCAGAGAAACATGAAGAAAGGAAATAGTGTAGAAGTATGAGGAAAGTGATGTCAAACGGCTTGGACCGGTTTTTGTGAGTATCTTCAATGTGTGGCTGGTAGTTCGCCAACGTAGGGCTATTTCAATGAGAGAAAGGGGCAGGCAAGGTAAGGCCATGTAAACTCAGCGCTCGCTTTCTTCAGAACGCTAACCCGTAGATACCGACAGACTAGCGACTTTTCTACGATAATTCATCTTTTTTGCGACTGATCTCTGTCAGCTATTATCCAAACAGCACGCCGGTTTACCAAGTGAAGAGTTTCGAGGTACTTTGCCGCATCGTCCCAAACGTGGCTGCAGTATTCCACACACGGCCGAGCTTGTACCTGATACACTTGTACAGCAAGAAATTGATTGGGTGTACTCAAAACACCTAGTTTTTTGCCTGCTAATTTAGCTTCAGTAGTCTCCGTAATTTAGAATCTGACTAAAGGTTAGTTCTAGAAAGACCGAGTGATCAGCCAGTCTTACAGTTAGGGATGGTAATAGTGTGAACATATAGTATCTACTGTAAAAGTTTAGTTTAAATACAATTTTTTTAAATTATATGTTTGGATCTGTTATAAGCCCTAACAAAATCTTCAAAGCGGACCACTGAACTGCAGTTTTCGGATCGAGTGGATTGCTGGTTTCATCAAGCCTTCCTCGAAGTGTGAGGAATGTAAACTGGTCGACAATTCGCCATTGTTCGCGGTTTACGAGTCGCGTAGAATGCAAACAGGAACGGAATTCCCCCGATAACAACACCATCGATAACCGGCCGCTTCCCGGGTCAGGTTCGGGCCTAGCTAACGGTAATCATGTTAATCCTACTGATATTGTTAACTAGGGACCGCCCCCGGCTTTGCTCATGGTACATATGTACATAGCATATACCATAATCGGTCCAGTAGCCAGAGATTAGCGTTTTCAAATAACTCGTCAGCTATAAAGTGTTACAATTATAATAAGCCTTTATTATTCTGAACTTCACATTGGAGTATAATTATTTGTACTGGTTGATTACAATAAATCCCGTAGCTCAGTTTGCCTCTTGGCATAGGCGTCCTCCAACATTTTTCATTGGAAACGGTCCCGTGCTACCCTTCTCCAATGATGTCCAGCCGTTAGTTTTAGGTCATCTTCCCATCTTGTTTGTTGGCGACCTCTGTTTCGCTTACCGTCTCTGGGATAAATAAAATCTTCAGCTATAAAGTGTTAGTATTGGTAATTAGATTTAATCAGTAACACAACGTCGAATATACACTGAGCCTCATGAAAACCTATGTAATCTATGAGTGATATTTCAATAATACTTCTCTTGTCATGTTCATAAGACAAAATACGCATTCTATTTGAACTTCTAGTATCCTTGAACTTTAAAAACTGTTTATTTTTATTAAAACAATAACTTTAACTATATCACGGAAATGTGGCCATGACCATCGTAAAGGTCCGTAACGCCACTTTAAGCTCTCAACGATTTCTGGTAAAATAAATCTTATGTACTTATCTGTAAGGGCTATGTGATGGTATTATAAAGCTGGTGACGTACGTCCTGTGGCTAGGCGCGGATGTGGCGTAACGTAAGTAATAAACCATAAACGTTTGGAGTCGATACCCTCAAAAATGATGGTATGAACACCTCTACAGCTTTATAATATTTTACACGTCCACTAGACGAAGTTTATAAGGTTTAGTAAGGGACGCCTACTATCGTTGCGTAACGCTAGCAAATGTATAGAAAAATGGGTTCTTTATACGACCCATAGGGGCTCTATTTATATAGTATTATATCTATATATATAGTAATTTTATCATCCTATATAGCAACACGCCAGTCCATAATAGCACCTACAGTGCACTCGTTAATTTCAAAATGTAGAGTTCAAATAATTTACTATTCAGCAATGTACTGCGGTCGTCACTACGATTTATAAGATATATCTCTTCACCCGGTGATTTACCTGGAAACATTGACCTTCAAACCGGAATCCAGTAATGTTTGCACATTACTGCTTGCAGCGAGGAAAAACTCCAAAGGACTCTGCAAAGGGCAAAACTATTGCGAGAAAAGTTATTTATGTTTAACTGAGCACCACCTACCTATGTAGGTAGCACAAATTCAATGTCATTATTTTCAATGTCTGTATCGACCCATACTGGTGCCACATCTAGTGGGTCACACCTATGCAATTGATTTCGATTCTGAGACGATCTCATCCACGTTATCCCCGGAATCGAAATAGAAATCGGAAAAGCGACATCGTTTCATGGTTGATGTTTCAAAAACATTAACGAACAGGTTTGACTCCACGTTTATATTAAGAACGTCTAGGTTGTGGAATGCGTTGCCTGAGTGGGGTTTCTCCGATGGTTGCAATATTGGTGTCTTCAAATCGAGAGTGAATCAGTTCCTTCTAGGTAAGCAGTAAGCACGCATCGTAGATCGCATCATCGCTTAGCATCAGGCGAGATGGCGGTCAAGTACGAAAATATTAAAGTTAAAAAAATGTATTTGAATTAATTGTGCGAGTGTAATTTTTAAACTCAATTTGAGTATTTGGGTTTTCAGCGAAATTAATAATTATTATTCACCAACTTTCGTTTTAAGTTATTATCCGAGAAATCGCCAGTATCACAGGTCTGTAAGATATAAATAACGAGGCCACACATAAACATAACGCTTTAAAAATAGGACAGGAATAAGTATAGAAATACGGAAGCTGAATGGGTCCCGTTTATACACGTCGGAACTCTAAAAATTAACAGCAGTTGACAATTCTAGCTACCACTGCGTTATGACAAAATTCAGGAAAAAATATCAAGTTTAGGTGTTTTAATCGTGAACGTATACAAAGCATATTTATATCAATCCATATCAAGCTACAGCTGAGGATAAATAGAGAGGAAAAAATGACATTTCATTATGTTACGAGTATCTAATACTGTATAGGTACCTACTAATAAATATGTATGTGTAGTAGTAGTATGTAGGTATCAAAACTGTTTGATTTTCTTGAGACAAATTTGCTCTAGTTATAAGCCTATTTTTAACCGACTTCCAAAAAGGAGGAGGTTCTCTATTCGGTTGTATGTTTTTTTTTTTTTTTTTTTTTTTTTGTATGTATGTTACTCGATAGCGCCGCAAATTGTCAATCAATTTCGATGGTTCTTGTTTTGTTTGGTAGATCATAGTTCAGAGGTGGTCCCATATAAATTTTATCGAAATCGGTGTAGTAGTTTTCGAAATATGAACAAAACAACTAAAATTTACCTCGACGACATAGTGATTGCGTCATCCGTCTGTAGGTATCACCGTTACGGTAATAGGTAGACAGTGGAAATTTTCACAGATTATATATTTCTATTGCCGCTGTAACAACAAATACTAAGAATAAAACAAAATAAACATTTAAGGAGGGCTGGCATACAACAAACTTGATTACATCTTTATTGATTACCAACCATTAGTACAGCCCTAGCAAACTAGATGGCGCCACTAGTAAAATAACACGCGCTATCGACCTTCGAGTTAGAATCATCTATATCTCTAGCTGCATATTGAACACCTCCACCTCGTTTGGACAATATAATCGAAAGCAAGGCTATACTTTTAACCCCGACCAAAAAATATCTGTCTGTCTGTGGCACCGTAGTGACCGTAGAGCTCAAACGGATGGGCCGGTTGCGATGCGGTTTTTCATTTTAAGATTAATTCGTCTGGGTGACATATTTCTAGATTTCACAAAGTTATGAAATTCGACCCTGTCAATACGAAATCGTGTAAATGCATTAATGAAAACTTGTTTAGCACTAAAGGGTAAAATAAACTTTTTTAACAAAAAATTAAACCGACTTCAACACCACAAATAGGCACTCAAAAGCGAAAAATAATTTAATATAGGTAATTAATATAACCGCTACTCACTCATCTATATGAAGTCGGTGCCAGCCAACTCTAATAAGTATAGATAGATATACCTATGCCTACTTACTACCTCGTACATAGTATCTATCTACTAGCTTTTTAACTAGACTGGCACCGACTTTATATGGATGAGTGAGTAGCGGTTATATTAATTACCTATATTAAATTATTTTTCGCTTTTGAGTGCCTATTTGTGGTGTTGAAGTCGGTTTAATTTTTTGTTAAAAATAGTTTATTTAGATTTAGGTTTGGTTGTTCTTTAATTCTATTCTCACTTGAAATTTTATCTGTAACTTCCTCAAAGTTACTCTGTTTAGAGGATAGCCTGAAACCCACGACGCAGGATAACCTAGTGTGGGTTTCAGTGAACACCTTGAAGCTGAAATTGTATTTTTCTTTTGTCTTTAGCTATGACGTCCTGGTGTAATTAGGTAGGAATGTAAGTTTACTATTAATAAACTATTAACTGACATTGATGCTGTATATGTTTGGAATTAAGTATTACGCATGATCGATTTTGGTAAACAACAAATATGGATGGTTGTTTCTCAATCACATCGAAAGAATTAAACTGATCAGGGTAAACTTAGATACGTAGAACAATTTTAGTTTGGCATAGCAAATAGACAACATTTTATCTAAAAAAAAAAAAACATAAAACATTATCTTTTTTCAGACTACGTGGACAAAGTGGCGTACATACACTAGTATGGCAAAAATATAGCGTCTATAATTTCTTCGTCTTAACGACTTCAAGTAATAAATCTACCCGATTTGGAATGTGCCACTAGAAACGTATTCTAACATCAATTAAGCAATTCTTATCCACATACTGAGTACCCACGCATTGTATTCCAGCTCAAAGGGAGCCTAGATACCTGTGCACAGTAATTACTCGTACTTGACGGTGTAACTGTAAGTACTTCTCTAGTTACATTGTCTAAGGGCTCCCACCTGTATCAGACAAACTCACACAACCTGTAGCCGACTGCAACTGTGTATAATTACTTGAAACGTACCTATTGTTTGTCACCGGGACAGAATACTCCGGAGCCGCGCTTCGGAATACACGCGTCGATCAACAGCTCTGTGAAAAGAGTTTGATTCGAATCGATACCACAAAAAATCCTAACTCACCTCTAAATTAACAAAAAGTCCAGCTAATAAACAGTTGAAAAAAAATCGAACGATTTCGCGCCAAAAATACTCTTAATTTTTTTTCTTCTCAGTTTTGGTTTCGCACGTTTAGTGTATTTTGCCAAGATATTTTTGGGACAGGAAAGTGACTTAGAAAAGTTAGTGCAGTGACATTGGACCGAGATGACCCCTGTCGGACTTCTGTTCAAAGTGAACAGGTAAGGTATTTTAGCACCGTCTTGTTAAATGTATGCACCGAGCATGCCCGTACTGAGAAGGTATTTTAAATATTGAATATGGGATGTGTTAATACGCTGCCATGCTGTTTAATATTTAGTATTCTGTGGAAGCCATTGTTGTTTTCATGTTACGGCTTGGTAACAATGCATACTAACTAAAAGGTGGCGCGTTACTGCTTAGGCAGCTAGTTGTTTTACAGAAACAGCATCATAAAAATAAAATCATACGTGTAAATGAAATTCTTGTCGTCTATTCTTAAATTATTTTTATGCTTCTAATAAAAGTAGCGCCAGATGACTGATGTTAAAGAATAATCCTACTAATATTATACATAAATGGATGTTTGGATGTTTGTTACTCAATCGAGCTGAAGCTGAGCGGTTAGATTATGGTCTGGAAGAACATAGAATATTTTTTATCCCGGGAAAATAACTAGAATGGGAATTCCGTGGGTAAGCCGCGGGGTTAGTGTTTTATATAGGGTTGAGGTTGAGTGACTAAATGAGCAGGTCGAGTGCCTGATGGTAAGTACCAAACTCAATTATAACAGCACAGTGCCACGCAGAAATCTCAACGCAAAAATCTTGGCCTAGTATGGCACTGCGTTTGTCACCTGAATGTATTATAATAAGGTGTATCCCGTATATGTAATTTCACTGAAACGAGATTTGCCTACATGCAAGGTCAGGCGTATTAAGTTTTATCGCAAACAAGGAAAGCTAACAAGTGCTAGTTTTTACTATACTAAGTAAGCACAGGCAGAACCTCAATTGCATTACTTTGGGTTTTCCGTCGAACTTCCGGTGTTTTTTAAAACAAATGTGTTGCTAGTATTAAATCCAATACATTGCCAAATATGGTGTAAAAGAATCAATGATTTCGAAATTCAAAATGTAATTGATCTATAGATAGAGTACTTGTATTGAGAGTAGTGTTGTCATAGTCGATGTTGATTTGTTTAAAAAAATCGAATCTCAAGGAGACTCGTACAGATTTATTAACAAGTGCATAAAAATTATTATCCTATCTGACGGTTACTAAAATATTGAATACAAACGAAAAATCGTATTTTTAATCAGGTTTACCCCTTGCTAGGACTCAGAGCCTAGTCTCACAAAGGTCATAATTCAATCCATATCCAATCCAAGAGTCAAAACCATAATTCATTACACTAGCCAAGTGTGGCTTAGCAGGCAGGTGAAGTACACGAAAGAGACTTATCTTGGAACACCCCAGTTTCCTCACTATGTTTGTCTTCTCCGTACCATTAAAATTTAAATATTCAGTGGCGAAGGCGGCATTTAAACCGACTAACGCACTATTGTGAAATTAGTTCGCTTTTCCCGGATAAGGGAGTACAGTAAGGTCAGTAAGCAGATAGTTAGAATGCTTTCAGGTATGCTCTACTTATGTGCGTAAGTATAGTAAAGATTAGGTCAATAGCAGGCAGTAGAGGCATTTGTGATCAGCTGCCATATGTACTTATTTTTGAGCCTCCGTGTCTACATAGGAAGAAGGTGATTCGGCGTTAGTGCCTTTCCATAAATCCTCTGTCGTTGAAGCAATGATGCTCTACCCTTATAAAATATATGCATACGTAAAGCAAAAACTTAGAATCTCTTTTTACGAAAACTATGCGTACGGATAAGTATGTTTCCCACGCTTATACTTTACTAGCGGCCCGTTCTGGATTAGGATAGGCAATTCCATTACGAACATTTTGGTAGAAATATTTTATTCAAAAGTTTGAGTGTAAAACAGCGACAAACCTCTCTCTCTCATGCTCTTTCTTGCGGTGTGCGATGAAGTAAGAAATACTCAAGGGCATTTGCTCAGGGTACGGCCTTAACTATTTTTAACCCCGACCAAAAAAGGGGTGTTATAAGTTTGACGTCGATGTCTGTCTGTCTGGGTCTGTCTATGGCACCGTAGAGCTCAAACGGATGGGCCGATTTCGCTGCGGTTTTTTTTGTTTGAAGGTTATTTTCCGTGCGTATGTTCTTAGCTATGTTTGGTTAATATCGATTCAAGATGGCCGCCTCCACAAAATGGCGGACAAAATATTTCTTTACACTCTACCTCAATATGGATATCAAATCAAATAGAATAGAATATTTTTATTAACATATTTAAACAATCTATTAACATTATTCACTCCAATATTGTAAAACAATGAGTAATAGCGCTTAAAATATGTTTCGTCATAAAAAATAAACAATTACAATAATATCAATTAATTACTCAAGATTGCTGTAGAGGGGCAATACCATTAGTGCATTCGAAAATAATAAATGAATGGATAAATTAACAAAATTATTAAAATTATTACTGACTAAAATTATAACAAATGAAAGGGCTTGACTAGTAAAATACAATACACTATATTTCAAATCCATGATGGCCGCCACAACCAAAACACATTATTTTTTTCACTACTACCTCAATATGGGTATCAAATGAAAGGGCTTGGTTAGTAGAATGTTGTCCAGATAACAAATTCGAGGTAATCGGGGGTTAACCAAAGTTTTTAATTTTGTTCTCGTGATTTATGTCTATTGTTAAAGTCTACGGTCCAATTGAGTATAGAGGTAAATTAATATTGCCTTAAGGGTGAATTTCGTCCACTAAACTTGGCGACTGCTAGTTTGAGTATTTGAGTAAATATGAATAGTGGACATAATGTGGGCGGCGCAAAACTGCAATTCGTGACGGCCTTGTTGCCGTATTGGATCCCATGCCTGAGAAGTAAGCCCGTTCGTGACGAATCAGTTGAAGAGGTAAACCTCATAATATGGCTCATAGCGGAAGTTAAAGGAAGCCATAGATATTTATTTATCATTTAGAAACAAATGAACACATAAATAAATAAATAAAAAGCCTTTTATTTCAGCAGAAGGTAAGATTGACATAGAATTGGATTACAAGTACTGAGTATTTCTATTAAATTATTTAAACAAAATTTTTGTTTAGCAAAGTTCTGCACGAACCTCTTTTGAGGTAAAGGCCTCCTCCAAGGATAGCCAGTCATCTCTCGTTTTCGCTTTCACCATCCAGTTGGGACCGCCGACCTTTACAATTTCATCTTCCCATCTAGCGTGAGGTCTGCCTTGTTTGCGTTTTCCCAATGGACCTTTCCATGATGTCACCCGTTTGGCCCATCTTACATCATGAAGACGAGCTATGTGACCTGCCCATTTCCATTTTAGTCCTAGTGCTTGAGTTAGTCCATCTGTTGCTTTTGTTATTTTTCTTATTTTAGTGTGCCGTACTTTTTGTAATTTCTTTATGTTAAGCATACTTCGCTCTATTCCTCGCTGACAAGTTACAATCTTGTTTTTAACTTTATTATTAAATTTCCACGTTTGACAGGCATATGTCAAGCAAGGCAGCAAACAAGAATTTAAGACCTTTGTTTTGATGTTTATGGGCATGTTACTTTTGAAAATTTCCTTTAAGCTCCAGTATTTGTTCCAAGTCAGTTGTGTTCTGCGCTCTACTTCCATAAAGTTGCCATTTCGTTCAAAACTTATCCGTTTTCCCAGGTATATATAATGATCTGTATAATGGAGAGCCATGCTGTCAACTGAAACAGTACTCCTAATGCTGTTTGTCATTACCATAGTTTTTGATAAGTTCATTTCTAAGCCTATTCGCTTACTAGCGCTGTTTAGTGACTCTACCATGGTCTGTAGTTGTAGAGCTGACTCTGAAAAAAGAACCAGGTCATCTGCAAAGCGTAGGTGACTTAGGTACATACCATTGATTTTTATACCTATTTCTTGCCAGTTCAATTGTCTGATTATATTCTCTAGTAGAGCTATAAATAATTTAGGGGATACAGGGTCCCCTTGCCTCACTCCCCTTTTAACAGGAAACCAAGGGCCAGCTTGCTCCAGCTTGACTCTACTTTTACAATTTTGATACAAGCTTTGAAGTATCTTTATGTATCCTTTCTCTACTTTTTGGTTAGCTAGAGTAGTCCAGATGCTTTTATGTGAGACTGTGTCGAAAGCTTTTTGATAATCGATAAACGCAATATAAAGTGGTTTATTTCTCTCTTGATATTTCTCAATAAGTAATTCTAGAGTATGGATATGGTCAATTGTTGAGTACCCTTTTCTAAAACCTGCTTGCTCTACTGGTTGTCCTGCTTCGATGGTTGTGCTAAGTCTTTCATTTATTATTGAAGAAAAAATCTTATAGATGCTTGATAGTAAACTTATTGGCCTGTAATTGGCAATATCATTTGGGTCCCCTTTTTTATAAATTAATATGATGTTAGATTCTGACCATTGTCTAGGGGTCTCTTGGGATTCCAAAATGAGATTAAATAGTACTGTTAAAGGTGCAGCCAGCATTGTACAGCCTGTTTTTAAAGTTTCATTTGTGATATTATGGGGTATGCGACGGTACACTGTGATGTGGTGGTCAATTCAAATTCAAGTTTTTATATCCAATGTAATGTAATTCACGATCCACAATATAAACTATTAAATTTGTACGATAGAAATAACATATAAAATTATACGAAGCTAAAATTCCAAGATAAATACTAATTAAGTAAGCACAACGAATGGCGCGTGAGCAAGTTAGTTCAATACAATCAACAGCTGACTGAAGAGATACGCGGGCGGCGCGGTGCGGGTCGGGAGCGGTGCGCGTGCATAGAAACTATCTAACTAGCTACACGTAGCATCATGGTAGTGCACCGGCGGCCGATCCCTCGCCGCAGCGCGCGGTTATGCTATGAGCGGTAGCGTTTTGATCGCGTATTGTGTATCGCGTGAATAATTACTTATATTATTGTTATACGGTAAATATTCTAAATATATAAATATGTTGTGTATTATGTTTGTATAATATAATAATATTTAAATATAAAATATACATGTAGTGATATGTAAATAATGTTATATATGATTATTTATGTATGTATAAATGATAAAATGTTGGAGGGACGCCCACAATATTATCCGAGCCAGGGCTTTTTTCAGACTTTAGTTTTTCCAGTTCTTTTATTACCTCTATTAATTGGATCGAAGGTAGCTTGTTGCAGTGACTTCTGGTGCTTCCATTTTCATTATCTTCTTGTCTTTCTTCAGCTTTGTACAAGTTTTTGTAATAATTGGTTGCTACTTGGAGGATCTCTCTTCGATCTTTTGATGGTTTTCCGTCATGTGTCAGGCCGTCGATCCATACTTTATTTGTTCTCAACTTCTTAAAGGCTTTCTTTGTACTACCTGTTTGGGTTAGATGCTTTTGTATAATTTTGTACCTGTGGCTTGCATAATCTCTTTTTATGTATTTGCTGGTAAGTTTATATAATGCAGAAATTTCGTTTTTCATTGCTCTAGTCTTATTTTGTGTTTTTTGCAGTTCCTTTCTTTTATTAAGGAGTCTTTGAGTCTGTTCTGAAAAAAAATTATGACTTTTATATACAGGGTTGCCACTACAAGCAGTTTGCAGACTTTTAGTGATGATGTTAGTTAAGTTATCATAGTATGTTTGAACTGATGCTTTTTTCTCTTGCAAATCCAGTAGTTGGTTTGTCACATATGTTTTTAAACATTCTTTGTATTTTGAAATTGTATGTTCATTTTTCAGTAGAGTTGTTTGATGATTACTGTATTTGATCCTACTTTTATATGGCAGTGTCGTTTTAATTGTTCCTCTTACAGGCCTATGATCAGATGGAAAGTTTACTGTTAGTACCTCAACATTTTGAAAAATATGTGGTCGATTTGATAAGATGAAATCTATTTCATTTTTGTATTTCCAGTCTGGTGATCTCCAAGTCCATTTGTTTTTGGGTTTTTTTTTGAAAAATGTGTTCACAATCGATAGTTTACATTCCATAGCAAAATCTATTAATCTTTGTCCTCTTTCATTTCTTTCTCCGTAACCGTTTGGCTTGGTAACTAAATACTCTTCTGGTTTTGGTCTTCCGATTTTCGCATTTAGGTCTCCCATCATTACGTAATCTTTATGTGCTATTTGTATTGCCTGATGTACTGTTGCGTAAAAGTGGTCTATTTCATTTTCACTTGCTTTTTCTGTCGGCGCGTAGACTTGTATGAGAGATAAGTAACCTTTGCCAAGTGCTAAATTCAGGACAGCTACTCTCTCGGTGAGACCAATGTAGCCTTGTAGATTGGTTTTGAGGCGTTTATGTATTAAAAAACCTACACCATACATTCCCGGGGTAGAGCCTGTATGACATAATATAAAGTCATCATATTCATCTATCTTATTTCCAAGTCGTCTGGTTTCGGCTATTCCTATTACATCATATTTAATTTCTTTGAAAGCTTCTATAAGTTCGACCAGACGTTCATATGATGATAAAGTTTTAACGTTGTAAGTTATTATGTGGAGCTTATCCTGTGCATAATGTTTCCTTGGAGGTTTTGGTCATAATCTTCCTCGGTGACCAACCGGCTTGGAAGATGGGTTTTGTTGGTTGTTGGTAGCTGAAGAGTGTAATCCAAGCTATAGGGGACACTCGTTGCTACAAGTTTTGTTTTTATTCTCCTGTGGTTTTAGCGTATTAATGGGATCTTTATTTGTCAAAAATCTTAGCATACTAGGTTTGAGTACTGTCTCCGTTACGCTGGATGATCTTTTTGTAGAAGATACTTGAGTTTTGTTTTTCTTACTGGCATGTGTTCTTTTATCGCTGTGATTAGGGGCGTTGTTTTCCGGAGATAATGATAGCATTCTTTTATTTTTACCTGTATCGTACGGGTGCTCCTTTTTGCCGAGTACTATAAGTTTGTCGTACTTGATTATTGCTAAATTTCCTTTTTCCTCCTCTGTCTTTACCAGCTCTTGTAATTCTTTTCGTTTTTCCAATACATTCTTTGGGTAATCTTCCTTCATATAAAATGGAGTATTATTAAGTGTTTTTTTCTGTTTTAAAATTTCCTTTTTGGTGCCCATTGTTGAAAAGGTAACAATTAATGGTCGTGGCCTTTCATCTTTTTTTTTTCCAATTCTTCTTACTTCCTGGATGTCTCTTCGGTCTATTTCCAGAGATGAACACATACGTTTTGTTAATGATTTGTTAGTGCTTACGCTTCATTACGCTACGCTATCGGAGCAAAGAATATTTGGCTACCATATCACAAGCTTTGCTTAGTTTTCGGTTAGTAAGTGTTGTGCGAGAAATGTCCACTCTTTGTATATTTTATTACTAGCGTCTCCCGCCGCTTTAATCGCGTTTGTCCCGTGCAAATAATATTCCCGAAATAAAAAGCCTATGAGCTATTCCACACATGATATTACAGATTGTAATCTGTGTTCCATATTTCATTCAAATCCTTTAAGTAAAGCCTTTCCCACATGATTGACCAACAAACATCCAAAATATTAGCATTTATTTCTAGTATCTATTATATCAGCTATATCTGGCTCTTATTATTACAATCTTGGCTTAGTTTGAAGCTAGTTGAGTGCTGTGTTAGAAAAGACTGACTACATTTTTTTTTGACTAACACTTACAGCATCACAGTTAGAACCACAAAAGTTGCGCTCTAACTCGCTCATTACTATTCTAAGTCCATAATCTAATCTCTGGCTAAGTGGCCGGTGGAACGGGAGGTTTCCGCCACATGGCTTGGACTGGTTTCCTCGGAAGAACCAATTACCGCAAGCTGCCTTCATAACGGTGCCTCGCGTGTCACAGATGCATAGGAAATTGAAGAGCGGGCTTTGACAGGTGGATGTCGGTAATGGCTGTGAGAATCTCAATGTTGGCTTCAAGATCAATTCAATGTAGCTCTTATGGCCGAGCTACACGAAGCTAGTTTTGTATGCTAGTGTTAGCAAGCTAGGTTAGACAAAACTAGCGATGCGTAGCGTTGTCTACACGAAGCTAGAAGTAGGTGACGGCAACCCATATCTGTTTAAATGAATTAATATTTTTTATTGTTCACATCATTAAAATAATACATACATAAACATCCCACTAAATGTTCCCACTACTGGGACTCAAGGCCTTCTCTCGGAAGGAGAGAGTCAAGGCCAATCCACCCGCTGGCTCAGTGTAGGTTGGTGGATGACATAATTTTGAAAGATTTTAGGTACTTGTTTCCTCACGATGTTTTTCTTCACCGTTGTTAAGTCAGCGACATTACGCAGATGAATTCGAAAAGACAGTTGTGCGCGTGGTTAAAGCTACGATTAAATACCTACATGCAATACATATTCGAAAACAGTAAAACTAGTGAAACAACTGGCGGCCTTATTGCTGAGAGCGATTATTTTTTTGGGATGGACAAAAAGCTTGTGCTACCAAAAAGTGCCGGTAATAATAAATAATGCAGATAAAAAAGTTTAAAATTCAAAAATATATGTTTTGAAATACATTTTATTTTTAAAACACGTATACAATATTTCTTAACATGAAATTTGCTCCAAATTAAACTTGATATTTATATCCTTACTTAATTTACATAATATTACACATGCAGTCTTAAAATTCTTGATATTATATTATTAGTGTCGGAAACCACTGCCCACACGTGCCAAAAATATCGTCAATTCTCTCTGAAATGACTCTATCGACAGTCACAAGATTTGAGCTTGTAGTAAAAGTCAAATCTTGACGGGTTTAAAGTCATTTTTATCGTAATCTGTGTAGGTTTGGTCAAAATTATTGAAACTTATGTACAACTTTGTATTTTACTTGTCTTTCTGACGTGGTGGACACTTGATAACTTGGCCCACCCCTCGACCGTCCTTCTAGCACATGGCTTTTCTCTCCAAAGATATTTTCGCTAGAAATTAAACAATATCAAAGTGAAAGTCACTCTGTAAATCGAAAATAAAAAAAATAAAGACAAAGCAATAACAAAGTATAGACTATATCAGTTAGGCCGAGCCCCCTACGATTTCGATGATGTCTTGAATGATAGTAGGTACCTAATTGCGTGGTAGTTACTTAGTGTTTTTATTTGGATAAAAATCTTAAATGAACGCATACTTGGCCACTTTTCAAAATGTATTTAAACTAAGGATACAAAAAAGAAAATCAATGAAAGAACACCAAAGCCAAATAACATAAAATTGCCACGCACCCATTCTAAATAGCACAAGTCGATATATCGTGATTACTCCATAAATGGCACTCTAGAAAAATGAGATAATTAATGTCATTTATGAGAGCTGTTCTTTTATGCCAATGTTTGCATTTCGTATTATTGCATTACTATGCAAAAAACATTATGCGTCAATAATAATAAAAAATATAGCGGCATTCCGAAAGAGCCGACAAAAACAAAAGTGATGTCACTTATATTTAATATTTTTATACACCCAGGTAACGGTATCGAATGTAGCGAGCTAACTTTATTTTTTTATGTAAATTATATACCCAGGTGTTGGTAACGGTAACGAGTGTAGCGAGTTCAATAATTGATTTTTCCGATCTTAAATTATGTCCAACGAACCTAAAGAAGTTGTAACTTAAAAAATCAGACTTTTTCCTATTTGAAACACACCTTTTATTTGACGCTGGGTTTCATTCACCGAAATGATAATTTTAATCTAATTTATTATAAAAGTGTTTATTGCTATCGTGTTATTGCATCGAGTCGAACAGCAACAGTCTCAAGTGCAACGGCCGCCTTATCTCCCCGCAGAGGGCTGCCGTAAACAAGACACATTATTGCACCGACACAGCTTACATCAAGAGTTACCACCGGGATAAGAGTATATTGTCTTAGCAGCGGCAGTGCAGCTATAGAAATTGCATTGGCGATGCGAAGCGACTTCATCTTCAACAGCTTAAGAGTGTGTTAGAATTAGGGTTGTAACGGAGGCCTTCTTAGCGGAGGCGGAGGCGGATGCGGAGGCGACGGGCTTCACCTCCGCGGATGCGGAGGTTAACAGATGCGGAGGCGGATGTGAAAGGGGATGTAGGAAAATTAGTAGTTTATGCTTTATTAGAACTATCAATAGTACAAAATATTTATTTTAAATCAAATACGTATGTATATTCAAATACTCATATTACACTTAAATTAACACATAAAAAAATTACTACTCCATCAATTTCAGTCAGTGATACTAATGTACCTAAAATATGGACAAATAGACAGTTGTCGCAAAATTGAAGAAAATAAAATTAATAATACTTATCAAAGATTTTTTTTAACAAAAATAAATAAATACAAAAATCTTTATAGCTGTTTGCAGGTAAGATAAGGTGATACAAATCATTTTAACAGTTGACCCATACAAACTGGCATATTCTTCTAGAGGCATGCAATATGTCTGGCAACACAGTGTCCATTGGTCTGAATTTATACAATGATAATAATAGTCAGCTGATAAAGTCATCTTCTTCTTTTTAATTCATTCATCTGATTCATCGTCTATTCATTTCTGGCTTCTATCCAGTTGTGCTATGTAAGTGTGATATGTTTGGTGAGCACAATTACTCCAACGTCTTGTGCGTCAGCAGGATGCTGTTATGGACTTTGACAAGTATGTAGTTTAAATCCAAGGTCTTGCGGTAAGTAAGTAGTAACTCTTGCAGCAGTTTAAAGTCTTAATAAATCAAGATATTAAGTATGAGAGCTGAATTTATTATGTGCGTGCTTTTATGTAAGCTCTAGGTGTATGCGTAATGAAGTTTTTGGGCTAGCCCAAAGTTCAGTACTTCAGGAAATGTCATCTGACGCCAGCAAATATAGATCTTTTCTAGAAAAGGTAATTAGATATTTAACTCAAGAGCGAAATAAGTTAGAAAATAAGATCCATCACAACAGTAAAAGCTATTAGACCCTTTCGAATAGTAGACAGGTTAGAGCATTATTTACCTATATCTGTTGTTGCTATCATGGGACAGTGCCCTCCAGTCTGCGGTTTTGCCTTTATCGGCGACCACCGGTCTCGCGTCCACTATATTACGACTAGAGTGAGTACTAATAAAGATTATAAATTAAATGTATTCAATAAATTATTTTACGGTACGGTATCGTTTGGGTGCAAAAGACGATGTTTTCTAAAGGCTTATAGATTTAATATCGTTATATTTTGTTTTAAAACTTTTCTTGCTCTTATTTACTCACTATAGGCTTATGTTTGACTGTGAATTGCCTGATGCTAAGTAATACCTGTCCTTGAATGTAGCATACTTATTTAGAAGATACCTGTTTACTTTAGATAAACTAAATACCTACCTATATACATCTAAACTAATAAGTAAACTATCCCACTATAACTATCAATGCGAAAATTTGGATATTTAAATTTATGGATGTTTGTTGCTCAATCACGTCGGAAGAACTGAACGGATCGGGTTGAAATTTGCAGTACAGATAGATTGTAGTGGTAGGACTCTTGGCAGAGACCGCCTGGGGGAAGTACCACACCTTTGCCAGTTATTCTACCGCCAAGCAGTAAAGTGCAAACATTACTGTGTTCCGGTTTGAAGGGGAATGTTTCCAGAGAAATTATAGGGCTTAGAGATATAAGATCTTAGATCTCTGGGTGACGAGCGCAGTGCAGTGCTAGGTAATGATTTGGACTCTTCATGTTCCAATAGCTGCGTGTCACTGTGCTGTTATGTGTCAGGCATGTTGCTTATCATCAGGCACATGTCCTGATCGTCACGTCACTCTTTATTTAAAAAAAAAGAAGTGTGGCACTCGGGGACTGCCGCGGTAAAGCTATTGCATGTTGCATGCATTTTTATCAACATAAGCAATAGGGATGTTAACAATTTTTCGGAAATGCTTTTATTTTGAAGAGTGACATTTGTTTACCATAAAAAATATCACGGGAGAAATCCGTTAAGTTGGCAACACTGTTAAGAGCATTTAGTCTGTAAAGCTTATACAAATAAGATTCAAAGTCGAATGACCAAGTGGGGAGGACGGCGTTACGGTCTTCCATCCCTCTTTCTTGTGAACATAAGAAATAGATGCACGACCACTAAAATTCGGTCCCCAGGCCCGCGATAAAAGCTATGCAATAGCTTAAAACAAGAACAAAATTAAAAATTTTGATTAACCCCCGACTACCTTAGATTTGTTATCTGTACAACATTCTACTAGTCAAGCCCTTTCATTTGATACCAATATTAAGGGAATTGTGAAAAAAGGAAATGTAATTCGCCATTTTGTGGTAGCGGCCATCTTGGATTTGAAATTTGTCATAGTGCAAAGTATTCTACTAATCAAGCCCTTTCATTTGATACCCATATTGAGGTAGTAGTGAAAAAATATTATATAATTCGCCATTTTGTGGTGGCGGCCATCTTGGATTTGAAATTTGTTATAGCGTTTAGTACTTTACTAGTCAAGCCCTTTCATTTGATACCCATATTGAGGTAGGTTGTGAAGAAATATTTTGTCCGCCATTTTGTGGAGGCGGCCATTTTGAATCGATATTAAACAAACATAGCTAAGAACACCCGCACGGATATTAACTTTCAAATAAAAAAAACCGCATCGAAATCGGCCCATCCGTTTGAGCTCTACGGTGCCACAGACAGACACACACACAGACAGACAGACAGACAGACAGACAGACAGACAGACCGACAGACAGACAGACAGACAGACATCGACGTCAAACTTATAACACCCCTTTTTTTTGTCGGGGGTTAAAAAGATTATTGTCTGGAATGAAATGTAGGCTGCTTTTCATCCCAGGAAAATAACAAGACCGGGGACTACAACGGTGAAACCACGGGGCCTGCTGGTATACATTTAAATTTAAGTGCTGTATTTTTTTAAAGTAGTTTGCTGGTTTGGCAAGAATAGGTTTTTGTTTCACCTATTTGTTTACAAGCCGCAGTTAATCACTTAATAAAGTAACAGCCAGCGCTAACAACACGTTGTAAGCTGAATTATCCCTAATTGTAGTTATACACGCATGTTCTTCAGCGGGAGTCGATGATTTATTGGATCTTACATCTGTCTGTACGTAATTCATTATTATTGCGTATTTTTGTTACGCATGTCTACGCAAGTTATGATAGCTCGGATACGCACGTTTTTGTGTCTGTTTAACAGAGGAAATAACCATTTATTTACATGGTAAATTATTACGATTGTACCTATCTATTCTATGATTGTACAACACTAAATGTTCCCGCTGATGGCAAACGAAGCCTTCTCTCGCAATGAGCCAAGGCCATAATGTACCAGAGCAGGTTGCTGTTGACGTATGACCCCGAGAGATTCTTGGAATATTCCAGTCTTCTCAACATGTTTTTCTTCATTTTAAAAGCTAGTGGTTACGAACTTATATGCACTTGGAACAATGATAACAGGCGGAGACGGTTCTCGAACCTAAGACTCCATACTTGCGAATTACAACTCCACTACACAATAAGAATTCAGGTATTAATGAATGAATGATAACTCCTTTTTGTTCACACCTTAAAATAGTACATACAATATGGGAATACAGTAAAACCAGTGAAACAACTGACGACCTTATCGCTGAAACAGATTTCTTCCAGGCAACCTTAGGGTGGACAAAAAAAAAGTAGGTGTTATTAAATCCAACTAGATAAGTTTCAGAAACGTAAAAAGAAAACAAAACAAAACTTATCAACTTGTGTACAAAAATGGTTTTGTACATTTTGGTACATGAGTTGACCAAATAAAAACAATTACCTAGACTAAAAATATTATGTTGATTAACGAAAATCAAACGGGGCTTATGTCCTTTTTTACTAGGAGGAAATGTTTATTTACGCATACCTTCCTCCTCCTCATACCGCCTGGAAACGACGGACGGGCTATGTAGGAATCAACACCACGGACGGAGATGATGATACCTCTACCGTCCGAAGCCCCTTCGAGGTTCCACCTTTGACGTTTTCGGACCATTCACAAATCTAGCCCCGCCCTCACGCCATAGTATATTATCAAACTCCATGGTCCACGCGGACTTGTACTTTGACAGAGGGGAAACGCTGTGTATGCCTACTCCCTTCCGTGTTGCTCGCTGTGCGTAGATGGTCATGGGCCTGAATTCACCCGAAGATTTCTTTCATTTACGAGCGTGACGCTCGAGCTCAATTCACAGCCCACGAAAAAATCTGTGTGTGGTGCGTCAAAAGAAGTTTTCAATCAAAAATCCAAAACTTGAGAATACATCGAAGATAGCACGGTACGCCTGTGCAACTACAGACATTGCCATAAACAACATTTTAAAGCTTTAAAATCCTCAACAATTGTAAAACATGATACCCTCGGATAAATTACACCTGACCATTAACCCTGAAACCGAACATCCTTGGCTTGTAAGCATCTTCTAAGCAACTAAGTAATCCCTAAGCGGTTGCTAAGCAGACAGTCTAGATTGTCTAGAAACACGAGAGGCCTCGTTGCTGCGCAGTTATTCTGAAAAGGGCAACTCGACGGTGAACTCACTGACGCGCTTTATGTTTTGTAGACGTAGGACTCTTTGGAGTCCATCTGGGGAAGTACCACACCTTTGCCAGTTATTCTACCGCCAAGCAGTAATGTGAAAACACGACTGTGTTCCGGTTAGATCATATTATATCTCTGGGTGACGCGCGCATTGCAGTGCTAGGTAATAATTTGGACTCATCATATTCCAATAGCTACCTACATGTCACTGTGCTGTTATGGGCAGGTATGTTGGTTACCATCAGGCACATGCTCGTCTTGTCATTCTGTACCACAAAAAAAAACAAGGCATAAATAGATAAATAAATAAATATTGGTGGACAATTCACACACAACACCATCTGACCCCAAACTAAGTAAAGCTTGTATGGAAGCCAGATAGCTGATGTAATACTTATATAGTTTTAAATACATATTTATTATAAATAGAAAAACCCAGACACTATGTTATGAATAATATGACCTAGTTTGACCTGGCTAATGCTTATTGAAAATGTAGTTATTGTGATAATAGTTAAATATATGGTATTGTGGAGTTTTTGTAGAAATTAACGCCAGCTATAAACATCCAATTGCTCTATAGTCAATAATTTCTATAGTATAATAAGGTTGTTTTTTGGTAGTTTTTCACAGCATGGGCTAAATTACCGAAAATGTCATACTAACGAAACTAACGAAAATGTAACCCAAACCTTTTTGAAAATACTTGTTGGAAATAATAGAGCATTCTCATGTTGAAAAAAAAATGTTATCTGTAAAGTCGTCTGGTTTACAGATGAATACGGCCACAGACTAAGTAGAGAGGACGCGGTGCAAGCGGTACAATGAGCGTAACGGGACACTTTTTGTGTATGTAGCCGGCGTTCATCGATTTATTAGACGTTGTCACATCAAAAAAAATTTCGATAAAATATTTCTTTTTCAGAGTATTATAAAAGTGTAGACGTACTTAATCAACGAGTAGTACGAGTTAAAGTTAAAACTGACGTCATAAACTCACGTCTCCTGTATCGAGTTCACTTGAGCAGAATACACCGTCTGCAATTGACACACTTGCAAGAATGCAAATTGTTTGAGTGTTCGGACGCTCGAGGATTGTGTTGTGTACATAGTTAATGTTTTACACTAATATAGCTGTTTGCCTCTGGCAGAAACCTCTTGGCCAATGCTTCTTACAATAAATAGTACCTGAAAACCTCTCTTTTATGACATTCCAGACTTTTTTTAATCCTATGGCAAAATCTAAGTCAATGTTTTATTTATTGGAGTAAGAATTTAATTGATTTTTTCAATGCTACAATCTCAATTGCCAATTAGATAAAAAAAATTACCTGCAATTTTTTTACAAAAAAAAATATATTTTATTATCTATGCAATATCGAATTTGAAATAAAAAGTTCTGTGGAAAATGAGGTGCTTAAAAAGAAAAGAAAAGTTGTGTGAATGTTTGAAAAAACACTTGATAGAGTCTGACAAAGCGCGGCAAATTTAAAATATATCAGCATGGTATCCCTAAACTGAAAATCTCCACAAAAACAAACACAAGCCAGCCACTACGAAACATCAAAAACACGCCGTTTTGTTGCGTAAGAGATAGGGATATATATTATATATCCCTATCTTATTAGATACACTGATTCCGATTCTGCCAAATCTTTCGGATAATCTATTTATTAGGCCAACTAAAGGCTTAGTGTTGCTTTTGAAATAATCGCCAACACGTACATACCTCGTACTTATTTTTAATGAATACAATTTTAGACCACGTACGAATTTTTAAAACTTATTTCATACAATGACTACCGATGATACCCACGTATGTCAGCAAAGCAAATTCACAAGATTCACCTATCCAAAAAATCCAAGTAAAACTATACAACTAAATTAAATATGTAATAATTTTAAAATCTTTTCTTTTCTTTTTAAGCACCTCATTTTCCACAGAACTTTTTATTTCAAATTCGATATTGCATAGATAATAAAATATATTTTTTTAGGTAACTAACCATACAGATGACGTATTGTGTCTAAAATTCTTAGTGATAAGTTTTAACTTCTATCGAAAACCCCTGACTGCCAACTTCTTTCAAAATTGTACTACTTACAACTTCAGAATAAGCTAGACAGCGAGCAGCGTCACCGCAGCGTTTCCGCAGCGTCGCCGCGCGTGTCGCGCGTCGCGCCGCGGTTTCCCATCGGTATCGGTTACCGTCGCAGCCTGTTTTGTTTGTTTACTGCCTGGTTAGGTTACAGCTTGACCAGGACCAGGGTCTAACTTGTTACGTTATGTTCGAGCTATCAACTATAGGTACTTACGCGGTGATGCCACCAGCAAGAACACGCTTCCGACTGATAGTAGGCTGGATCAACTAGATTATCTTTAAACCTTCATCGATCTGTGTAATTCAGATGTGTTTAGCGTACCTAAGTAGCTAGTAAGGTATGTAATGTAGTGTAGTTCTTATTGTACTTATAATTTAATTTTGATAATAAAGACTCTGTCTAATACAAATACAAAAATCTTTATTGCTGTTTGTGTCTTCTTTATACAAAACATTTTAAACGTTGACCCATACAAACTGGCCTCTGCGAGAGACAAGCAATATTCTGGCATGACAATTTGTTCTAGTCTTAATTTATACAATGAATAAATTTAAATAATAGTTAGCTGATTAAAGTCTTCTTCTTCCTGATCTTCTTTTCATTTCTGTTTTTTTAGTTGTGTTATATGTCATCTGATTCTACATCTTCTAAACATTTCAGGCTTCTATTTGGTTATGCTACATATAAATGTGTGATAAATGCTTGGTGAGCACAACTTCGCCAACGTCTTGTGTTTCAGCAGGATGTTGTTTTGTGTTTTGAGTTTGATCAGTAGGTATATATATCCATCCAAGGTCTAAGGTTTCCCAGAAAAAACAACAATTGGTACTTACTGAAATGTCAACAATTACCAAAATCAACCTTTCAAAGTATTATCACCAATTTGGCTTCGTGGCTTAGATGATCTCTGATGGTTATTTTCCACGTCCCGTCTCTACATCTGAAGTTAAGCAAAAGTCAACAAATAGTGGATTTTCCACACATTATCACACAAACCACATAAATCAGAAGTCACATATCAGCCAAGGACGTTGTCTTAGAAAGCGCCCAGGAAGACATGCAAAGCGGCGCACGCGCAACTCCCACTGCCAGTTACGTCAGTATTGCTGATTTATGGCCAGATTACTGAGATGTGTTCGCATTTACCATAAAAAGGCCGTTTGTTATGTTGGCGATCTCGGCGCGTTCAACTGAAACTCGTTAATGTCTGTGTCTCTATTATATTATGAGAAATCACGATATGTACACACCAGATGAGATTTTATTTATTTCTACGAATACCATTTTGCAGCGGTCTTATAAAAGAACGTTATACTATAGTGATTTGAACTCTTCGTGTTCCAATAGCTGCGTAACACTCAAGGGCGGATCCAGCTCTTTGAATCGAAGGGGCGGGAGGGGGGGGATCACAATGGCTCCAGGTTGTCGGTATATCACAAAACTGTACCTACAATGAGTACATGAGTGCTTTTTAATTGGTGGTACACCTAGGTATTGGACCCAGCCCAGAGGGGGGTCCTGACCTCTAAGACCCCCCTTGGCAACACTGGGCTGTTTTGGACTAACATGTTGCTTACCATCAGGCAGATATCCAGTTCGACCCGTCACGTATAATATAATAATCCCACCCAGGACAAATATTTGTATGATAGAAATATTTGTTTTGTGTTTCTTGGTACGATTATCTTTAGTATGTATATAAGTAGCATTGACAAATACAGATATGTAAGTAAGTATTATATCAGCTGTCTTGTTCCCATATTATTATTTTTTCTAACTTTTATAGGTTTTGCAATTGACCGCCATCTCGCCTGATGTTAAGCAACGATGCGGTCTACGATGGAGCGTGTTTACCTAGAAGAAACCGATTCACTCTCTATTTGCAATAATGCAATACATGATTTGCTTATATTATTAGTTTGGGGCTAGTGAGTGTGAGGAATGACATCCAAAAACTTTAATTCGTTTAGATGAGATCTCAAATGCCTAGCATCTCAGCAACGTATCTACGGCTCAAATCATACGAGTATGTAGTCGTTTCTATTTTTGGCGAAAATGATCATTGTGAAAGTTTAATGAGAGAATGTTGAAGAGATCAATATAAGTCAGAGGATTCAGACCCAAAACTTACTATTGAATCTTTGAAGATCCCCAGCCCTTTTGTAGTTGCTGAAGGACAGCGTTTTAGTAGTGGTAAGACTCTTTCGTTTTCGAGTCGGCCTGGTGACGAATCACACCTTTGCCAGTTGTTATACAGCCAAGCAGTAATGTGAAATCATCACTGCGGTCTAATTTGAAGGGCAATCTTTCCAGTGAAATAACATGGGATACAGATAAAACTTCTTATATTTCTGGGTGACGAGCGCAATGTAGTAATGATTTGGACTCTTCGTGATCCAATAGCTGTGTGTGACTGCGCTGTTATACGCAGGCATGTTGCATACGATCAGGCACATGTCCTGTTGTCTCATAACTCTATTATAAAAAAGGAACCCGCAGCTCCGCACACGGGTCGCTTCTAATGAATAAATCCACGTCAATAAACTTCACGCGCCAGTGCAGCGATTATGCCGACTGTTGAGCAAAACGCTCCCTAGGAAACAGCGCAGATCATCGCGAGACAAAAACGGCCATACCTCCCGCTACACACGGCCGGCACAGAGACGCAACTCAATAATAGGCAGCAGGATCCGTGATCCGTCAGATTATTAAAAAATATTCAGACATCATCCCAATTATCCCACACCACTCGTATAATGATGAGGAAACCAATTGTTTCGAAAATTAGAAACGAACACATAATGTTTATATTACCTACGGGCTGACATTGTTTAGAATATATCGAGATTTTTTTCGAAATTCGAGAAAACTGTCTTCTCTTGACCACGCGGTTGTAACGCTGCCGAAACGTCGAGGTATTTAAACAATGAATTATTCGTGATTGAGCCTCGTAGGTACTATATAAACATTATGAGGAAACTTTAGTTTTTAATACAGAATTAGCTTAGAGCGCGCTTACCTAGAAGATACCGACTCACTCTCGACTTGAAAGAATCTGGAAGGTTTGGTATCGATTGAGAAACGTGCCAAAAGGCTTGACATTCTTGTTCAAAAAAGACTTCAAAGACTTGAACATCGCCGCAAAATTGCCAGCTTATCGAGTTTTTATCAGATACATTTTGGAGAGTCTACTACTGATCTGCATGATTTGATATCACCTTGTCCTTTTGTCTATCACACTGCTTGTTTATTTATTTATTCATTCAATGAGCACACAAAACAGAATGTAATAAACATAAACTATAACATAAGAGTATACTGTACAGAACTGTATTACATTCCAAACTATGTGGGTCTAGAAACAACAATTATTTAAATACAGTGGTTTGATAATAATAATATTACATTAGAGATAATACCCAAAGAAAATTAGGCCAACAGATCTGAAATTAAAACTAACATCCTTTAAAACAATAGATAAATAGGATATGAACATAGAATATTATAACACAACAGATAAGTATATAAACATTGTGAAACAACTAATGTATAAACAAATAATAAAAAAACTCATAATAGTATTTACAGTAAGCACAACAGGGTTATTATTTTAGATTAAAGTGTTGTGGCTAAAGTGTGTTAAGTGCTTGTGGCTCGATAAAGCGATATCGTTTCATGGTTGACGTTCTATTGTGAAATGAATGTCTAAATAGCCTGTTGAGTGCGTTGCGTGAATGAATTTTGCCTGACAGTTTCAAATTTCGGTGTGATCGAGAGTGAATCGATTTCTTCTCTACTCTCTGAAATAAGTTATAGAATTCGATGTAGGTATATTTGTTTTGAAACAAGCTTAAATTCTGTATATTTTTCCACGTCTGCGCAATATCTCATGCGCACGCGCGCCAAACGCGGCCTGTACATAATTTTCTTTCCATTATCGACTAATTACAACGTCTCAGCAAAAAATTGATTTTTCAACTGCAGTTTACTGCTATCTATATAATCATCATTACACTGTTATTACGATCTTTATCACAGTTGAGTAGAGTTTATTTTAGCAACGTATATTATAGTAGGCTAGTCTAATTAAGCATGATAATCTGATATCCAAAGGCGGCAGTAATATGATGTACAAATTAATGTAATGTAACATCAGTTTTTAATATAATGGCCGGTGTTGAATATAACAGATTGGATATAAAACGGTGGGAGATTAATAAACTTGATATTAGTTGGGTAAAATGATTGTTACGAACTTGTTAGAAACGCATCCTTTTTTTGTAGCAAATAGGTTCGCACTTGGTTTCCATGTGCATTGCCTCGCTTAATGCGGCGTGTATAATGGAGTACCTATAAACATATAAGAAACCGATTCACTCTAGAGTTGCAGATAGCCCGATATTACCCACTCAGGCAACGCATTTCAATGTTTTAATGTTCTTATTACTAAAGTGGAGTCAAACCTCTTTCTTCGTTCAACTCTTTGGGTAATCAACCATGAAACAATGTCGCTTTCTCGTTCATTGGAATAATCAATATCATATTGAGGAATGCATAAATGATAATTAATAACTGTAGATATATCTCCTTCGCACTTCAATAACTCAAGATAAACTAATTAATAAATTGTGGTGGTAGGACGCTTGGGGAATTATCACACCTTTGCCTGATATTTTACCGCCAAGCAGAAATAAGCAAACTTCACTGTGTTCCGGTTTGAAGAAAACTATTTCCTGATAAATTTCAGAGCCTATGAATCAAAAAACATCTTACACCTCTGGGTGACAAGCGCAGTGCAGAAAAGCAACGGGACCATTAGGCGTCTAGTTTTTGGGGTCTGTTTCTACCTATCCTGAAAAAAAATCTATCCAACCTATTTTCCCCTAATGGGGTTCACTTCCATGCCGGACTAGTGTCTGTGTCAGTGTGGAAAATTATTACAAAAAATAATTTCCATTTTATTTTTCTTCTCTTTCATTTGAATTTTCTTCTATTTCAGTGAGGGCCTCTTCACCTGTCCTGTCAACACTTCTCCTGTGGACTACGCTAAGGTAAACATTATTTCCGTCTTCTCCTTAATTTTCGTAGTAATATATCTCTTTGTAGATTTGTTTTGTCAGCATGGGGAAGTACCATCTTTTTAATTATTCTACAGGCAAGCATTAATGTGCTAATATTACTGTGTTCTGGTATGAAGGGTAATGTTTCTAGTGAAATTACAGGGTAAGGACATAGGTAGGTATAACCTGTGCTCGGTAGTGATTTGGGCTTATCAAGTCCAAATAGGTAGTTGCCTGATACTATACTGTTCATGCGTGCATGTTTTCCATGTTCTGTCATTTTATGTTATCTAAAAAAAACTTTAAACTTCGTATACATAAACGTTTGTTGATAGTTAGGTAGCTTAAATAAAGATATAATAATATATCATCATACTTAATATGTATGATATTATTGTACGTCTTTGATAGTTCGCAATAGAGCGCCATCTCCATTTCTTTTGCTTTTGAAAAAGCAAGACACGGACATCAAGTCAACACCGCGCACTTGTCAGCGGTCAAGCGACTTCCACGGGTGACCGGCATCGTAGTACGACCACTCACCGATAGATGGCGCTGTAACACAAATAACGCTGTGCTTCAAATGTTACATCTCGGGGAAATAAATACGAGTTAAATTATCTTATTGCGATGCTGGAACCTACAAATGTTTACATAATTTGTTTTGTTATAATAGAATGAGGGACGAGCAAAGCAACCACCTGATGGTAAGCAACACGATTGCTCATAACAGCACAGTGTCACTGAACTGAAAACATGCAGACTCCATAAGCACGGTATTTCACTCGTCATCCAGAGGTTATATTTATATTTAGATATTATTGCCCTGTATTGTCTCTAGAAACATTGCTCTTCAAGCTAAAACACAGTAGGTAAGTAAGTAACAAATATTTGGAATTACCGCTTGGCGGCAGAATAACTTAAGTTATGAGACTTCCTCAGGCAGACTCTGGAAAGAGTCCCACTACTACGTATAAACATAAGCATATTCTTCTCAGAAAAAAAACATAATCACATCAACATGTAGAAAATAGAGTACCTACCTACAGAAGAAATAGATAGTTGATATTTGTTGATTATATACCTAAGTACTAGTCGTAAAAGTGGTGTCTAAATTATAAATTAGATAGTTTATTAGCTATATTTAGAGAGCACGCTGCAAGCATCCTAAGCATTTTTGTTTACTGCGACCAAAACATGAACATTCACTTCGGCAATTAAACAATAAACACGCTAACGCATTACCAGTAACCTAGCAAAATAGAGTCTTACTCCATTGGAATAAGGTACGAAAAATTGGAATTCGCGTATCGTGTCGTTTACCCCGCGAGACGTCCTTGCAATGCTAACCGGTTGTGCGGCTTTGTTGGCTTCTCTTTCTGGTCTACGAGACTGTTATATTGTTTTCTCTGTCTGATGTGGAAGGTGCAAAAGGCCATATTGTGACCAAATTACGGAGTGGAAAACTGAAGACGAGTCACAATCATGTCATGATATTGATATTGACACCTGGCGAGATGGCGGTCAAGCGTATGCCTATTAATTGAAATGTGCTATATTTATACTCACTCTCTTTTTTGTAGCTATTATAGATTTATACTTGACTGTTCAACTTGACTTGTTTTGTATTTTGTATTTTTGTATACCTACTTTACTGTTCAAATCAAATCATGCTTTATTTACACACACACAAAGTTTAAAACAATATTATAAGTGCTATCTCGTCTGAAGTTAAGGGATCATAAATATGGTGAACGCTCCGTCGTATACGGCTATTGATTTGAAGACACTAGGATTATAACGATTAGAAAAAACCCCCACTCAGGCAACATATTCTATAGCCTAGACCAAGGGTCAGCAACAGGCGGACCGCGGTCCGTATCCGGACCGCGAAGGGTCGAACCTCGGACCGCCAATAAAAAATATTGTAATTGTATTGTAAGCCCAGTAAATAGATAAGGTACACTGTACCTTTATGAATTTAAATAATATTTTTTTGCCACATAGAATCTACCTTAGTAAATAAATTATTTTTCTATAAATTATTTTCCACAAAGCGGCTAAGAGAAATTCTACACTTTTAAATACACGCTCGTCTTCCCCCACTACACGCTGGCTCGCTGTCCGTGGACATGAACGTGGAATGCGGTCCCCGCCCAAGATAACTCCTCGAAGAGCATCTCCGTACAGTAACTACTAGAGAACGCAGACCGAGAAGAGAGGCAGAAATGCGTATCTGCGGAGTGGCTCTCTTCATGGACAGCAACAACGAATCATTGGGAATAAGCTTTTGCCTCACCTGGGAACGGAAACGAGCCCGTTTGTCACCTGGATTGTCTTGCCTGCTCAATAGCAGTACCGCAAAAGTCACAATGAAGAGGAAACCTACGACGTAATGTGTGCGAGGTAGACGGCCACCGATTTCGGTGCGACGGTGCGATCGAAAAACAAAACGATTGCATTAATAGAGTACTTGAAACGTCGAACGCCTTGCACTTACGCAAGAGCGCTGCTCGCACATCTGAGCACAAGTGCTGGTAAACATCATGAGGTCATTACGAATACAGGGGAAAAATCTGAACTTCATCAGACCCCTTTGCACTATCAAACAAATGTAACTGACATATGGGGACACCTGTTCCTAGTTCGACCATCCAAACCGGCTTCGAAAGAGCCCAGCTGAGGACAGCCGCGGCCAACCAACGACGGAGCCACGAAGTCAAGCAGTTTATGCCTTCTTCGAATTTATAACCCCACTGACAGCGACAAGACAAGTCAATCTCAAGATCTGCGAAAACATCATGCAGCCATATAAGTTAGGAAGTGAAAACCTCTTAAAGGCGAAACTCGAGGAGACTGAAGCAGTCATTTACAATGTCACTTCCCGGGTCATGTCAAGGCCGTCACGGGGTCGAGTCAAGAGAAAAGGGAAGAGTGCAGAAAATGGCTTTGTGACACTGAGCAAAAAAGAGATGTAGCGCATGGGAAGACCTGTTTATGCGATACCTCAAACGACCCAATTGTAGTTACTGCCCGATGCACCAAGATTATGCTGGACGATAAAATCCTAGAGATGGCCAAGACCATCGAAGAGAACGCAAACGTCAAATCTGATTAGGAAAACTGGGAGATACCGAGAATACAGTCGGTCAACGGAGTTCCAGGATGTGGAAAGACAACATGGGTGATTAGAAACTTCGACATGGATAAGGACACCATCAAACAACTGAGGCACCAAAAGATCTAAGAGAAAAGCTATCGCACCGTGTCGCAAACCTGATCAAAACCAGAATGCGAACTATGGCTTCTGCTCTGGTAAATGGTTTCGGAACGCCTTCAGTTTCAGTTGCTTTATGGTGGACGAAGCTCTCATGAACCATTTTGGAGCCATTGTGGCTGACACATTACCAAATTGTTCAATTTGTCAAAGGCTTCACTTCAAATGGAAATAATTGATATTCAAGAAGATGTCTCTGTGCAAATGTATAAAACTGAAGAGTTTTGGGCCAAACATCTCAGAAAAATATAAAAAACGCAAAAAACTAGCTATCAATTTGGCTACTATGTTTGGTTCGACTTACGGGTCATCTTTCCCAAAATTTTTTAAACAAATAATTTTCGAGATTAACCGCCTCCCAATTACTTGTAGAAGACACACGTCGAATTTGCTATTCTTCTCGAGGACCAAACTATAAAGAGCTGGCTCAAGAGGATCGGTGTAATTTGTCGCATTGATTTTAGGTCTTGTGTTTTTTATAATTAAAAGTTGAGTTTGATACCGTACATAAATAAGTAGCACTTAATTATAACCAAGTTACGGCTGGTCTAATCGGGAGAACGGCGACTGCAGATCCGGAGACCCTGGGTTTAAAACCACGCGCACCACTGTCTTTTCGAAGTCATGTTAACATCGTGCGGAAACCGACATGTACCTAGAATCTTTCGAAGTCATGTGTCATCTACCAATCAGCATTGGGCCAGCGTGGTGTATTATGTTCTTGACTCTCTCCTTGCGAGGGAAGGCCTGACCTCGAGGTTTAGCAGTAGGAACATTTAGTGGGCTGTTTACGCAATTATTACCACTAGTTTTTTTCTGGACCTCGTTAAAATTTCTGCACTTCATCCGGACCCCGTCTAAAACTACTTGCCGACCCCTGGCCTAGACGTTTACATTACAAAAGTGGAGTCAACCACTAAACGATTTCGGTTTTTTTAACTACAATCAGCCCGATAGAAAAAAGGGCAAGATGGACCATGCAGATCAGTTGCACACTCTCCGAAATGCAGCTTTAAACTAAGCTTAATAAAATGTTTGTCGAAATCAAAGGTTTCGGAGTAAACGAAAATATACATATATACAATTTATAGATTTCTAACACACTGAAAAACTGCTCTTTCTGTAGGGCTCTTTGCAGAGTCCGCCTGGGGAAGTACCACACCTTTGCCAGTTATTCTGCCGCCAAGCAGTAGTGGCCAACATTACTGTGTTCCAGTTTGAAGGATAATGTTTCCAGATAAATTACTGGGCTAAGAGATAAACCATCTTATATCTCCGGGTGACGAGCGCAGTGCGGTGCTAGCTAATGATTTGGATTCTTCTTGATCAAATAGTTTCGTGTCACTGTGCTGGCTGGTTGGCTGTTATGGGCAATTGGGCAGGCATGTTGCTTACCATATCCTGCTCGTCTTGTAAAATTATTTAAAAAAAGGTTTCAATAACATTCTATTGGGTAGTCCCATTAAAATGACATAGGCTCCTTAAAAAACTTGCCAATCAATTAGTTAATGGTTTGTTCCATAATACAAAGCAAACAAAAAAGCTTAGTGTTTACCCAGTTAGAGTACTTATATAAATAGTAACTGTTGTACTTAGAACATACATATGTATTTAACGGTCTAAAATATAATATGTGCTTAGTACTACTAGTAATATAATAAGTACTTTTTTATACGTCCATGTATGAACTAAACTAAATATAGAGTAGACAATTATACTCAGAGTAGTTTAAGAAAAATTAATATTGCTGTACAACTACACTTAATTACAACACACAATAACGGAGATTGAATTTATAAACCAAACTCAAAATTTTACACGAATGTCGATTTTATAGCTAATAGCGATTTTTTTACAAACATAACACGTTGAATTTTATTAGAATTAGTTAATAATGTAAAATGTAAATTATAAGGCTTTGTTAATGTTAATTACGAGTACATACAAATATTTTTTGTATGTCTTTTTGACTGGCCTCGTGGCTTAGTGGGTAGTAACTCTGCCTGCGAAGCCAAAGGTTCGTGGGTTCGATTCCCACTCAGTGCAAATATTTGTATGATGAATTCAAATGTTTGTACTGTGTCCGGGTGTTTTTATTTATAATAAGTATGTATTTAAAACTATATAAGTATTATATCAGCTATCTGGCCGCCATAGTACAAGCTATGCTTAGTTTGGGGTCAGATGGTGTTGTGTGTGAATTGTCCACCAATATATTACAATGTAGCGGCATACCTATTTATAAAATAATAAGGTGATTCAAATAAAATACTTTGATACATGAATACAGCAATCGATATAAAATTAAAATAAAACAAATAAAATTTTGGAAACTATGTAAGAACTCAAGCAATAAACTTTATGCCTTGTCATAACTTGAACTCAAAAATGTCATTTCGTATTAAAAAAATGAAACGACGCCAAGTTTCGAAGTCAAACTTAATAAACGTCACAAATAACTTAAGATTTTAGCGTCGCGGCCGCAAACGAAGACATTAAGTGAAACATGTTGAGCACATGTGACGAATCTCTCGATACTAACTACTGTATTAACTGTGGTATTTTTACAACCCATTGTTATAGAAATGCTCTTGGGGCAAAAGGCGGTGATTATTGTTTTATGACACAAAAATGGCCCAAGACATGTGGCCTGGCGGGACGACATATTGGTTGGACTCGATTTTGTTTTGTTTTTTTGGGAATAGTTGGACCACCCTTTTAGAATTATTTAACTGCTGATTTTGATGACTTTTTGCAATACTAGTTGACCCCGTTTGTTTGGTTTATTCCGAACCTGACCCCAAAACCTGACCCGCTACCGGGTTAGGTTAGGTTAGAACATTCCCAAACAACCTGACCTTGATGTGGTTTATTCCAACCTGACCCGGGTTAGGTTAGAACAGAAAAAAAAAAACCTTCCAACCCTGACCCGAAAACCATGATGTGGTTTACCCAACCTGACCCACTACCGGGTAGGGTTAGGAACAAACAGCAAAAAAAGTGATTCATTTTTCATTACGAACGTAACCTCTTCTAAACCTGAGCCGGAAATAAGGTTCCTAAGTTAACCTCGAATTTAAAACCCGACCCTACCTACCTAGTACGTTATTAGTCCTATAGTTCCTGGAGTTAGGACTTTTTTTTAGTAATCGGGTCAGGTTCGGAACTTCATTTCGTTAGAAAGAGGGTTAGGTTGGGAATGAAAATTAATATTTTGACGTGACAACCTCTTATAAATTGGTTTGCCGGGTGACACTTCAAGAAACTGCGTTACGCTCCGCTCACGTTATGCGCTCACAACGAGAGCGAGTGAGAGAGGCACGCGTCCCTTCCACTCGGGCATGGTTAGCCCGCCTAAGAGCGAGAGAGACAGACATAAAAAGTGAAAGGCACGCGTCCCTTCCGTAAAATTATTTTACCACTCAAAGTCGTTGTCACGTAAAACTTTCGCCCGTATACCGACTTTACAGGCAACCAATTTTTTTTTGCTGGTCTTAACCTAACCCGGTAGCGGGTCAGGTTTTCGGGTCGGGTCAGGTTCGGAATAAACCGTTTGTTTTGCCATAGAAATTAACGTCCGAATAAAAATTTTGAGTGACTTTTCATGTGAATGTCATGAGCAATACTTAAATTATTTGAATATATATTTTGCTAACAAAATTAGTAAAATTGCAATTGTAAAATGGATGATGATGATGTTAATATTGAAATCTTCACGTCAAATAATATTGGTCATAACATCTGAATATTTTTGTTACTAAATTAATACAATCTGGATTTAGTATTAGAAGGAAGAGTCGCTTACACCTAAATAGACAAAATGCACTCAAAATTAGACCTTACACCTATCCAATAGTAATTAAAAACACCTGTTTCAGAAGTTGACTTACACAGAAATTCTTAAAACCTGCCGGAGGAATGTCCTCAGTATGTTGAAGGTGGTAACTTGGAGGATTTTTTCCTGTCGGTGGGCGACTTACTTAGAAAATGTTGTATACAACTCATTCGTTTCCATAAAACAGAAAAGGAGCTTTAAAACGCCACACTGGCTAGTGGCTGCCAAGACACTCACTTTATGTCTCTCAGACACCAGTTGTCTCTTTCAGAAAATTTCCACTGTTGGGACTCGACTTTCTCTCACAATGAGAGACTCAAAGCTATACACCAAACTGACCATCTGGAAAGAACACATTTATCACGAAATATTTTAAAACTTTAATACAATATCTTAAAACTTTAATACAATATTTTAAAATTTTAATACAATATTTTAAAATTTGAGTAAAATATTTTAAAACTAATACCAATTTACATTAAATAACTGTAGAAAAGTAAAATTATAATTAATTACTAACATGTTTTGTTGTAAATATTAATTTTGAAAGATGTTTTTACTGTCGAAAGTTGTATTGAAACCATTTCCATACAAAAAACTTCACCCGATCGCACGGATATTAAAATTAAGATCAAAATAATAGATTTCCATGACAAAAGGAACTCGATCCTCGACAATGGGAACTAGCCACCATAGAATAGGAAACCTCTATCTGTAGTCTATTCACCCCTTCCTCGGGGTAGAGAAGCGTGATGGGATGAAACACAGAGTAAAAGAAAAGCAGAGGCTTAGCTCATAATGTGAGATTAAATTAACAAAAAAATATGTCGATTTACAATTTAAATCTCAAAAAATACTGTGACGAAGTTGTAATAGGTTTAGTAATGAATTTAACGATTAACTATTGTAGATAACTATAACCTGTATATCGCGTTTTTTGCAAAATCGTAAGCTGTTAATTGCTAATATATAATATTTTCTACAAAAAATTACGATAGTGGCGGTACATTTATTTATATACTTTGTTATATTGTTAATTTTCATAATTACTTGAGTTTTAGTGAATGACAGCTATAATTTTATGTCAATAACCACTCATGTAAATGACACTCATTATTTGAAACTGTTTTGGAAACCATACAAAATATGAAATATGGGACGTCACATGTTACTGTATTTTTTTCACAAATTAGTTTTTTTTGAATATCAGAGTTTACCCGCTTACCATTCTCACCATTGTACAATTTTTTTTAACATTATCAGTAAAATACTAAATTTAGAATTGTCATTTTGTTTTAGTTGACAGCGACCACGCAGTTTTATCATGAACATTGTGCCGCCTTTTTGGATGTTGATTCTCTGTTCTAAAATTAATCTGTTGACTGCGTTCATCCAACTCAATCTTTTAAATGTCAACCGTCCGTGAAAATGATGAGCATTGTGTGTTCTATAGGGTTTTATACGCTCGTTTTATGTGAGATAATTGATCCAGAAGGGTTGGACTCGTTTGATTGGTGTCTATTTGGTTTCGATTTCAAAGTCTCATCACATTGTTTGTACTTTATAAATTTAAATTTGAAACGTTCAACAATCAAGAACTTAGGCATAACATACAAGATACCCGTATTATATCTAACCTCACAAAGATCGCTGGAACCCGCAGGTTGCGCAGGACCGTTCGTTGTGGAAATCTAGAGGAGAGGCCTATGTTCAGCAGTGGACGTCTTGCGGCGGATGATGATGATGATATTATATCTGAGAGCATAATAAAAGGTTTATAATAATTATGGTTTATGATTTGTCAACATTTTTGACCAGCAAATGTGTATTTTGAAGGATTTAATAGCGATCTTAATTATTATAATATAATAACTTCATCCACCAAGTTACGTCTGGTCCAGTCGGGAGAACGACGGCTGCCGATCAGGAGCCCCGGATTCAAATCCCGCGCGCTCCACTGTCTTTTCGAAGTCATATGGGTAATGCCGCCAACTTGAAACGGTGAAGGGACCGCGAGGAAACCCACATGCACCTAGAATCTTTCGAGTTCATGTGTCATCCCCCAATCCCAACTATGCCAGTGTTGACTTTCTCCTTGCGAGAGAAGGCCCCGAGTCCCAGCAGTGGGAACATTTAGTGGGCTGCTAATACTACCTCAACGTTAAGATCGCGATTCAGTCCTGTGTGATATTGACAATCTGATTACAAATCTCAAAATTAAAAATTATATAAAAAAAATATTCAAACATTCACATCAATAATTTTAATAAAAGGTAGGATTATTTCGTGTATTATAATTACCTCGAGATCTAAAAAATGTCGTTGACCCAATATTAGTCACCCGGCGCGATGAGGCACCATGGTACCCTCACAGCCTCACATACCGCTGTCGCGTGTTCTCATTCCTTTGTTTACTCCTACTTTACATCAGAATACTGCCCGTTTTATATTGTGTTTAGCCTCTGTTCAATATTTAATAACAGTTTAAAGGCAGTGTTACATTGAACGTGTTTTAATTAAATATTAGTATGAACATCCTACTTCCTACTTATATTACAATTACCAAAGTTTGGATGTTTGCATGTTTGTTACTCAATCACGTTGAAACAGCTGAACAGATAAGGTAGAAGTTTGGAACTTAGTTGATTGTTGGAATAGCACATAGGCTACTTTTTATGATGAGAATAACGTACTTCTCGTAATTCGAAGAAGCGGACCGTTTCATGGAAACCACACTCTACGGTAAAACCACTGTGGAATGAGTTGCCTGAGTGGGGTTTTCCCGATAGTTATAATCTTGGTGTCTTATATCGAGAGTGAATCTATCGTAGACCGCATCGTCGCTTAACATCAAGATGGCATGTACTATGTTAAAAAAAAGAAAAAAGAACTAATATTTGGAACTTATTTGATTGCTGGAATAGCACATAGAATACTTTTTAAAACGAGAATAACGGGAACGGGATCCACGAAAACCACGGGGCGCTGTTTACTTTTTTAGCCCCAAAGTAAACTTGTACTATGCTAATATTATGTATGTACCTAGTCTTTACTGTTACGAATGTTTATTTTTTGTGTATGTAACTGTAGTTGCTTTGGTGGTTTTAGAAACACCATTTTATTTTTCAAAATCATTTTTATTCTAAACTTGCCTTGAAGAGACCGTTTTTAAAGCACTAGTTTTTAGAACTGTTTTTCAGTCTCCTGTGTAGGAAATTAAAAAGAGCGCATAAGCGGCCAGAAATATTTATCTGAGACAGTTAGTTGAATGTAGTGTAAAGTTGTGGAAACATAGTGCTAGTGGTAGGTATGCTATAAACAAAGGCATGTTAATGTTTCAGTCATCGTAATAAGAAATAAGGATTAAAAGAAAAAGGTTGTTACAATTATTGATACATGGCAAAAGTTTATAAAAAAATATATAGTAAAATGTATAAAACAAAGTTTATTTTAGAACTTTCCACAATATTTTAAACTTTTTTACAAAAAAAGCTTTCGATTCAAGGTAGTGCTTTAAAATAGAATTCAGAAAGTTAAAAAAATATACCACCCATAGTATCGTACCCATACTTAAAATTACTGCAGCATGCGTTGATGTCTTTTGAATGAATGATCGCACAGAAAATTTTAGTATTCTATTAATTTTAGAATTCAAGCTGTATTGTGAGAATACGTTGAAACTATCAT
This sequence comes from Ectropis grisescens, assembly GCA_017562165.1. Classification (NCBI taxonomy): domain Eukaryota; kingdom Metazoa; phylum Arthropoda; class Insecta; order Lepidoptera; family Geometridae; genus Ectropis; species Ectropis grisescens. The sequence continues at coordinate 30,042,753 of CM029776.1, read as the reverse complement.
ATGCAACCGCCCTAAAAAATAAAAAGCTTTTTCGTCACACGCTGACCAAAATGTAAATCAAGCTTCTCTTACGCAGTAGAATTAGTCCTTTTGAGAAAAGGTCAGTGCCTCAACATCGGTATCTCGACATAAAAGAGATTAATCTCTAATTTGAATATCTCTACAAAAGACATATGGACGCATGATGTACTATGGCATCTTTCTTGCCCGTTGACGAATAACAAGGGACGTGACTCTTCGTCGTTAGTACGATTGATTTCAATAAAATTTAAAATTTCGAAGCAGGTGGTGAAATCTGTTTAACTGAAGGGTGAAGGGTTTGTTTAACGTGCCTTTCAGGATCATGATGAAAATAAATTAGTAGTAGGTATAGAATGTATATAGTATAGTAGTTTTATACACAACGAGCAGCACCCCGCAGTTTCACACGCATTGTTCTCAATCCCGTTTTTTCCTGGGCTTAAAAATTAATTAAATTTTTAAATTAAATTAACACATAGCTAATTATTTCCAACTATCATCTATCTATATAGGTAGGTCAAATTTCAGGTAGCTGCTTTTTGCGTAAAAAAATATTCAAATTACAGAAAATACCTAGGTATTTAGTTTGCAAGTGGTAGGTGTGAACAAAAACACATGACGCTGTTATAAATAATTTATATTATATCTGACTAGCTGCAACCTGCAGTTTTACCTGCGTAGTTTCGATCCTGTTATTTTCCCGTGATAAACAGTATTCTGCGCTCTTCCAGATTAAAATACATATAAATATGCTCCTAATTTCGACTTGTAACGGTTCGGTAACAAACATCGAAATATCCATACCTTGACATTTGTTATAGTACAAGGATAATACTACTATTAAACCATACTTAATAATATAATACTATTAGTATTCTACTTATTTTTTTAAACTTAATCTGTAGCTTTCTTATTTAAGAACATTAAGGAGTTTAAATTTTTCAAAAATTTCGTTTAAGAATTTAATCTGTATATTTTATGAAATTGGACACAAATACAAGAAACAATAGGCATCGTTAGTGCGTTGCTATAATTTGGTTTCACATCCAAAACGTTATTTGTCAGGTATGACGCTTGTTCGTTTAATGAATTGATTTCTTTGAGAACTGGGGATTTAACTAGGTGCATTAGGATGTATTCTTATATCTTATATCTGTGTAGTCGATTCTCATTTATGTTGATTCGTTCTCGAGGTCTATTCAAATATTGAGAATTATTGCTCGTTATACGCGCCTCGGTTGAGATGTATTGTTTGGGAGAATTAATATTTTGAAGATGCTTGGAAGGACCGATCCCGATTTGTCATCAGAGTTTTTTAATCATAATGGACTAGTTCTAGAAATGATTACTTTGATGAGGTTATTCATGAAATAAACCAAATTGGTTACAGATAAATGCCTTTCCACATTTAATTAATTTAGTTTCTAGTAAAAAAAGCGTTAATTTAGTTTTCTAAATATTATTCAGGCCCCTATTAATTTCCTTCTTCTATTGATCGCTCCTCGTCATAATAGGCTACAAACCTAAAAAAAAAAACTTAATTAGTTCGTCGTCTAGCTGAATTAGTAATTTTAATTGATAAATTAGTAATTTTAATAGCTAAAAAATATTGTACATAGAGCTTTTCTTTTGTTTCACAAACAAAAGATGACGAAGATACAGTGCGTAGTAGTTTCGCGTGACGTCAGTTGTGGGTACGACTTTTACCCACAAGTGACGTCACGACCCCCCCACTCTGGAAGTTTGAAGATCTATATCTCTGTTGGTTTTTAATAATTTGATAAAACAAAATCTACGGTTCCCATATTTTTCCATGATCTAGCTATCGGACTTATTAGAATGGTTTATTTTTGACCCAATCCGATACCCTATTGTTGTTTTAAATACAAAACTTTTGAATAAATTATCAATCAATGCAATTTTAGCTTAGATCATCTTACTAATATTATAAATGCAAAAGTTTGTATGTTTTTATTCTTGCAATCAAAAAATGTCCTGAAGGAATTTTGACGAAATTTGTGAGAATTACAGATAGTGATCTGGAATAACACAGCAACCACGCAAGTTTTAAGTGTTACTGTGATAATTTGGTACTGTGTACCAAAATGTAGTCGTTTAAGTCTGAAAAAAAATGTCTTCAAATCTTGTCTATAAACAGTCGAAAATCAAATCACAAAAAAACCTTAATTATTTGGGCACAATGATGTCATAACAAAACCATAAATATCCCTCCATTATTACGTTAAAACAAAGCCATATTCGACGTAATGGTGCACTTATTTTTAATAGCCCTTATTTCATAACAAGTTAAAAGCTCAAGTTAGAGTTAAGTTCACAGAAGCGCACAATAAAGTTATCTAAGTGCATAGCATTAGAGACGTTTAGCTCTTATCTGGGACTTTCTCACGTATGGAATTTATTTGTCATGCATTTATAGTGTAGGAGCTGCCCATTATTATATTAATTCAGTATAAACGTCGGCTTCAGGAAAGGTAATGCCCCTCAAAATTGTAGATAAATGAATCAAACTTAACGCGGGTCCACCATTTCCGAACTAGTTATCTATACTAATATTATAAAGCTGAAGAGTTTGTTTGTTTGTTTGAACGCTAGGATCTCGGGAAGTGCTGGTCTGAATTGAAAGATTATTTTTGTATTGGATAGTCCACTTATCGAGGAAGGCTATAGGCTATAACGCTACTATTAACAGAAGCGGAGCATGAATCAAGAATGTAACAAAATCGGGGAAAATATTCCTTATTGAGGGTTTTCGTACGTTTCGTGCTTTGACATGACACATGATAGCATGTGTCTAAGATTGCGTCATATATCACAGATTACATACCTCTTGAATATAAAACCTTTTTGCTAATCTCTGAGTTGGTACGACCAATTTCCGACAGGTGGCGTAGCAGGTAGCTGAAGAGGTGTTTTGTTTGAAAGCGAAATTCTCAGGAATGACTGAACCGATTTCTAAAATTTGTTCACTGTTGTATATGTGCGGGATCTCGATGAGTGCTATATATGTTCCACGGGCGAAGCCGGGGCGGACATCTAGTGTTAATATATATGTGTATGAATTATGTGTCACGTTGTCAGTCCGCAATAGACTCCTAAACTACTTAGGTAACCAATTTATATCAAATTTGCACACCGTGTGAAGTTTGGTCCAATTTGAAAGATTGGATACTTTTATTTCGTTTAATGGTATTTTTATGACAATATCCTAGTGAAACCGAAACGGGCCGCTATAGTAAACTGTATTTTAGAGTCCGATAGCTTCCATCCGACATACATGTATTGTATTTATATTCAGCAAGACGCACTAAATAAATTCAACTATAAATTGAAAATATGTACATTTTTAATTCAGTTATAATTTACATAAATAAATTTGATATGGATATTTTTATACATCCGACGATGTATAAAAATGTCTTATTGAATTTTCGTACGACACTGAACCCTAGTATTTATTTATTTATAGTAGCTGGTGTTTGTATGATTGTAAATATTTAGTTACTTTACACAGAAACACCCCGATTGTTCTAAATTGTAATGTGTAAAAATAAATAAATATACTAATGTACAAAGCCCCAGCTCTCCAAATATGGCGTATGGTGAAAGCAGCTTGCACCGCACCAGTTGCATACAGATGCAATGATATATGGGTAATTATCAAGCTGTCGGTCTGATTGTCCGCTCACGTTCGGAGATACGTCTTGTCTCGGGGATTTCCTTTCATTTTGGTTTATGGAATAACTATGTATTTTCATTTGTACCATAAGACATAAGGGAAAAGTTTAAACAAATTACTGTTTTTTTCTATTTTAATTATATTCTGCCCATGGCTCATTATGACTGTGTTGTTTGTTTTTAAGTTATTTATTGTAATTATGTGGTGCCCATGAAATGGTTTTGTATTGTATATTTTTAAAATTTTTATTTGTGATTTACGTTTTTCTTTTACTCCTATATGTGCGCCCTGTGCTGTCTTATTATCATTTTTTCTTCTGTCATATTATTTTTTAGTCTGAGATTTTTTTTTTAGCTATAATAGGTTCGCACTTGACCACCATCTCGCCTGATGTTAAGCGATGATGAGATCTACAATGGAGCGTGCTAACCTAGAAGAAACCGATTCATTTCGATTTGAAGACACCAATATTGTAACCATCAGGGAAAACCCACTCAGGCAACGCATTCCACAACCTAGACGTTCTTATCACAAACGTGGAGTCAAATCTCTTCGTTCGCGTTTTTGGAACATCAACCATGAAACGATGTCGCCCTTTTGCGGAACGATAAGTCCGATAGAAGAAAGGGCAAGGTGGTATTAGATCATGCAGATCAGTTGCACACTCTCCGAAGTGTATCCAATAAAACCCGATAAGCTAGCGATTTTGCGGCGATTATCAAGACTTTGAAGTCTTTTACGCACAAGAGTGTCATTGCACCTGAAAGCTGAAAGAGATCGCTTTTAGCGATAAAACAGCCAACTGTCCCACTAGTTTATAGTTGATTTTTCTACTATTTATGTACCTCTACAATTTACACCACGGAAATAATTATAACAAAAATGGTATAATTTTAAGTGACAAGTAATTTGATGTTTAAAACTTAGCAAGTTTTTACAATAAATATTACTTCTTATGTAACAGTTCACTACAAAAGATTTTTATCGAGTTTATATCAAACATTCAAACATCAATGTATATCAGTTGTCGGCTTAGTGTGGCCGCACGGACGGACAGACGGACACCTCATCTACATATTGACGGTAAATCATGCTGCCATAGGTCACATACTGCAGCTCTCTTTGTTATCTTTAAGATAATAAAACGCACAGGAAATTCTTTGAGAGACGTTAAATTTCGACAGAATATTTACTCTACTTTTTAACCTCCGACCAAAAAAGGGGTTATAAGTTTGACTGTCTGTCTGTCAGTGTGTGTGTCTCTGTCTGTGGCACCGTAGAGCTCAAACGGATCGGCCGATTTCAATGCGGTTTTTTTATTTGAAAGTTAATATTTGTGCTTGGATGTTCTTAGCTATGGTTGGTTAATATCGATTCAAGATGGCCGCCTCCACAAAATAGCGGACGAAATATTTCTTTACAACCTACCTCAATATGGGTATCAAATGAAAGGGCTTGACTAGTAAAATACATTGCACTATGAAAAAAATTCAAATCCAAGATGGCCTCCACCACAAGATGGCGAATTACATTACTTTTTTCACTACCACCTCAATATGGGTATCAAACGAAAGGTATTCTACTAGTACAATAATAATACAATGCACTATGAAACATTTCAAATCCAAGATGGCCGCTTCCACAAAATGTCGAAATACATTTATTTCTTCACAACTCCCTTAATATGGGTATCAAATGAAAGGGCTTGACTAGTAGAATGTTGTACAGATAACAAATCCGAGGTAGTCGGGGGTTAATCAAAATTTTAATTTTGTTCTTGTTATAGTAAAGAATTACAGGATGGATATGACATACTTGATAGCAAAGATTTTACATATACTACGTATAGAATTTTCCGCTCGGTTCCTTTGTGTCAATCGTAAGCATATGACGTACATACTTTCTATGCCAACAGAGTGATGTGCCGTGTCAAAAGTATGACACTTCGACACTTCCACAAGAGCGACAAGGCAAGAAAGATGCTACCCGTGCTTTCGGTGTAAAGCGTTTGTGCCAACTCTATGCGTAGTACATGTCAACTCTTTGCAGCCCAGTGTCACGCAGCTACAACAAACATGAAAAGTTCTAATCAATAACTAACACTGCACTGCGCTTAGCAAACATATATTAAGATGATTTATCTCTATGCCCTGTTATTTCACTGTAAACATGGCCGTCAAACAGAAACACAGACAGTCATGTTTGCACATTTTTGCTAGACAGACAGACAGACATAAACTCTTTATTATACACACCAGAACACATATACAATAAAAACAATAGCAAATTAAATAACTTATAACTAGTGCCATAAATGGCGGCCTTATCGCTTATAGACCTTATAGGCCTTATCTGCTAGGCGGTAGAAATAACTGGCAAAGGTGGTGTATACTCTGCAAAGAGTACGACCATTACAAAAACTTACTCGATTCGTCAATAAATTTCGTACTTTCTATTTCAAAAGTCTACTAACACTTTGTGTAATTTGACTTCTCTAACGTAGGTTTCGTAACGTAGATTAAATTTCCATACCGTTTTGAATTTACTCAAAAACTTAACAAATTTTTGGTTGCACCAAGATTTAAGGAAATGCTTGGGACGGTTGAACATTTCATCTCCTTTTCTTCGATCTTAATATTGAGTATGCCCCTAATCACTCGCCCGATCACGCGGAGAAATGTCTCACCTATGACACACACTCATATTTAACCTCTCTATGGCTCTCTGCTGTTAGATATTTATATCATATTTGGAAGACAGTTTGTGTGTATATTACTTTCATATTATATTAGCATGCCCATTCTAACAGCCCGACTGTTGGAACTTAACGCTCTCTTCTTCTTCTGACTTCTTTCACATGCACAAAGTCAAGGCTGCAATACATGAAACTGGCAAAAAGCGGATTGGCGTATGGTCATTGGACCTTAGTTCTAATATTATCATTTTTTTTGTCTGTTAATTGAGTGTAATAAAGAGTGTATCTAGCTATCTATAGTTTTATATTATGCTTTCACTTTTTATTTTAATTAAGGTTAAATCAGACTAGCATTCAGCATTTCTGTTGTTCGTCAAGGTCGTCTCGCCTAGGACCTGTCCAGCTCAGTCGTACAACTCCCACTTTAAATCGACAAAATTCGTTAGAAAAGGTAAAGTCATCGACAAAAGCCAGCTCGCTTACCACAAGCAGTTCCCTATGACGTATTATGATTACGCCCGATGGATGTGTGTTGGCTCTCTGTTCACGTGTGCCCGAATGATAGATTCCTTACGGGTTATAGGTATATTCGTCGTTACTCTCTCGAGTCATTGTATAGTTCTGATTTATCCTCTTGTAGAGAATGTTCTAAGACATTAACTGTTGTATTACTTTTTTATTTAAAATTTAGCTACGCCACAGACTTCGTGATCTGTAACCTTTGTTATTTGGGTTCTTTTTTAACATATATCTTGGATTAGGAAATGAAAAGAAAAAAAAAGGAGCAGAAAGGAACTTTTCTATCTAATTCTGGTGCTGTTTAATCCGATATTACCACTTTCTGATTCGCCTACTTCCACCTTGGAAACTACACCACGATCGTATTTATCTCATACTGCAAAGCGTGTTACATTATATCAGCTACGTGTCTGTTAATCCTGTCACTCTATTTATAAAAAGAAAAGACTGAATTTGATTATCAAACAGGTAAATTTGTTATATCGTCTACGATAACTAACTTCTATAGTTTTGGAATGATGATTCTTTGGAGAATTGTGATAATTATTTTGTTGCATGAATTGCGAGATATAAAAACTTAAGTTTCGCCAAGAATCGCCAGTTCATGTACTTATTGCACCATCATTACCGTTTACCGTGGTAATTATTGTTAACTATAATTTTAATAAAAATGTTTCAACATTTCGATAAAACATTTCACAACCTTAGGCGATCCTTACGTTGCCGTCGACCAATAGCATCCAGACAAGTATAAACAAATAAACACGTATCTAGTACGCAGATCTTTGACTTCCGAGGCTTTTTTCTCGGTTTCGAGACTTGACACAGATTCACCCTTTCCAATATTATGATGCAATGTCTCCCTAGGGTGAAGGACCCAGTAATGGACACTTTTAGGACAGTGTTCATAATAAATAGCAATAAAAAAAAAAGTACAAAACTCAGATCAAAAATAATTACTGAAAATAGCAATCAGTATTCTCAAGAATCAGCACAGCGATATACAATTGAAGTATCTGTAACGAATTATTAGAACTTTCATATAATATAGAAAAAACTAAAATCACCAGTTATGGACACCTAGGATCCAGTTGTCCATACCCAGTGATGGACGTTACCCAGTTATGGACACCCAGTCATCGACAGTGAACAACATAACCATAATTATGGCAGATATGAATACTATTTAGGAGACAAACAAATTGAATACAGTTGAATTGAAATTATTTTTTTATTGAAGTCAAAACAGGTACTTTACCATTATCTCTCTCAAATTAAGCATCAAAAACAAATACAAAACTTTCACTCAAACCCGTCGTACTCGTAGAAATAACTATTATCGATAATAATAATAATAATCATCATCATCATCAGCCGCAAGACGTCCACTGTTGAACATAGGCCTCCCCACTAAATTTCCACAACGTACGGTCCAGGGCATCCTGCAACCAGCGGTTTTCAGCGACGTTTGCGAGGTCATCTGTCCATCTAGTTCCCACTAGGTCGTCCAACACTGCGCCTTCCGGTTCGTGGTCGCCTCTCGAGAACCTTTCTTGCCCATCGGTTGTCAGTTCTGCCAGCGATGTATGTGGCCTGCCCATTGCCATTTCAGCTTGCTTACTCTTTGAGCTATGTCGGCCACTTTCGTTATTTTGCGAATATCCTAATTACGAATTCTGTCGCGCAAAGTGACTCCGAGCATAGCTCTCTCCAGAGCTCGCTGTGCCACTTTAAGCTTCGTTATGAGGCCCACAGTTCAGGACCACGTCTCAGTTCCATAAGCCATCACTGGCAACACGCACTGATTAAAGACTTTCGTCTTTAGGCATTGGGGTATTTTGGACTCAAAGATGTGTCAAAGTTTCCCGAACGCTGCCCATCCGAGTTGGATCCTTCGCTGGACCTCTTAGTCGAAGTTGGATCTACCTAATTGGATCTTTTGACCCAGGTAGACGTATTCGTCACCAACTTCGAGTGTGGCATTCCCAACAATAGCCGGCACAGGTGAGGCATAAATATTTGACATGACCTTCGTCGAGTCCATATTCATTCTCAGACCTACCTGTTGGTATACTCTACTGAGGTCCCTGAGCATAGCACCGAGATCCTACAGCGACTCCGCCACAATGACTATGTCGTCGGCAAACAAGCAAGGTGAGTGATGCATTCGCTGTTGATATTGATGCCAGTCCAGTAGCTTGAAAATTCTTCCAGCGCGGCAGTGAACAGTTTCGGAGATATAACTTCTGCCTCTTTCACGTCTTTCTGTAGCTGGATAATTATGTTTTGTGCACTGGTTCTGTAATCGGACAGACATTGTGGCTTTGTTATAAATACACTTCAACATTTCGATATAGCGAAAGTCGATGCGGCATCGCAGGAGCGACTGAAGCACTGCCAAGGTCTCGATGGAATCGAAGGCTTTCTCATAGTCCACATATTCTATACATAGTGGCCGATTATACTCCTTGGTTTTCTGTATAATCTGCCGTAGCGTATGGATGTGGTCTATGGTACTATATCCCTTTCGTAAACCGGCTTGTTCGGGTGGTTGGAAGTCCTGCGTGAGAGACGATTCGTGATAACCATCGAAAACAACTTATAAACGTGGCTCAGAAGTGAGATAGGTCTGTAGTTCTTCAAGGTGTTGTTACCTTTTTGAAAAAAGAGCACCACTACACTTCTGCTCCACATTTCTGGCTTATTACCGTCAAGCATGACTAAGTCGAACAGCTTCTGGAGTACTTTAAGTACCGGTTTTCCACCCGCTCTCAGCTCAATCGTAATTCTGTCGTCACCATGTGCCTTGTTGTTTTAATTTGTTTGAGGGCCATCTTAATCTCATACTAGCTGACTTCTGCGATATCTTCGGTGAAGTATCGGGTAAGCTTGGCTCTGGGGTCTTTTGCCATGCTAACGACAGGTTGTGCTTGCGTAGAGGTGTAAAACTGTTCATAGAACCTCTCAATCTCCTCCAAAATCTCGGGCTTCGACGAGACGACGTTACCACTATCGGTCTTCTATCGGTTAAAAAAAGTTTCTTTTGAATGAAGATGGTAGGTACAATTTGAGGTGTAATTGTATCGGTACGGTTGTTGCTTGTTCCCGGTATAGCAAAGTTTCCATCTGAAAACACTTGAAAAAATCTTGAAACATAAAATACATAAAAACCAGTAATGGACACTCACTGGATCCAGTGATCGACACTTTGTTCTTTACTGGTACATGCACTCCAATTTGTTTAATTTCAAAATATACTTAAACTGCTTGGAAAAAGGAGTTAAATTGGTGTGCCAACTCGAGATGTTCCTAAAAAAATAATTATGGACATGTGTCGATTACTGGGTAAAGTATGTATGCCAGATCCAGTAAATGACACCGGCTATAAACACAAAAAAGCGCGATTATAACCGGGAACAATTACAAATTATATCTCTCATTTCAATACAAAACTTTAGAATATAATTAGAATTCAGTTACAATTAATAACAAACAAATGATGGAGAACCAAATAGACTCACCTTGTTAACGAGTATGTCAGTAAAATTTGATTTTTCTGGACCAGCACTAACTTGGTCTAATGTTTACTTTGCCATTTTGAAACGAAATGATAGTTCGCACTGACGTATATTATGAGGCGAATAGGAGGTCCGTTCTCTATGATTAAGTGGTGCCACACGAAAATCTCAAAGTGGAAGGCTTGTTTTCTTTGAATAAAGGAAAAAAGTGTCCATAACTGGGGTACTGTCCATTACTGGATCATCCACCCTAAACACAATTATGTCTTTTTAAATTGTTATGACATCATAAACTTCTAATTTTACTTCTAAAAAATTTGACAGTTTTTAACACGCTTTTATTAGCTTGTTTTTATGTATCTATGTAAGTAATGGAATCTTTGAACGTGATTTTCATCACTTTCTAAACAACAAATTGATTTGAAACTTTACTTATTTATCAAGGACCAATGACAATGCAATACTTTTTATTTGGGTTAACTGTAAAAGTGTGTTTCTTTTAACTAACTATATATATTTCGTAGTATTTCGCGTAAGGTTTGAGATAGAACTGCCGTTTCGTAAGTTCTAATCTCATTTTCATCACTTTAGAGTATTCTTCCAGGTATAATAAGAGTTGATTATCACCACGGGCTTTGTCGGTGAAGGAACACATCGGGTTTCAAGAAAGAACACTTGCGAGCACTTTTGTTATCTACAAACAACTCGCAGTTGCCCATCGTGGTGGTACATCCATCTCACTAAAAATATGACTATACTAGGTCTGATTTATTTACATTTCAGAGTTAATTTGATTGTAATAATAAATGTTTATAGTTCTGTTTAACCTAAACTAACCACAAGTATTATTAAAAAAAAATAGGACACAAGAAAATGTATTACTTGATTCTGATGTGAGAAACGGCTCCGAGTTGCAACAGTGGCAACATTAAGTGAGCTGCAGATTCTTGTGCTAAGCTTCCAAATCTTCGGAATACGTTTAGAATTATTATTATTTCTTAAATATAGAGCGACACGAAGAGCAGGACATGTGCCTGATGGTAAGCAACATACCTACTACATAACATCACAGTGACACGCCATTGAAACATGAAAAGTCCAACTCATCTCACTCATCAAGAGATCTAAGATGTTATATCTCTAAGCCCTGTAATTTCTCTGAAGTAAAATTTATTTCGATTCTTTATAAGATGACCTGCTCTGACCCCTAAATCACCATAACCTTCTGGTGTCGTTAATGTTGAATAATTCACATGAATTTTGAGTAGCTACCCACTACATATTCTATTACTCTTGTCTGTTTTGATTTCTTTGAAACTTCAAAGATTTATGGATCACTGACGAAATGGTGATAAAAGTAGTTAGCTGATATTTAATACAGAGCAAAAGATAAGCGTGCTCTGGACCGTCATCTCGGCTGATGTAAATCGATGATATGTTATGTTACTGCACTGACAAAATTGTAGACCGATACATGTAGGAACTACGATGCATCGAAGAGATACATAGATATAAAATGGTAGGACTCATTACAGTGTTCACCGGATAAGTACCACACCAGCTATTCTAACGCCAAACCAAAGAAATAACAGGACATAGAAATCTTAGAGGTATAATGGGGGTTTCAACAAGAACTTTGTTTTCTAATACAAAGAAATGTGTACTATTAAGTAGTGGTAGGACTCTTGGCAGAGTCGGCCTGGGGAAGTACCACACCTTTACCAGTTATTCTACCGCCAAGCAGTGATGTGCAAACATTTACTGTGTTGCGGTTTGAAGGACATTGTTTCCAGTGAAATTACAGGGATTAACGATATAACATCTTAGATCTCTGGGTGAAAAGCGCAGTGCAGTGCTAGGTAATGATTTTGACTCTTCATGTTCCAATAGCTGCGTGTCACTGTGCTGTTATGTGGCAGGCATGTTTCTTACCATCAGGCACATGTAATGCTCGTCACGTCACTCTTTATAAAAAAAAACTCGTATAGACTAAAAATATAACCAGTTTGTTTAAATATCAAAGAACAATAATCTTACTTAATGTGAAAATTTGTATGATTGTTGCTCAATCACGTCGAAGCAACTGAACGGATCCGGTAAAATTTTGGTATTTGGCATCGTATTGGATATGAAAACTATAGGAACAGGAATTACGCGAGAAAAACCGCGGCACACCGCTAGTTCTTCAATCAATCCGATACAAGAGTCGACAGCTGCGAACATAATTTAAACAACATTAATATAAAGCTTTTCTTTTTGTTTCAGGTAACTTCACCAAATGCAACCTCTACCGTGACAGCAAAAAACTCTTGAATCAAAAGCCAATACACAGATTAAATCATCTGACAGAAATACAGCTCAATAGCTCTGTCCAATGTTATAACAATCGTAGGCCCTTGACTTATCTTTTGATGTAGCGAAAGTGAGTATAATGCAAAATAAAATATATATTTTTTTAAGAATAACACAAAGAAAACACTTTTCCTTTCTCGCTTTCCGCGTTTTGACAAGCTAACATTGAATTATCAGTTTTGTTGTAAAATAGGGGAAAAATAAGCATATCAACATTAACAAAAATTTAGAGTAAATATCAAAGAATAAATGTAATGTTTTTTTAAATCGTTGCCACATCCTTTAAGAATTCTAAATAAGCTTGAAAGGAGATTCTATTTTTAATTTATTTTTATTAATTATTATTTTTAAATTTTTAAAAATAAATTGGATTCGTACAAGACAAATGTGTAAGTACATAAATATGACAATTTAATTAATTTTCTTAATATTTTAAACAGTTTTTTTATCTGACAATATTTTCTGGAAATAATATTTTGGTTTGTTAAAAAAAAATTGTAAATCTTATTGGTCGAGAATTTTCCCTTTTTCAACCCCGACCAAGAAAAGGGGTGTTTAAGTTTGACGTCGATGTCTGTCTGTGTGTGTGTCTGTCTGTGGCACCGTAGAGCTCAAACGGATGGGCCGATTTCAACGCGGTGTTTTTTGATTTGAAAGTTAATATCCGTGCGGATGTTCTTAGCTATGTTTGGTTAATATCGATTCAAGATGGCCACCGCCACAAAATGGCGGACAAAATATTTCTTCACAACCTACCTCAATATGGGTATCAAATTAAAGGGCTTGACTGTTAAAATACTATACACTAAAAAAAATCAAATCCAAGATGGCCGCCTCCACAAAATGGCGAATTATATTATTTTTTTCACTACTACCTCAATATGGGTATCAAACGAAAGAGCTTGACTAGTAAAATACATTGCACTATGACAAACTTCAAATCCAAGATGGCCGCTTCCACAAAATGGCAAAATACATTTCTTTTTTCACAACTTCCTTAATATGGGTATCAAATGAAAGGGCTTGACTAGTAGAATGTTGTACAGATAACAAATCTGAGGTAGTCGGGGGTTAGTCAAAATTTTTAATTTTGTTCTTGTATAAATGACTAGCTGCACCCCACGGTGTAACCCGCAGCTTAACGGTTTACTTCAAAAATCACCAATCTTAACGGGATAAAAGGTATGTACGCATGCTTCTACATCTTCTATAAACCTGTGTGTTGATCCTGGTAGTATACTTTTTATTTTTTTATATAAAGCGTGACGAGACGATCAGGACATGTGCCTGATGGTAAGCAACATGCCTAACACATAACAGCACAATGACACGCAGCTATTGGAACATGAAGAGTCCAAATCCTTACCTAGCACTGCACTGCGCTCGTCACCCAGAGATCTAAGATCTTATATCTCTAAGCTCTGTAATTTTTCTGGAAACATTGCCCTTCAAACCGGAACACAGTAATGTTTGCACATTACTGCTTGACGGTAGAATAACTGGCAAAGGTGTGGTACTTCCCCCAGGCGGACTCTGCCAAGAGTCCTACCACTACTTAACTACGTATTGAATTTCTTCCAAATCCGTTTGGAGATAATTCGTAAAAACAATAACACTAACAAACCCAGAAACTTTCACCTTATTAATATTAGAGTGATTTCCAAATTGAGTGTGGTTTCTTCATTACATCGTTCCTCAGTGGCCAAGGTGCGCGTGCGAGATTTAAGGGCCCACGACAGATGCGCCCGCGCAGCTGCGCAAGGTGGCGCGACGCGTGTGCGGCGCGGGAGAGAGCCGCCTTTATTTTTAGTTATTTTGCTTCGAAACACTCGGTTATTACTAAGGTTACATTTCGATTGGGAATTAAGCACCAAAAATAACAAATTAGTGTAAAATTATTTTAATTTCTGCAGTTTGTGGGGACAGTTTGCTTAATTCTTAATACAAAGTCTCGAGCATCAGCGTAAGATCGCTTGCTTTTCAGTTTTTTATAGATTTTGGGCGAATCTGCCCCGTTTTTTTTTTCATAAATTACAATCAATGTAAAAAACAAACAGCACTATTAAACCTCGCAAAGGTTTGTGTTAGTGCTAACATTCTCGAAAACAAATAAATACAATTTACACAATTACACAATTTAATTATATTGTCTTTTTTTACCATCGGACAGCCAGACAAATTACATACCTACAAGCGTTATCCGTACGTGGGGTTATTATCCTACTAATATTATAGATGTTAATGTTTGGATTTTTGTTTCTCAATCACATCGGAACGCATGAACAGATCGGGCTGAAATTTGGAACACAGATCAATTTCTGGAAGAATACATATGCTCGATGAAATAGTTTGGTAGAAAATATTTCATGATTTCTAGTTTATTTGGATCAAACTACATACTAATAAATTAATTTTTTTGTGGACGGAATGATACGAATCATTGTAGAGTCTTCCTGTTTATGACTGTGATAAACGACATAAAATTCATCAAAACCACCACATGACCACTGATGTACACCCACAGGTTACATTGTAAATCAGTCCTTAAGAGACAAAATTCCATTCATTTCGTGACAAAAAAATTGAGACAAAATTTTATTGTAAAAACTTTTAATACTACCTGCCTAATGCTTGCTATCCCACTATTGCATTAAATATGTCCTTCGCTTTCACTATGTCACCGGTTCCACCCGAAGACGGCAAGTTATGTTGCTGCTAGGCTATCCACGCCCCATCTGCCTCGCCCACCACTCATCCTACACCTGTCTTCATTTTATCGCTAGCTTAAACTTTCCTTAAG
This sequence comes from Ectropis grisescens, assembly GCA_017562165.1. Lineage (NCBI taxonomy): Eukaryota > Metazoa > Arthropoda > Insecta > Lepidoptera > Geometridae > Ectropis > Ectropis grisescens. The sequence goes on along the minus strand of CM029776.1, from coordinate 30,027,151 downwards.
TACTTACATTAATTTTATTTTGTAAAGAGACCCATGGCAGTTGTCTTCTATTGGCCTCTACAGCCTAATGAAGTTTGGGCTAGCGCAAACAACACACTACTAACCTAATATTAAACCATATCTTAGTTCTTTCAAGACTTTAGTTACTGATTAAGACAGTATAGATACTTGTTCCTTGCATTGTAAACGAATATTCGTTTATTTTTTGTCACGTAACCCACAAAATGGGATTGAAAGTTCACACAACATGTAAACAAATAAAATGATCAATGATGGCTTTATTTCGATTCTTGATAGATAGGACATGTATCAATGAGTAACTCATCGTTTACAGAAACGTTAAATATGGTTTTGTTGTCGAGTAATCAATTTTTGCGCCATGATTGTAACCATCGGATAAACCCACTCAGTCAACGTATTCCACAGCTTTACACCTTCTTATTGAGAAATTAGAGTCTAACGTATTCGTGCTTTGCTTTTAAAGAAAACAAATGACAAAGGTCACAGACTCCGGAGTCTGTGGAGTTGCTAAATTTAAATTTAAAAAAAACAGCTTCGTTCTAACCTTTAGAACATCTACCATGCAATAATTTCAATTTTTGGAACTGAAAACTTCTTTAGCCGCTTTGAGTACTTTTTCTTGAGTACCACAAGCACCACTATCTTCTCGAAGTCATGTGCGTAAAAATGCTCACAAAAAATGGTGAAGTAAATATCGTCAGGAAACCAAGGTATACCTAGAATTCCATGAGATCATGCGTTATCCACCGACCCGCACTGGCCTAGCGTGGTGGATTTTGGTCTTGACTCTCTTTTTGCGAGAGTAGGCCCGAATCCCAACTATGGGATTTAACATGGAGCAGTAATTGAAACGCCCAAATCGGTGACATAACAACATTTTTTTACAGTCAAAGTGAAAATACGAGTAGGACATGTGCCTAATAGTAAGCAATATGTGTGCCCATAACAGCCCATTACAGTGGCACGCAGTTATTAGAACATGAAACATTGCACTGTCGTCAATTGGAGATATAGTAGTAGCAGCAATTTTTCCGGAAACATTGCCCTTGAAACCGGATCACAGTAATGTTTTCACATTACTGCTTGTCGGTAGAATAACTGGCAAAGGTGTGGTACTTCCCCAGACGGACTCTGCAAAGAGTCATACCTCTACCAAAAAAGAGTCCTACAACTACCAACACACTATATTCAGGTACCCACAAGTACAATAATAGTTATTGACTTGCCTACATCACATTTTCCAATAGACAGAGCAGTAAAACTATCTATCGAACACTTTCTTAACAGCGTCGTATCTCGTCGATCCGCCTCGGATCGGGTTCCCATGGCCGATGGAAGAACAGCGGACGGTTTCGCGTTTCAAACGGGATATTTTTGTCTAGACTTCTTTCAACGCTAACAGATATTATTAAGACTAGCGTCTTTGGCTTGACCGTAGTACATGTATAACCTAAAGTATGCAGACGTCAATTTACTCACCACATTGATCTATTTACAAAATTAGTTACATCAACACATGGACGTACAAAAAAAAAGCGGACGTAGTCTCGCTAATACAAAAACTGTGTCCATCGAGTCGGCCACATAATATGAACGTGTGCGTTGTCACATACAGGCTGACACGCACACATCAGTGGTCATTTACACGCGTTACTTGTGTTTATGTGTGCGTGTCAGCCTATCAGTGACGTATCAAATATGTTTTTTTATAACTATTACCAGCAGCGCCCCGCGGTTCCACTCGCGTAGTTCTCGTTCCCGTAATTTTCCCGGGACAAAAAGTAGCCTATGTGTTACTCCAGACCATTATCTATCTATTAACCAAATTTCCCCCAAATTCTTTCAGTAGTTTTCACGAGAAAGAATAACAAACATCCATCAATACTTACAAACATTCACGGTTATAATAGGTACTAGATGTCCACCCCGGCTTCGCCCGTGGAACATATATAGCACTCATCGAGATCCCGCACATATCCAACGGTGAAAAAATTTTAGAAATCGGTTCAGTCATTCCTGAGAATATCGCTTTCAAACAAAACACCTCTTCAGCTACCTGCTACGCCACCTGTCGGAAATTGGTCGTACCAACTCAGAGATTAGCAAAGATTTTATATTCAAGAGATATGTAATCTGTGATATTCAATGACGCAATCAATGACAAATGCTGTCATGTGTCATGTCAAAGCACGAAACGTACGAAAACTTTCAAAAAGGAATATTTTTCCCGATTTTGTTACATTCTTGATTCATGCTCCGCTTCTGTTAATAGTAACGTTATTTTCTATAGCCTAAAGCCTTCCTCGATAAATGGACTATCCGATAGAAAAATAATCTTTCAATTCGGACCAGCACTTCCCGAGATCCAAGCGTTCAAACAAACAAACTCTTCAGCTTTATAATATTAGTATAGATTAGTAGGATGGGTTTACACTTGATCGTTATCTCGCCTGATGTTAAGGGACTTTAGGGTATTTTAACGACCAATTTACTCTCGATTTGAACACTCCAAGATTGTAATCATCGAGAAAAACCCACTCAGGCAAATGCATTTCCAAACCTAGACAGAGACTAGAGTAGACTAGACTAGAGTTTTATCACAAAAGTAGAATCAAAACTTTTCGCTCCAGTCTTTGGAACGTCAATCATGAAAAGATGTCGCTATTCAAGGCTCCGAGTAGTCCAATAAAAAAGGGCAAGGCGGTATTCGATTATGCAGGTCAACTGCATACTTTCCGAAATGTATCCAATGAACAAACAACCGATTTAGCTATCAAATTTACGACGAAGTTCAAGACCTTGAAGTCTTTATCGAATCTATGTATAATAAACCTATCCATATAAACCGGCTGCTTTCCAGATAATTTAAAAAAGGGATTGATATAGTTCTGATGTCCATAAGTTTAAGATGTCCACGCTGGAGAGCGTCGAACCGCGATCCTGTTCTAGAGGTAGTCTAGGTCAAGCAAGGTCGTTCGCCAACTCTACGCCAAACAAGTATATATGTTTGTTCAAATATCAACCTTATTACCTTGCAAATTGTACAGAATGTCGTCACGACCTGCCGCAGGCCGGGTGGTAGCGGTCTCATTCTCACCCTAATTTGGAGATAACCTGTTGATATAGATCATGATCGAACATGTTCGAAAGTTTCGCTTCCTTTGTTTAATGTTGATGTGAATCTGTTTATTCTGTTTTGAATAACTTCATTTTGTACCAAGCCGTCGTGGCGTAGCGGCTATAACGTGTGATAAACATCGTGAGGTTGTGGGTTCATTTTACAAAATTATTTCGCATTAAAGAGCCTATTTCCTAGTCTTTTCTCAAGCTTTTTTTAAAATAAATAGTGACGAGACGAGCAGGTCATGTATCTGATGGTAAGCAACATGCCTACCACATAACAGCACAGTGACACGCAGCTATTGGAACATGAAGAGTCCAAATCATTACCTAGCGCTGCACTGCGCTCGTCACCCAGTGATCTAAGATGGTGTATCTCTAAGCTCTGTAATTTCTCTGAAACATTGCCCTTCAAACCGGACCACCAAGCAGTGTGTAAACACTACTGCTTGGCGGTAAGATAACTGGCAATGGTGTGGTACTTCCTCAGGCAGACTCTGCCAAGGGTCCTACCACTGCTATGGACGAAATTGTACGAAATCTCATCTTTATTCAATGACCTATTAATAAATTGGTTCAGTAGTTTAGACCTGAGAGCGTACCTAACAGATAGATTGAGTTCTTTTATATTACTACTTATAGAGATTTTAGTAAGTCTGTTCTATGTATACCTATTTTTGTTTTACTTTAACGGTCAACAGGTTCTAGCGAATTCATTCAGAATTCTAGAACATTCTACCAGATCCGTTTTGAACATAAAACTTAAATATGTATTGACAGTGTAATGAGAGCACTAGCTCAAGGGTTTCGTATTTATTGCCTGGGCTATACAAGTACATTAAACTAGACCATAATGCCCGACCTATCAACAAATAATGCGTATTTATACCTTGCTCAGATTACAAGAATCGTGTAAAAACAGATTGGTAACTTACTTATGTCAACAAAGTACATATTATGATGTTTTTTCAAAACGCTTGAAATGAAGCAGTTTGATGGAGTGTAGTCACTTTGCAAAATCACTTTTTTCATAAAAAAAATTGTACTTTACCGCCTTTTTTTCACTGTCTTCTATTTTCTACTATCTATTGGTACTTCTCCGTATCTCTTTTTAATATAACTCTTTTTAAATACTGCGGTTACCTCAAAGAGATCGCTCTTAGTGACAAAGTTACCAATTACTTATTTAATGTTTCCAATGTTTAATATTTAGCAATTTCGATACTTTGTCTATTCAAATCAATTAAACCAATCTATTTTTGTTGGTTGTTTTAGAATTGACCTTATATTAGATTTATTCGCAAAACAAGCGAAAAATTATCGTTTTCAGTTCAGTACAGACTTCGTAACCCTGCATAAGTAACACTGTATTACCAACATGGATCATTCGCAGAGATGTCAATGTAAAAACTCGCCAGGCATGTGTGACAGCCAGTTCTAGACTTTTCACCTTCTCGGGCTCTCATTCCGCCCGGTTTTTGCGGATTTGATGACCGTTGCACGCGATAGCTTTTTTACAATACCACCAGCATTGATAGACCTCTTGAGCTTATTCATTTTTACAATTAAAACCTTAATTGTCTGTCTGATCAGAGGTCTTATCCGAATGGTCCTTTTTGTTGTAACGGCCAGATTGGTTTGAGCTGATCAGAAAAGTAAAATGATCTAATCACACGGTCTAGTGGTTGTGGTCGTCCTGGCGAGGGGAACGTACGGCCTTGCGATGTCATCTATATTAGGATAAATGTTTAGTAACCGGTACTGATTCGTTTCTTGACTCTTTGCATTTGGAAAATACGACCCTCAAGTTGTTTTGCCACGTTTAGAAACTAATATGACTTTCGTAATGTATTTTACGACAATACTTTTGCTTAAATTGTGCTATGACTATTACAAAAATATATATTTGACTGTTAAATTTATAATTGTGAAATTGCGTATTAAACTGAAAAAAATTAATATATAATATAACTTAGACTTTGCAAAAATTTACTCTCAGTGGTAGGACTTTGCAAAGTCCTTCTGGAGAGTATCACTTTTTTGCAAGTTATTTTATATTACTTGTATTTATGTTATTTTCAATTTAAAACGCAATATTTTCAGAGAAATTATGTAGCAAATTTTAAATAACTTTAGGTATATATCCGGATAGCTGTTTCGTACTTTGATGTTATAGATAGGTGTGCTACTTACCATCAAGCGTAGTAAGTCTTGCTTTTCTCGCCAAAAATAAAATATATTGTAACTGCGGTGTTGTACGTACGATTTCTTATATTTTCTAACAAAGAAAGTGATTTTCCAACGAACGTTTGTTTATTTGTGTAAGAGTGAGATTTTCGTTATTAGATGTTATTAGACTGATCTAATTTGTGGAAAATTTAAATAAATTAAGAACGTAATATATGAAAAGTCTGAAAACATGGAGTTTGTTTATTGAGCTTTAAAAATTTGAAAGTATTGACAAAACAAATGATTAAAAATAATCGCCACAAACAAAAAATAAATCAACGCAAAACATTAAAAGAGAGAATAAATAAATAAATATTGGTGTACATTTGACCCCAAACTAAGCAAAGCTTGTGCCATAGTACAAGCTTTGCTTTTAAGTATTGGTGGAAAATTCACACACAATACCATCTGACCCCAAACTAAGTAAAGCTTGTAATATGGCGGCCAGATAGCTGACATAATACTTATATAGTTGTAAATACATACTTATTATAAATAGAAACACACAGACACAGTGCAAACATTTGAATTCATCACACAAAATTAGCACTGGGTGGGATTCGAACCCACGACCCTCGGCTCCGTAGGCAGAGTTACTACCCACTAAGCCACGAGGCCAGTCATAGAAAGAGTAACATTAGGTATTAATTCAAATAATGCGTAACAGAACCGACCACCGTACCGTAACAGTCACGGTAAAACTTGTTACAACTATTATTCCTATTGACACCAATTATAACAAATAACAAAACACAACGGAACCATTCCGTTAGCAAATATAAAGACAAGAGGACTACTGAAAAGAATAACAAAGCATTAAAACAGGTAAATAATGTAGGTAATAAAAAGCGACAGACAAACAATGCAGAAGTCCTGATCGTAGGCAAGGGGCGGAACGAAATCGAAAACAAGAAGAAACTATTTACGAGGATACTTTGAAATTGCATGAGTTCAAAACAAGGACAATAGAGATGAAAGACGTGACGAATGTGATGGAGGTGACTTCGCAAACTGCTTTTCGCTCACTGGGTGGTGATTTACAGTAAAAGTTTGAAATCACACAAATAAAACACCAATGAAGATGTAAATTTCTTGCGTCGTCACTGTACTTAACTTTTAGTGCTGAGAGAAATGTAGCTTTTGCTGTAATTAGTGAAATTTACAACAAATAATATATAAAATGTGAAAGTTTGGGTCACGTCGGAACAACTGATCACATCGATTTGAATTTTGGAACATAAATATAAAACGTATAGCCTGGAATAGCACACAAGCGCGGTCCGGAGGGGTTGTGTCACAGGGGGTATGATAACATGAGAAATAATACAGAGCCTAGAAGAGATTGCTTTAAGCAATAAGGCCGCCAATTAAAATGTCATGCTTGTCGAAAGAGTACTTTTGCTCTCGACATCAGGGCGCAAAGTAATAGTTCTAAGTCTCTTTTGTATTTTTTTCTTTTCTGTTGTGGCTTTTAATAAAGAGTTTACTTAACTTACTTTACCGAATAAGCGTCAAACGGACGAAGCCGCGGGCGATACCAGTTATTCATATTTTACACGTTCATTTTGGTTTTTAACCGACTTCAAAAAAGGAAGTTTCTCAATTCGACCGCATATATGTTTTTTGTTTCGCAAATGTTTATTGTATTCCGCCGTATCCAAACATACTGCAGTGCACAGATGACAAACAAAATTCGGTAATCTGTGCTGCAGTGGTAGAACTTTTTGCAGAGTCCGCCCGAGAAGTGTCACACATTTTCTAGGTATTCTAACGCAATTCCTGTATTGTGAGAGTTAGGTACCTAGCTGATACAATCCTTAAATACATAATTATATGTAAATGGTAACACCCAGTAAGTAACATACATAACAATTGTATTCATCACACAAATATTTGTCCTGCGTTGTAACCGAACCCACAACTCCCGACTCCGCGGGGAGATTTACTACAAAGTAAGCTACGAAGCCAGTACGAATTTGCTTATGTCCATGTTTAATTTTATCTTTTACAGACTGACCAACCAATGCAAAAATTCGTCAATGTTCACAGATTTGTAGATATAACCTTAAAGCCTTAAACAATTGAATATTGGCTACCGTTTGACCACCACAGTAGGCTGTTAACTGAGAGTAGCGACCACAACAAAGGCACTCTTATTTAAGATGGCGAATTGCTTCTGAAGCACACCGCACGGATAAGTGGTTGTGCACTTGTTTCGATTGAAAAAGTTGTAAAATGAGATAAGATAAAAAAGCTGTATGAAATACCACACCAAAGGAGAATAATTAGAAAATAAATTTGTGCGATCCTAATTAGAAATTTCACTTAGTATTGTACTCGTAGATATGTAATTTCAAGATTTGTACCAAATGATTCGGATCTGCGTGTATCATACGCACTACAAAATTGAGTTAAATCGGTAGAGAATTTTATCTAGGATTGGGGCATCAAACGAACACAGCAGAACTGAGCTTAAATCTAGTTTTATAGTGAGCAAATATTTCAATTTTTATTTTTTTGCAACACTCAAAACGGAGTCACCTAGGTGAGGAGTCATCGACATTTTAAGATTTATGAGGAACCATGCCATGCCAGTATACTCGTACGTAGCGACTAGCGAGGTAATAAAACAGTAGGTATGACCTATTGACCGTCATAATACAAAATAATAAATATTTAGAATTTCATATGTATTACTAATTTATATGTATCATTCATTTATTATTCCAGTAGAACCTACTTCCATTAGAGGCGGTAATTTGTAATGTGCGGAACGAATCCTAAAGATTTTTTATCAAAAGCAAAGCCTTTTATTTTTGTATCTCTCTCAACACCACGCCTGCGATAAAATTACTTAGAAGTTTTCGGACCCCCCATTAGTTTCGGTAGATACAGACAAACAAACAAACGTAAATTTTACTTAACCTATCGGATTCAGTAGAAATAGCTCAATCGGACCGACAACTCTCCCGCTGCTAGAGGCGGCATCGAGATACAACAAATACGAGTGATTACTCACAAATCGTCGAATTATCATCTTAATCTACTAAGCAATAAGGTTTCAAATTCAGTTTTAGGTGTAACTTCAAAAAATCAGAACGTCTTACTGAAATTTCAACTGTGAAATCAGAGCTTTAAGATACAAAATGCATTAAAAAATATTTATGTAGTAACAAGGTGTCAAGCAGTGATATACAGGTTAATAGAACCACCAACGTTGATTGCTTACAAACTAAAAACTGCAGTTTACTTCAACCTTATTTTATATGAATAAGATCGAAAATGTCGGTTGTGATTACTTTAGGATTGGTTTGGCGGTGTCGAGAATGCGACAGAGGAATCAATTGGCCGATGACAACACGTAAATATGCGAGGATCGGTGGGACAAATGATAAAATATCATTTGTACTAAAAGACAGATTCCAGGTTTCTCAGGATTGGCCACACGTGAGTTTGAATCACTTCACACTGTGGTTGCCACCTCGGTTGCTCATCTTTATCTTATACCTTTAAACGACCAATTCTTGTAGGTATATATATATAGAATCTGAATCTCGGAAACGGCTCGAACGATTTTCATGAAATTATGTATACATGTTTTGGGGACGATAAATCGACATAGCCAGGTTTTATTTTAAAAAAAAACGCCGTCTTTTGCGCGTTTTTAGACAACGAAAAACTGTTACATAAAGATTAGAATGCGATGGTAAATTTCGCGATGGCGCGCGACAGTGTATTAGCTCAGTCGGGAAGATGGGTGGTTGAAATATGTTAGGTCCGGGTTCGAATCCAACCGACCGCGTTCTTTTTTCAAGTTCATTTTTTTTTAGAAAATCAGTATGTATCTAAGTAACCAGTCACCCAGGTACTGACTATGTAATTTATCAAGCCTGCAGGTCTACTACGAAGTCCGATGAACGATATATCGGCCGAAGTTATGGACGTTTCATACCACGAAACACAATCGGTCGGTTGATCTGATCGGGCGTTTCGTTCATCCCGACAGACACTGATTTGACAGTTTTTGTGTCATCAACCGACCGATTGTGTTTCGTGGTATAATACGTCCATAACTTCGGCCGATATATCGTGTATCGGACTTCGTAGTAGACCTGCTGGTCTAGTCGGGAGAACGGCGACTGCCGATCCGGGCCCCGGGTTAAAACCCCACATGCACCACTGTCTTTTCGAAGTCGTGTGCGTGATGCTGGTAACTTAACACGGCGAAGGAAAACATCGTGAGGAAACCGTGTACCTAGAATCACCTAGAATCGTTCGAGGCTATGTGTCATTCATGAACCCGCACTGGACCAGCGTGGTGGATTTTGACTCTCCCCGTCCTTGACCTTTACTCTCTTTCTCCTTGTGAGAGAAATACTGGGGAACTATCACACCTTTGTCAGTTATTCTGACGTCAAACATTACTGTGTTCCGGTTTGAGGGGCAATGTTTCCAGTGAAATTACAGGGCTTAGAGACATAACATCTTAAATATCTGGGTGACGAGCGCAGTGCAGTGCTAGGTAATGATTTGGGCTTTTCATGTTCCAATAGCTGCGTGTCACTGTGCTGTTATGTGGCAGGCACGTTGCTTACCATTACGCACATGCCGTGGTCGTCTCGTCACACTTTATTAAAAAAAACAAACACTCAAATAAATAGAATATACAATAGACAGATACGTTTAGTTACCAGTAACACACAGTTCACGACACTCGGTCCCTTTGACTGCACCTATAAAGGATATTTGAAAGCGGTACCTTTATGAGTCATTACAGCAACGGCCCAAAACACGCGCAAACACATACAGTACGCTTCACAGTCGTAAATTATGTTTTATTTGTAGCTATAATTATATTGACGGACAAATATTAGGGGCCATTTTATAGAGACCAGAATATTTCTCGTTTACGATTATGATTTCAACTTTTCAAGCGCTGGTAATAAATATCCCGCGGTTTAAAACCAGGAAGTCTGCTCTCTTTCTACGAAAAGCGTAATTTCGAAATAATCTCGCGACTTTTCTACTTCGTTTCGTCCGATCGTTTCGTTCGCATTGATTGTCTTTAAAATGATCTAAGCCTACTCTAATACGCATGTCGACTCAGTTTTTATTTAATGTGCTATCAAAAGGCTACTCAATAACCGAAACATAGGTGAAAGAATTACTTTGTTATCTTAAAAACTTCCCGTGATATCACGATTTTAAAATCACAATTTTGGACTCTCTCAAAAACGCTTCATACAAATCACTACAGAAACGTGACGTCACACTGTAGTATTTTCTATGAGTCGCGCGTAAAGTTTGTATGGTAGCTATATTAAATATTGCGTTTAGGAAACTGGTTTCATAGCAAAAGTAACTTGAAATTGAATGGGTTTTCCAATGGTAAATACATTTTCTAATAATTTCGTACTTTTAAAATAGACTCGCTCATCCAGCTTTGAATGGTCATAAAGTAAGTTAAACTAAAAAATATCAAAATTAAAATTGTTACAAATTTTATTATATTGATATACTGACATTATATCAAATCATTTAATATAATTGCAGGACCTGTCGACACGCCTATTAGAGTAGGCTTAGATTAAACGAAACAACGGAACGATGCAATTTTTTTCGCACGATATTTCGGAGTTACGTTTTTCGTAGACACAGAGTAGACGTCCATCACTTTCTGATTCCTTTATTTTCTTGGGATACATATGCAGCATGGAGCATATGTCTTATTCTAGACTACTATTATCTATCTATGTTTAGGCCAAATTTCATTCAAACCCAATTAGTGGTTTTTGCTTGAGAGATTTACAAACGTCCAAAATACAAATTGTCGCGTTTATATTAGCCGGATTAACAAAAGTGTTTACTTCCAAAGATTCAGATATTAAACAGTTAATTATCCATATTTAGCAAATATATGTTTTTGTCCAGGATCAAAATCTAATCCACGCGTCCTTCGACTGTGTATTGTTCAATGAACAGTCTCCCAGTCAGTCTATCGACTATGCCATGTTCCCATGTACCAATCAAGAATTAATTCTATCACTCAAGTTTCAAATACCATATTTCAACTACAAAGTAAAAACTTACAAAACATGTCTCACTCTTATTATCATAATACGTTACAATTAACCTACTAAAACCACTTAAAAAGGTCAATCGACACCGAAAATTATCAGTGATCGGCCATTACCGGTGTGGCCACCGCGGCCTCTGCGAAAAACAGCTGATCGGAGCCGCATTTCTGACATCACACGTCAGCGATCATATGGGATAGGATATCTCGCACTAATCGTAACATACATAACACACCGGTCGGTCGGTCGGTTCGTACGATGAACCTTGGCCTCATCTCCAAGGATCAACAGAGAGTACTACAAACAGAGAGTAAGAGTCGTGGTAGAGACTCTACCGTGAGCCGGGAGAAAGCTACATAGGACATAGTAAAATCGTACTAAAGCGCATTAAAATTAAGTTGAAGATGTTCCTTACTCCCCCTATTTCCCTTTATCTCCTAATCCAAGATATATTGAAACAGTGTGAAAATCCATAAAAAAATATTGAAATATAGTCGAGTATCTAAGTTAAATTTTAAATTAAAGTTGGTGTTGGTTTTGTCGGTGAAAATTAAATTGTTACACTTCAATAATGTTTCGATTGTTTTGTGAGCAGTAGGTATGATGATGCGTGTTCATAAATTGAGGCCCCGGCGTGACGAGCCGGCCTCTGCGCAGGAGTGGCCACTCGACCACTCGACCAGCTGATTCCGACAGGTTCTACTAACGGACAAACGGACGCACATAACTCTTGCTAGTACCCCAACCGGTCCGGCGACCTTTACAATAAGGTGGGAATTTCTCCTTGAATTGATGGCGAATTCTTAAAAGGGTCTTGGTGACCTTAATTTTATAGGGGTTGAAATGGGAAGGATACTGTTTGTTGGCATTGTATAGTGATGATTTTGAAGTTTGGCTTGGCAAGCCACGTTGCCCAACTAAACAACTGAATGTTAAGAATAATAGCTGTTTGGTAGCCGTTATCGAAATCGATGATTATACTCGTATATATATTTTTACTAGCAGCAACCCGCGGGTTTTTTTTTTAATAAAGAGTGATGAGACGAGCAGGGCATGTGCCTGATGGTAAGCAACATGTCTGCCACATAACAGCACAGTGACACGCAGCTATTGGAACATGAAGAGCATCATTACCTAGCACTGCACTGCGCTCGTCACTCACAAATCTAAGATGTTATATGTCTATGCCTTGTAATTTCTCTGTAAACATTGCCCTCCACACCGGAACCCAGTAATGCTTGCACATTACTGCTTGGTTACACCCGCGTAGTTCTCAATCGCGTTATTTTCCCGTGATAAAGAATAAGTTTTAGCGATTTTGGGGCTCATCGGAAAGCTTGTTTGATTCTACCCTTTTATTTGTTCGTTATTTATATTTTAATCGCGTATAAAAATCGCGTTTGACCGTAAACTTTTTTTTTAGTTTAACTCAATGTAGGTACTTTTAAGCACCATGTTTTAAACTAGAGCCTGTTTATACGTTACCCCGAAGCTGGTAGGCAGTAGAGGCTTACTGAAGTCAATTGCGATCCGATTTATTTTTAATTTACTTTTTTTTTGCTTCGATAATAAAGTATTTGTAAAGTTAATAAAGCTAGTTAAAAATAATAGTGTGATTGTTGGAAATAATGTTGCGAAACAACGTAATCTGTGAGTAAAATTCTTGAATAGGCAGCTTAGAGTGATGAATTATAAAGTTTTTTCGTCAAATTGTTATAGACAACCTAATATTTGCATGCCGTAAGGTTGATTATGGAGTTCTTAATGTAAACATTTAAGATCTTATTGTAATTACCCATTTTCGCAAATAAAGACATTTTATTTTATATAATTATGTCTGTTTGTAGTCTGTGTTGTGGTTTTGAATGTATCTTACAAAATCCTTAATAAATTGCCCACACAAAACTAACAAAAGACTAAATATTTACAAAAATGTAGTATTTATTAATTTTTAATCATTAAATCTAAATGAAAGTGCCAAACTATAGAGGTATAGGGGAGCCATTAATTTACTATCCGTGACCGTCAAAGTCACGTCCGAAAATGCTCATTAGATTGACAGCATTCCCACGCTGAGGTAATATACAAAATACAAATAGTAATATTATTTAAAAAACACGTAATACCTGCAAGGGGGATATGCTGTTTCTATGGCTTTGATGAATCTATTGTTGGTAACTTGATGTAGATAAATAGTTCCGTTTTTTGACTTTGCAATTGCTATTTATTTTAGAGTCACATCTAAGTTGTTTCGCTAAGTATGAGAACGGGTATTCTCTAAATTCTAAGCGAGTGAAATGTTGAGTAAATACCAGCATTACATAAATAACGTTCAACAATTTATTCGTATTCAAATTCAGTATTCATGTTTCGAGTAATCAATTATTTTCGTTACCTAATAGTATTTTTACGATTACATTTTGATGTGACAACGTCTTATAAATTGGTTTGCCGGGTGACACTTCAAGAAACTGCGTTACGCTCCGCTCACGTTATGCGCTCACAACGAGAGCGAGTGAGAGGCACGCGTCCCTTCCACTCGGGCATGGTTAGCCCGCCTAAGAGCGAGAGAGACAGACATAAAAAGTGAAAGGCACGCGTCCCTTCCGTAAAATTATTTTACCACTCAAAGTCGTTGTCACGTAAAACTTTCGCCCGTATACCGACTTTACAGACAACCAATTTTTTATCATAAAAATGAACACACGAGTATTGTGTAATTGTTTTGTCTACAACGGGTTATCGGTAAGTTAAATGTTTTAGTTATAACAAATTAAACAAATTTTAATGTATTTGTTCTTAATTAACTCTGTCACTGTCACTGTTATCACCGCTTTCCAAATAGGCATATTATTGAAGGCTTACGCGAGCCAAGAAGCCGAATTTTTTTTGCGTAAAATCAAATCAGTATTTTAGGGTATAAGTACCTATACTATAGAGTAGTATAGAGTGACCATACGAACAAGACATGCGCCTGATGATATGCAGTACGCCTGCTCTCCAGCACTGGGCCACGGAGTAGAAAAAAATACGTCTATTTCTCGTATTTTACACGAAAATTTGTCTGTTTTTGGCTTGGGTAAGCTTTAATTAAGCTAAGTGTGGGATACGGCGCGTGGCGTCGGTTATTTATAATGGCACGCTATGAGAATTTATACGAAAAGAACCTTTGATGAAAATTTATTATAAAAATCTCAGATCAGTAAAAATATTCGTGATTATTCCTACTATACACAACTAACTAATCCCAAACTAACCAAAACTTGTGTTATGGGAGCTAGATATGTTTTTTTTATTCACTCCACAGACTCCGGGGTCCGTGACCTTTGTCATTACAATTACATTATTTTTACATAATTTTTGGATTAAGAGAAGAAGCGGAAACACTCCCTTCGACGACTCTGACCCAACGCCGACGCCCTTGCAGGCCCGCCTCGCGGGGGGATGAGGCTCCCGCATTTGGTTCCAGTGATGCACCAGAAACCATCGGCGCGTCACTGCCTCGGGAGGGCCTATCCCTAGGTGGGGTGTCGGGCGGTCCTAAACGCCCGACGCCCCAGGCCCTCCAAGTGGAGACGGGGTGCAAGCCCGAGTGGCTCGCCCCCGTGTCCGCTTCCTTCTCCGCGGAGGAGCAAGAGGATCCATCTCCCTCTCTCGCTCCTCGGCCTCCCTCCGCGACATGACTATCTCGCAGAAGGAGACCACCGCCACGACCACTCATTGTCAAGCATTGGTAAGATGGTCGGCAGTGAGAGGTCTGCCCCTATGACCTCGGCCAGGTGCGCAGTTCCCGGCTTCTTGCACGCACCTGGCACTGGTAGACCGAGCTGCTGCAGCCTGCCTCAAGCCACATGATCGAGCAAGATCAACACAATGCAAGTCACATTTAAACTAATATATGCAACATACATGATTTAATTTTCTCCAAAAAAGCAACACCATCTTCAATTTAAAATTATAATCAGTCGCTCGACTAAAGTTCGATATTTGTGACAAAAATCTATATTGCTGTTTGCAGGTAAGATAATTTGATACAAAACATTTTAAAAGTTGACCCATACAAACTGGTCTCTTCTTCTAGAAGCATGCAATATGTCTGTTAACACAGTTTCCATTGGTCTGAATTTATACAATGATAATAATAATAGTCTTCTCGTGACCACGACGGTTGTAACGCTGCCGAAACAATGAATTGAATCGTGATTAAGTCCTGTACTTTTATTATACACATTATGATAAAACTAGTTAGCTGATAAGTCTTCTTCTTTTTTCATTTTTAGCTTTTATTCGGTTGTATCATATTATATGTCATCTGATTCATCGTCTATTAATTTCTTGTTTCTATCTGAAATCGATGAATACGTCGTCCAGGTACAGATAAGGACATTTTAGTTTTTCATTGATATCTCCGAAACCGCGGCTCCGATTTAGGTAAAATATAGGTTTGAAGTATTATCTATCAATGAATCTTTATTCATTGAATCGATTTGCAATACAATAAAAACATACAACCAAATTGAGAACCGCGTTCATTTTTGATGTCAATTAAGGCTAAGAACTCATGGAGCAGTTTCCAACGGCGCCCGCGACGGGCGACGGCTTTATTTCAAAACTTAGGAGACCATTGATTGACCGTCGCGGGTCAGATTTTCGCCGGCGAACGTGGCGGGTGACGGGCGGGCGGCGACCGCGCGGGAGCCGCGTGGCAGCCGCGCGCGCCGTGGGCGTAAACCGCCTCGTGATTTCAATTTGTACCTATAATAATTCTGCCTTCTACATCTGCCAAAGCTGCGGGCGCGCGCCCGCTCGGGGACACCGTTGGATACCGCTCCATGAGATCATAGCCTAAAAAGGAAATAAAAAACTATTTGAAAAATATTAAATGCTGTCGTTGATACACAGATACATATCTATGTACCAACTTATGAATTGATGACATGAATACATACTAATTGAACCCATGACGTCCTCGTATGGGTAGATTACAAACTAATCCACAAGGCCAATCAAATTAGATAATGCAGTTAAAAAGCGGGATAGATATGTGTAAAGTAAACAAGCTCAGGATAGGGCCCAGCACCCGGCAGACGGTTCTAACCACACAGAAAAAACCCGACGAACCTTCTCGATCCGGTTTCTGATCGACAAGTTTCAACATGAATTGAAAATACGAGATCACGTTTGAGAAAAATCATGAGGTTTTTGTTCGAGGCAAGGCCTATTTTTAACTAAATTAAATTACAATAAGAAACTACACTACATGCATAAGATTGTCTTCAAGTGTCGGAGTGTCTGACTGGTCTCGAAACTTGTGTAGTAAATCTACCATATGAGTCGTAGGTCCTGGGTATTTTTTTAATAATGAGTGAGTGACACGACGATCAAGACATGTTCCTGATGGTAAGGAACATGTCTGCCACATAACAGCACAGTGACACGCAGCTATACTATCTATATCTATAGTATAATACTTATAGATTAAATTCCTATCTACTTAATATTTGTACCTTGTTGTGTCTGAGTGTTGCTGTTTTTACAGTATGGAGTAATGGAGTGACAAATCTCCGAATCCCCGTCACTCAAAAGATTGACGTCACTAAGAAAACCTGACTTTGATGATAAGCAATACGGTGTCTCTTCCCCATAACATCATAGCGTAACACAGCTGTTTGATCATGACTTATCCACATTTCTGCCAAGTGCACTGCAATCACTCGGAGACATACATAATAGATAGATAGATACTCTTTATTGTACACACCAAAAACAAAACAAAAACACTTATACAGGACAGAAAAACAATAAATACTAGTGTTATTATCGGTGGCGTTATCGCTAAAAGCGACCTCTTCCAGGCAACCTTAGGATGGAAATGGTTAGCAAGAATATATTAAAATGCGGGGTGTGTATCTAAAAATATTTATCTAAATATTTCAGCAATTACAGTTACGTACACTAAAAATAAAAATACATACGAATACAGATACATACTAATACTTACGATACTCGTAAAATATACTAATCTATAATATAAAAATGAATCGCAAAATGTGTTGGTAAGCGCATAACTCAACAACGCCTCGGCCGATTTGACCAATTCTTTTTTTTAAATGTTCGTTGAAGTCCAAGGATGGTTTTTACGGCGAGAAAAATTCGAATAATTGCTGGGAAAATCTTAAACCAGCCCTTTTCCTTTTCCCATACAAACGATTCGTAATAATAATTCAATTTGAACTTTATTACTATACCATAAAGTTCAAGTGTCAGTGGTGTTAGTGGAGAGGTTCCAGAAAGGGAAAACAATTGAGTGACGTTCTGACGTAAGCATCGTATTATATTGATGTCGATATTTATATGATGGTAAAATGTCACTTGAAATATAAACGTATCTTTGATGTGCATCTATACTAATATTATAAAGCTAAAGAAGTTATTTGTTTGAACGCGCTAATCTAGGGAACTACTGGACCGATTTAAAAAATCTTTCACCATTCTTTCATTCGTACATAATCATATGCTATAGGTTATATATATGTACCACGGGCGAAGCCGGGGCGGGCCGCTAGTATATAATATAAATAATATATGATGATAAACTTTTTGGCACTGTAATTTATGTGGAAACATTGTCCTTCCAACTAGAACACTGAAACATTATATTAGAGATTCTCATTATAACTATGATTTTACAATTACGAGTATAGCAGTATTATATCAGGTACTACACTACTCTCATAGTGTAAATTTTTGGTTATTTTGGGTTCTAGGTGATGGTGTGTGAGAAAACCTTATGCCACAACATATTTATTTTATTTACAGTTGCTCTTCAGACTTGACTGATTTTGATTAGGTTTTGCGGTATTTGTAAGCTTTATTAGTTACAGTTTGTTAATAGAAGTGAAAAATAGAAAAAGTTTCATCGGAAGTAAAACACTGTCAACGGTATTTTATAAGTGTTCTGTTAGACAAATCGATTATTGGCAAACTGTCTTCTTTTTTCTTCCCACGGTAATTACAAACTTTCATTGACTTCCAACTCGATTTCTTTTAATTATATTGATCATCGTAAGTAAGACGATTTCAAAGTCTAATTTGTACTTAAAAATAATATAAAAACATTGTCCAATTGCTACTGATATTATAAATCTGAAAGTTCTGATATTTGTCACTCTAGATCGTCGTAAGAATTGAACGGTTCAATTTGAATTTTAACATTTTTTAACAGAATATTATCTATTCTATGATTAGAGGTATAGGATAAAAATTACATTTATGTGCTATTCCAGAATATTAACTATCAATGCAACAAATTTTATTGAGAAAACCCTTGAGTGGTTTTTGTGTGAAAGGATGACGATTCATACATACTGATTTCATACATACTCGATTCATACTAACTTTTGTGTTTTTTGTATTAGTAAGAAAGTAACAACTTATAGTACCTAAATTGATTTAGGTTCGTAAAACCCTACGATTTCTACGCTCTCCTAAAGTTCGATAGACAGTTGATGTTATGTTAGGTCAACTACCACAGAACCGTTTAGAAAAAAAAATAAAAAAGTGTTTCAACTGTCCCACTGAATTATAAAAAGAGAAGCAGATCGTGTTTGACAATAGCAGGCTATGTGCCATCGGTATTTGATGTCGGAATGTGGCTCTGTATGCGTCCATACATGCAGCCTGTATTTTGTATGTCAGTTGTATGACGAATTTAACATAGGAAAAAATGTGAGGCAGTCGCGTTAATGTCGATGAATTCAACCGAGTTGTTTCATTAACGGCTGTTTCGAGCATGTTTTACGTTTTTAATTTTAATAAACTTTGTTTTGTAAATGATTATTATGAGGTGTTGTTAAGTCGAATTGAGATTCAAAAAACCGTTTTCCTAAAGAAAACTAGTCATATTTAATTTCCCTTTTTTGTTTCCTTGAATTTGACACAATTTTTTTTTGTTTTATTAATTTCTTTAGATTAATCAATTTGTCAACTTCGCTAAGACTTTTTTTTTGGTGAAACTATGAATACCAGTAGTCGTTATCTATGTTCAACCATCTACTATATAATAACTAACCAACGTACATATTTCAAATATAATAAAATAATAATAAATATGGGTGGACAATTCACACACAACACCATCTGACCCCAAACTAAGCAAAGCTTGTACTATGGAAGCCAGATAGCTGATATAATACTTATATAGTTTTAAATACATACTTATTATACATAGAACACACCCAGAAAAAGTACAAATATATGAATTCATCACACAAATATTTGCACTGTGGGAATCGAACCCACGACCCTCGGCTTCGCAGGCAGAGTTACTACCCACTAAGCCACGAGGCCAGTCAAAACATTTGCAAAATATTTGCTTAAGGCTTACACAAGCCACAGGTAGGTCAAATCTTGAGTAAAGTCAGTCTATAAAATTTCAGTGTTCATGACTCTCAACGAACTTAAACAGAAATAACCTTAAGCAACGACTTGAAATACGGTGGTTAGACATGAACTCTAACAAACATTATTTAAAGATTAGTCACCACAAATGAATTAAAGCGTTCCAACGGAACCCAATTACTGATAAAAAATACATTGAGACCAACATTCAATGGTCGTCTGTTTAATGAAAAGGTTCAACCAATAGTATATAATACCGAATCCTTACTCGGAATACCATCTGCGACACAAAATACAGTAACTGACATTTGTAATTGACGGAGGTCACCAGTCGACACAAAAGGAGGTATTTTCAACTAACTGCCTTTAGACCACCCCCGGTTACACAAATAGATCTTAATTGGGGCTCAGATTAGTTCGGAGATAAAATATGTTTTAATACAGAGCGATGGGATGTTGACAAAGGTTAGACGAGACTTTTTGTTAGCTCTTTTTAAGGTTACCACCTTGAATATATTATATTTAATAGGTTTACCGCAACATTACCAAACTATGTATTTATTTGGCTATATCCTCGAGTCCAAGGCTATATTATTTGCCAAACTAGGTGACATCTGCTCTGGTTTGGATTTAAAGACATGGCATATAAGCTATCGCACCCTTATTCGCATAATATCTCCTACAATATGTTTGCGGCATCTTTTTGGTCGGGGTTCAAAAACTGAAATACAATGAAAACAACACTACACTACCAGCCTAAGTACCTACTAACCTCATCTTTTAATTAAATATCGACCGATGAAAGCCTATAGATAGGCACTCAAGATTATCTACCTCAATACCACTTCCCACTACAAAAATATTTAACAGTTAAACCTACATTATATTGGTTCTACTGACAATAATAAATAAATAAATAAATATTGGTGGACTATTCACACACAACACTATCTGACTCCAAACTAAGCAAAGCTTGTATGATGGCAGCCAGATAGCTGATATAATACTTATATAGTTTTAAATACATACTTATTATACATAGAAACACCCAGACACAGTGCAAACATTTGAATTCATCACACAAATTTTTGCACTGGGTGGGGATCGAACCCACGACCCTCGGCTTCGCAGGCAGAGCTACTACCAACTAAGCCACTAGGCCAGTCAGTCAGTATAATGCCAAATAAGCAAACATAACTAACAGCAACAAAAATAAACATTGTAGATAATTAATTCGTATTTCAACCGCATATTTTGTGACTGTAATCTTGTCTGTATCTTACACATTAACGGCCTATTTTTGAATTTAAAAATCCAATGATCTTGTTTGTTATGAATGGAAGTTAGACTAGTCTTGTGACTCATAGGCAAAGGCCGTTGGGACGGCAAAAACCTTGCGCGACCTTTCGCAAAATGAATCGGTAAACGATCTTTTCTAGTTTTTATTACTTTCAATAAAACTGTTTAAATAATCACGGCGTATTTAGATATTGTTAATAATGTGGTTCGATCGTAGTAGTTGGACAATAAAATATCATGTTAAGACTATATCTAGATAGGTTTTTTTTTTAATAATTGGTGACGAGACGATCAGGACATGTGCCTGATGGTAAGCAACATGCCTGACACATAACAGCACAGTGACACGCAGATATTGGAACATGAAGAGTTAAAATCATTACCTAGCACTGCACTGCGCTCGTCACCCAGAGATCTAAGATCTTATATCTCTAAGCCCTGTAATTTCTCTGGAAACATTGCCCTTCAAACCGGAACACAGTAATGTTTGCACATTACTGCTTGGCGGTAGAATAACTGGCAAAGGTGTGGTACTTCCCCAGGCGGACTCTGCCAAGAGTCCTACCACTACAATTTATGCATGTATTTATGGTACATGTATTTTATGCTTATTCTGTTTTGACCTTGTCCTACTGCCTACTAAAGCTACTAATATTATAAACTAGCGGCGCCCGCGGTGTTACCTGCAAAGTCCTCGTTCCCGTTGTTTATTCGCGATAAAAATAGCATATGTATCCAGGCTATATATATCTATGTTCCAAATTTCAACTCGATTCGTTCAGACGTTACGACGTAGTTGAGCATCGAATTCAAAGATTGAAATTTATTATACAGTAGAACCTCGATAAGTTAAAGTCCAAGGGAAACAAAAAATATATTAAGTTATAGAGGTTTTAAGTTATCAAGGGTTTTGGTTTTGGGATCTGATGGGAAGGGCACATATAATTTTTTGAAGTTATAGAGGTTTTTAAGTTACCGAGGTTTGAGTTATCGAGGTTCTACTGTATTAATCGTAGGATGCGTAACTTTGGACGTTTGTTTCTCAACCACGTCTGAACGTTTGAACGGATCGGGTTGAAATTTGGAACACAGATTATTGCCTGGAGTAACAAGCTACTTTTTGTAATTTTAATCTTACGTTTCTCTTATTTTATTATCTCCCAAGAGAAAAATCGTTTACTTTTCTCAGGCTGTATGATTGTCGCATTGCAGAGCAAAGGTCTCTCTTCCTTCCCTCCATTTTTCCCGGTACTAAAAAAGTAATTACCTACTGCAAATGAAATTAAGACACCGGTAATAAAATTATAATACCGATAAGCATCGTGTTACGACACAACGTGGATGCATTGCGTAGCGAGCAGTATACCGAACATTTACTGCTAAAATTGTGTTAAATATATTGCAGACAATGTGTACCTATGTCTCCGTTCTTCGCATACAGAAACTCTCTGGAAACATTTCCCTTCAAACCGGAACCCAGTAATGTTTGCACATTATTGCTTAGCGGTAGAATAACTAGCAAAGGTGTGGTGAGGTGGACTCTGCAAAGAGTCCTACTACAGTCTGATCTACTACAGTAGTGATCACAACAACTTATGTACTATGTCGCTACTACCCCTAGAGTAGTAGCGACAAAACTAGCTGGCTTCCGGGTGCTCTGAGTAGGATCGTTTAAATTATCAATTAAATGTTTAGGCATAAAGTATAATGTCACGGCCATATTTATTTTGCCCTCGGCACGTAACTTATAACATAACGTAACTGCCACCGTTTCAATCTGACCACGCCGTACGTAAAAAGGTAGAATTACATACATTGCCTGAGACATATAAATATGTATATTTCATACGACATGTGACAACGTATCAAGTAACATAATTTACGGAAAGGAGTCGCCGTGGCCGAAATACATCATTCACCATAAAAAAATAATAGACGATAAACAAAGAAATATATATGTGAAATGAATGGGATTTCTTTTTTTTTACTTTTTATTTTTTATTAATTGTTAATTACGAGTTTTTTTCTTTTGTGTGTGTGACTACTATCGGGATCAGCTTTTTCTTCTACCTGTTTTTACCCAATTATTTATTGACTGTATAATGCATAATAATCATTTTAGACTGTTTGTTATCAACATTGATTATTATAACTATGTAAATAACGTGACGCGTAACCCCTGGTTATTAATAAATGAGTGTGAGTATACAAACTCTCATATCGCGAGGGCAACGCACGTGATAATGTAACGTTAGTTTACTGTTATAGCTATTTTTGCATCGGTGCTAACCACGGCTAATTGCACCGAGTTACCGCCATGGGAGCCATTGTCGATCGTACAGATAGCACGAATCATTTCATGTTTTGTCAGCAAACTTCACAGGTTCTATGAAAGTCGCGAATTCCATTACAGTTTGTAGTTCACAGTTCAAATGTTGTTTCTTTTGTTATAGGTAAGTTCGTTTCATCGAAGATCGCACCGTCGCGTCGCGTTGAAATCACCCGATATGGGATCAAATACAAACCTATAATGAATTAAAAAGTATGTACCTAATTTAATAAATATTTTTAGTTTTTTCAGTTGTTTCCTCCGACTTTCTTTCTTTATAACCGACTTCGAAAAAGGAGGAGATTTCAATTCGGTCTTTTTTCATGCAGGTTACTGAATAGCTCATAGTAGTGGAGTTCAGACGTGGTCCAATAAATATTATCGAAAACGGGGAGGCGGTTCTTAAATTATCAAAAAAAAATTGGTTTCATTTATCTGGACAACGTTGTGATCCATGGGTTCTTATGAAATATGGTCGCTTTTTTTTTATAGGTTTAGACTTGACCGCCATCTCGCCTGATGTTGAGCGACGATGCAGTTTTTGTTTTTTTTTTGAGTAAATACATTTATGGTTACAAATAAACATCGTTTTTTTGTACTTTATAGTGAGTAACTTGAATAGATAATAGTATTAAGTTTACGCAGCCCTCTTTATCTTCGCAACTGGGGCTCGGGTTTTTTTCTCGCAAGAATAAACTATTCAAAGCCACAATCTACTACACAACGCAAGACCTCAAGAGATTCATAGAACATACCGATTTATTCATCATAAAAGTCAGTGGTGATGATAAACTTGAGAAATTTGCACTTGGAAAAATAATTATAGGTGAAGACGGGATTCGAACCTATGACTTCACTATTATTAGTTGTGGTCACGGTTACAAATTAAAAAATGTTTATGTTCTGCAACTAAACCATAACTATGTTCCGGTTTGAAGGGCAATGTTTCCATGCAAAGAGATAAAACCTCTTATATCTTTGTGTCGTCATGGTCTCGCTACTCTATGCTATAAAAAAACTAAAACGATTTTGTGTTGCAATTGTTTACCTGACGAGTTCCCGAATTAAAACTGTGGTTGTTAACCCTAACTACGTCTTGGCAATTGTTTGCGATTCGGTGTATTTCCGGTTCAAGTTTATATTTAGCGTTTATTCCGAACAATTGAACTTATCTTTTTGTTCAGTAAACTTGGATTTATTTCAATAAAATTGATTAAAAGATAAAATCAAATCGTTGTATATTATTTTGATGTTATTTTACGATTTATGACATGACTATTGTTAAATGCGATGCGGATGTTTGTTGCTCTATCACGTATGAATTCTGAATGGATGGGGACGAAAATGAAGCACTTTTTTATTGTTGTTGTATGTTAACTGTTTTCTTTTTAAATGTAATTTTGCATGCCGGAAGGCAGATTATGGCGGTCTTACTATTCTGTGTACTTTTACAAATGTATCGGATATGTAATTTTAAAATGTATATTAAAATTATAAACGCAAATAGAGATTATTATTATTGTGAAAAAATATCTTTCGAGTTCTGCCAACCCGCACTTGGACAACGTCCTGAATTATGTATTTGGCTTTCTCCTTGTGAAACCATTCCTATTCACAACTGAATAATGAATATGGCAACGTTATGGATATTTTACTGGACCTAGTATATAATATAAGTATATACTTAGCGATATAAACAAAAAATAAAAAAAAAACAGTGGCGCCAAGACCTGTCATCGAACAGTAAGGAGGCTTTACTTTCATTACGATTATATCTCAGACGCCATGTCAACCGAATTAGTCGAGTTATGAAGTGACCCTTATTTAATCTATGGTCGAGCCGAATGACGTCCCTAAACCGTGTCAGCGAGCATAATTAGTCCTCTTAACAAGCGGATAATAAAGGTTTTAAAAATAAAAAGGTAATAAATAGCTTGGGGCGGTAACATAATTTTATTTGACGGTGACATTTCGGAAATGTCACGATATTTTGTCAATACCAGAATAGACGGTATAATGGCTGAGGCAGGTACAATTTTGAATTTTTTTTTAGTAGTACGGCTTATATGGAATAATTTCACTTTAGTAGTAGAGTATTCGTGAATTTATAGCACTAAAATTATTTGCAGAATCCGTCTGGGGAGGTGTCCACACCTTTGCCAGTTATCCTGCTGCCAAAAATTACGTACAAACATTACTGTGTTTCGGTTTGAAGGGTAATGTTCCCGGAGTATTCACCATCAAGCAGATTTTAGATGATTTTTCTTCACATCAATAAAGGCGCGTTCAGACGATACTCGCCACGTAAACACCACGCGCGCTATCAGGCTGTCATTTCCCCGCATGTCACTTGCTATGAACTTTGCTACATATTTGCATGTTAAAAAACCTCAATAAATCTAAAATTCAAATTAAGGAAGTCAAACTGCATAAGGTTCGCGTCTGACGGTCACCGATTGCTGGAGACTCTGAAATCGATCGAGAGATGAGTCAAAAGTGACCATAGTCGTAGAAATACGGGATTTGAACCAATAATCTCCGTGACACCACACGCTCTTGCCACATGGACTTTATGCTCATTGCCAGTCTTAACAAACTCTCATCAAATATCCTGCTAGGCCCAACTGACTCTAAAAATTCTCCACCAAAACAACCTAAAAATAGATCATGATGAAATCATAAATTACAAAAACTAAAATGTGAAAGTTAATATCCAGTAGCCCATCCGTCCGTAAACACGCGTTTAGCTTATCACAAATTAAAGTTTTAAAACTTATGAGCTGTCAAACTTAAGTACCACCGAGTGACAGCACTAATAAATGTGTCATTGCCTTTATTTTCTTTTTGTTTGAACGTCGATGTCGCCTCACTATTTCGTGATTTAAAAGTTCCATGCCCTTTCTTTGTTTCAGATTTTATGTAACGGTTATGACGTAACGTGGTACTCTACAAGAAATTATTTGAATTTTTTTTTAATAGTTTTTTATTTATACCAAATACAAATAGATACAAGTCAACTATTCGCAAAAAAATGCCTTAATGTAATATTGTATGCCCATAAAAGACATGGTGACTAAAAAAACTAATTAGTTCGTCATTTAGATTATAATAAAAGTACACTATTTTTTTTCTTTTGTTTCATAAATAAAAAAAATATGAAGATATACTTGTTAGAAGTTTCTACTGACGCCACGTCTATATACCATTTTTATGTAGACTTGACGTCACAACTCCCCACTCCGAAGGTTGATCTATGTCGATTTTAATAATAATTTGATAAAACCATTATATTATGTGTAAAATATTTTTTATAATCTAGCCGCCGGATTAATTAGAATGGTATATTTTTACCCAGTCATCATCCATATTCATTGCCAATGTCAGAGTTATCATATTAATGACTAATAAAATGTATACACATACATAAGCAGCCCGGTATGAGTTCCCACAGCTGGGACTGGAAGCCTTCTCTCACAAGAAGATAATCCTCGAATTGTCCTCGAAAAATTTTGTTCTTAGAACATGTCAGTTTCCTCACTATAATTTTCTTCACCGTCCATTAACAAGTACCTTCATATTCCAGAATTTATTGCCATTTCTTAATTCATACCCTTCACTTCTATCTTCAAAAGCCAATTCTACAACAAGGTTTATTTACGTTTCCAAGCCCTATCAAGTAAGCTCCAAGGGACTTGCTCAAAATAGTCGACCCAATTTACATAATATCCTTCATACGAGCATCTCGTTTGAAGTAATTGTTTGTTTGCACAGGGCGTCGCGGTTTAGCACTTTTAGCAGATGGCTGGACGCCCTACTTACTGTCAAGTACTTGGGCGTCCTCTTTGTCTTGTAAAATTGTGTTTTAAGTGACTTCAATAAAGAAGAAAGTTCTACGTTCATCCATTTCTATCTTTTTGTTTATGTCTTTTGATAATATCGTCAATGGGAAATCAATTTTGAAATCTATTTGTTATTCAAAATGATTCTTCTCTAAGTTTTCCCATTTAATTTCAAGAAAATAATAAACCCTCATACCTAACATAATGGAAAGTTGAGACATAATTTTCGTTTTTTTTAGTATTCCGTTTTTTTCCCGTCCGGAAATTATTAGGTTTATCGTTTTTTTTGTATCTAATGATTTTCCATAATATGCGCTGGTGTTTGCGTAATGTTCATAGACGCAAGTATTTCCACTCAACGTAGGTATAGGCAAAACGGTTGTCAAACTATGCCTATATAAAAATGTGAGTAGGTATCGTTGCCTGAGCTATGTAAATACTTCCCGGTAGTCGCGTGCGCGCATACACGACTTTTCCGATTGTTATTGATTATTGAATGGTGATTGACGCCGGCCATCACGAGCCTTGAATGAAAGGTGTATACTGAGGCGCACTTACTTAATAAAGACAAAAGAGGGTTTGTAAGTGTATTTCCACGTATCTCCGTTGACTGGCCTAGTGGCTTAGTTGGTAGTAGCTCTGCCTGCGAAGCCGAGGGTCGTGGGTTCGATCCCCACCCAGTGCAAATATTTGTGTGATGAATTGAAATGTTTGCACTGTGTCTGGGTGTTTCTATGTATAATAAGTATGTATTTAAAACTATATAAGTATTATATCAGCTATCTGGCTGCCATCACACAAGCTTTGCTTAGTTTGGGGTCAGATGGTGTTTTGTGTGAATTGTCAAAAAAATTTTTTATGAGTATAAGCTAATGGACAATGGAAACAAATGTACTAACGTTAAGGGATAATAGGGATATTAATATTCTGTTAAATAATAAATAATATTAAATGGTTGAGTGAATATAAATGAAATAGAATTTTTAGTAAATGACTGTATGAGTATATCAAGTGTGGCATGATCGGTCTAATCCAACATAGTAATTGTAATACGAGTATGTTTAGTACGCGTAGACACGCGCGAGCCGCGGTCTCCCGCAATAAGAAACAATCGCGGAAATAAGCGATCTCGTGAAGTTTGACATAAAATCGATGTTCTGCAACTGCGGCGGGCGAGGGTGAAAATAGGTCCTTAAAATGAGTTCTCAGCCTAAGCAGTGGTCAATCGTGGATCTGTGCGTTATAAAAACCACTTAAATTTTAACCGCGTCATGCAACTTTTTTTGGCGTTAAAAGACAAGCAGTTGTGTGAGTGCACTGTGCACTCTTCTTGAAAATGGCTGCCGGATGCGACTGAAACGTAGGTCGGACTGGGCTTTCCATATCACACGTGAGTTGTGTGTGTGAATGTGCGGAAGTTGTGTGAGCGTGCATGTGTGCACACAACTCATTGTGTGTGATATGCCTTTATGTGTGTATACGTGTACATGTATGTTCTTTGAATGGGTTTTTAGGTATATTTCACCGTACAATTATAAAACCCGTAAGATTATAATCTCACAGGTAAGATTATAAGCTCACAGGTTAGATTATAATCTGATGATGTTGAAAATTGTATGGTGTCATTTAAAAATGTTAAGCTATGTAAAAGACAAGATTACTGGAATTGACTCTTCAATTCCAGTACCTAATTTTTTGGTGAAACTAGCCGAAACCGAGTTCACTTAGGTCGTTAACTATTTAATCGCCATTTATCTTTGTGCAGACAGAAAAGCGGATATCCCATATCGGGCAAACAGTTATCGCAATAAAACAACATCAAACATAGAAATGGCAAATCCGGTCAAATTGATTCTTCGACGGATTTGGCGATAGGTATGCAATAAATTTTTGGGTTTTTACAATTCGCCTTTTCTAGTTGTCTGATGATAAGACAACTTTTTTAAACCTAGCCTTCGCGGTTTTTGGGTGCTGTTTTTCAAGTTTATCGAATCATGTAGGTGTAAATGGCGAAGACAAATGAATTCATCGGTACTTTTATACAACTCTATTTAGACTACTATGCAAAGCTTATACCATGGGAGCTAGATCGCTGGTATGTTGTCGGAAAGTTGTAAATACATTATTATCTAAGGACGTCAGCTTACAAACTAACCTAACCCATCGTTAGATTATAATCTCACACGTTAGATTATAATCTGAATGTGTCAATTATACGGTGACAGATATAATACATAATGATTGCTAGCTGCCAAGCGATTTCCAATTCCTTTGCGATGGACCTCAAGTCCACATTTCAGGACAGTATAAAAATGCGGATATTAAATTTATGAACTCTAAAAGTTTATTTAGGAGCTATTGGTCGACATATAATTTAAATGCCAGATTATTTATTGTATAAATATGGTATCAAACATATGCTTATGACACAGAATTATTTTAACAAATGCAGAATTACCATTTTTTAGTAACCATACGAAAACAATACCCCGATACAAATGACTAAGTTATTGTTTCACTATAATTGTCATTGTTAGGTATTGGTTGTTCTGTTTTGACTAATTGTAAATTACGCTCCCTGGCGGTATTACTTATTCGCGTAGTTAGTTACCCCATAATTTCCCCGCGAAAAAAAGTAGGTAAGCCGTGCATAATATTCCAGACAATAACTTATCTATGTACTTAATTTGATTAAAATTCATTCAGTAGTTTTTGAATGATTTTTCATTCAAATACCCAAACTTACAAATTATCATTCATACAAACTTTCTCGAGTATAATATTAGTAGGATACATAAGACTAAAACTAAAATTGCCAGATAATATTGTGGTTACCAGCTATTATGGAAAATAGTCGGGAATGCACCTGCGACATCACAATTATGAAATCAGTCATTCTCGCCACTACCTAAGCCACCACATAGCTCAATTATTTTTTCAAACACAATTTGTACAATTTCTCATTACCACTGGCTTTAACAGTGAGGTAAAACATCGCAAAGAAACCAAAAGTTACAAGAAATGTGTTTTTGAGGATATGTGTCATCCTCCGGCATAGTGGATTAATTCCTTGTCTCATTGCGAACTAAGGTTTGAGTCCCAGCACTTGGCACATGAAGGGGGGTTTACGTTCATTGCATGAAGAAATACAAATTGGTCAAGTGCGAGTCGGACTCCCCCATGAACGCTTTCGTAGCAGCAAGTAACATAATATAAAAGTTCTTGTAGTTCGTTGTCACTTTAATCAGTGTTTTAACAATAGTCAATTTATGACGTATTAAAATCAAACTACTTCCAAGATCTCATTCAAACATGTACATCATACATTTTTTTACTTTTGTCATTCTCTTATTTTATAAATTACAGGACACACTTTTTACCACTTTGGAAGAGTCTCTCGCGCAAGCTATTCAGTTGAGAAAAAAAAATTGTTAGAAACCTCAACATAATTTTAATGACCTATCTATAGATAACCCACACGTATGTATGGATTTGATAAAAAACATTTTTGAGTTTAAGTTCTAAGTATGGGACACCCCAAAAAATTTTTTTTTCTATTGTTTGTATCAAAATCTTGATGCGGTTCACAGATTACATCTACTTACCAAGTTTCAATAGTATTGCTCTTATAGTTTCGGAGAAAAGTGGCTGTGACATACGGTCGGCCAGACAGACAGACAGACATGACGAAACTATAAGGGTCCCGTATTTTGCTATGGAACCCTAAAAACGCAGATTTTGATTGACTATAAATCATGAAAGACGTGACAGTTACTGCCATATAGATATTTGTGTTTGTAAGACATCATCTCTATAATTAACGCCTTGATGTATGTAACGTATGTAAGTATAACTGATATAAATAACGAAATCTTACTTACTATTAGGCGAACTTTAGCTCATCTACCAATACATGTCTTCCAATAAAATAACAATAAAAAAGCTCATTCATAGCCTATGACGATGAACCGTATTAAAATAAATCCTCCCCTAATAACTTTACTGCAACAATAGTTAATACATACGGGCGCCATATTTATTTTTGATAGTCTGTGTACGTGCGCACGCGCTCTCTACGTGACCACGGAATGAGGATGTTTAGGGTTTTTGATTAATTCATGGATTAATTATAGATTTGTATTGTGGTAGTAAGGTTCATTGAATGGAAAGTTACTGTATTAATCCACTTATATTGTGGAGTTGGGTGTGGCATACACGACTTATAAATTTTAGTAGAATAAAACGGCAAATGATTAAGGTACCTAAGCATATGGAAGGTATGATTCATATTACATACGCTTTTAGGTAAGCTCTACATAATATGTGAGTAAATTAGTACGCCTGTGTTTTCTCGTTGGGCTATATAGGTAAAACTATTCTGAAATGAACTGCCATTGGTCGGTTTGTAAACAAAAGTGTTAAATTAAGACGACCAAACCTGTCTTCATGTAAGTAATCATAGTAACATTTCTTGTAAATGTAGGTTTATTTTTAGTAAAACGCTCTCCTCGAACACTCCAGGTCTCCCAGGACAAAAGCCAAAAAATCTACGCTACATGAAAAAATGAATGGTTTTATATGTAAATAAAGTAAATTTTAGTTTTTTTAATGAGCCTTAGATGGTTAATAATTTTAACAAAAAAACACCGATTTTCAACAGAAAACTTATAAATTAAAAAAGTTTTCCCCGATTTCTCTAGGATGTCATCATCAGATCCTGGTTTCCTTATTATAGTACCACCCTTGGAATATCTTCTTTACAACAAAAAAAAAAGAATCATCAAAATCGGTTCATAAAAGAAAAAGTAATCCGCGAACACACATTAAAAAAATTAAAAAAATTATACGGTCGAATTGAGAAACTTCCTTTTATGAAGTCGGTTAAAATATAGGATAGATAATATGTCTTTATAAGTTTACATTACGAGTACTAGCCCATTCTGAATTTCCAATTAGCATCAGGCGAGGTGGCGGTCAAGTGAAAACTTAAAATATATAAAGAAAAAATCATGTAATTCTTAACGACGTAATTTATTTAATGTTTAAAGTGTTATAATACTTCATATATATTATGTAAGTATCTGTTCGCTTACGCCACAACAAAGAGTTTTCTATCTTTCCGAAACCCCACTCGACCAATTCAACACCATAAAATGTTTAATTCTGTTTGTCCATATGGGGGACGTACCAAGGAGCACGGTGCCGGTGGTCAAACCGCGCACATATGGGGGTATCGGAACTATTTTAAGACGATTCGTGACACATATGGCATTTTTAGGGCAATGGGTTTTTGCTAGGCGTTTTGACAGCTGTGATGTGTTTTTTGCTTTAACTTACTGTGAATAAGATTTTTCTAACAGTTTTAATGATGAGATAAGTTAACATTCGATGCCGAATTATTTTTTAAAGTATAGAGTGAGCCGACGAGCAGGAGATGTGATTGATAGTAAGTAACACGCCTCGCCATAACTGCGCTGTATCAGCTATCAGAACATGAAGAATCCAAACTGTTACACTCCGCGAGGTATAGGCTGAGCTTTGCATTAGTGTGAGTGATCACCAATCAGGCAGGAGCGCGGCGAGACAGAATGGCGCCGCGCCTAAGGCCGGTTGTCACACCTACACTATCCATGTACACTTACACAAATGCAAAGCTCAGCTTATGCCTCGCGGAGTGTACTAGGTATTACACTGACTACTTCATTAACAATTCTTCTACCTACCCGTACTCAATAAAAAATAAAACTGTGAACCGAATTGTACCCACATAATAAATTAAGTGCAAACATAAACTTAAATTTTTATTTTATTTTCTTTTTTATACACTTATTTTCTATTTTAGTAGCTCGGCAGTTTTATGCCTCGCGGAGTGTACCTACCACTGCGCTTCGCTCGTCACCCAGAGGTAAAACATGATTTCTTTCTATACCCTGTAATATATCTGCAAATATTGCCCTTCAAATTGGAACACTATGACATTCGCACATTACTGCTTGGCGGTAGAATAACTGGCAAATAACTGGTACTTCCTTAGGTAGACTCTGCAAATAGTCCTACCACTGCTAACAGGAGTGGGTAGGCAGTAAAGACCACTTGAGCCGAACTACCACCATAGCATCCCTAAAAAAAGTGGATTCATAGTTACGATATATAGGAAAACCATGATAATGACGCACAAGAAAGTAACGCACACATAGTGAATACAATAACTACCAATTAAAACAATACTTCGCGTAGCGTATTATTTTAACTATTCGTTCGAACTGGTTTCTGATATCTATGTTAGTATCGAACCCACAACCTATGTTTTAGTAAGAAGACTCATAACAGACTGCGCCACGAGGCCATCATCAATAATGGTGGATAAATGGATCAAAATTACTGTCAAAAGCTTTGCTAAGATTTACTTTTCTCACCATAAAGACTACATTTTGAGCGTTCCAAAAATTATGACCCATTACATTTATTTCGACACCCCTATAGAAAACAATAAAAACTCAACAAACATAACAAAACAATTGTGAAGGGAGACACGATCGAATTCACCGTAGAAAACCATCGCTCGCTATAGCATAATTCAGTTCTCACAATTGGTCAACTAAAACTATTATTTGTTTTTTTACCTACCGAGGGTGTGTACGTTTACACGTGTGCTAACAAAGAATAAATTATCCCTTAAAAATATTTTGTTATCGTTAATTATTATTTAACGTAAATTAACTACTTTGGGTTTAATTGATAAAAGTTCGTTTAAACCGGAAATTACTAGTTGAACCAATCGAAAGTAAATTTTATTGTTCATGGGTAGATTGTTATCGGATATACTTATCTAATATTCTTAAATTAATGTTATTCATAGGCTGTTGCCCTAACCATAAACCATAATTTGTTAATTAGCGTATTTAATAATTAAACATACATTTTGATTTTAAAAAATTGCCTACTCAGTAGGCCACTCCAAACTCGCATGTTTTCTTTAAATTGTTACTGGTGATTGACTAAATAGAAGATTAACAATCTTCTTCTACGATCTTGCGATCTTCAAACTCCAGGTTCAAAGCGTAACCAATATATCAAAGCGTTAAAAAGTAATTAAAATAATGAAGACGTTATAACGTTATTATTACGAAAAATATGCTTGCTTTTGACGTTTGACGATATTTACGTTATGTATGATGTTTTAATTATAGATCGTAGGTATTTTTAAGCCAAGTGTCAATGTCTGATAAATTAAAAAGTACATGGAAGTTTATTCTTCGAAACGCTTTTTCTATGTACCTAATATGGACTTATGACAGTCCTGAAGTCCTGATGCACATGACAAATCCAAAACAATTTATTGCTATTGCAGAGGCAGAGGTGTAACCTATAACATGAGATACTAAACAGTTTTTCGGATATTTTAATCAATGTCAACTTAGCTAATTTTGGTAGGAAAATAAAATAAAATGTATCAAACAAAACAAAAAAAGAAGATTACAATCAGTACAAACAAAATGATTTCGTTGACTAGTGGTTGTAAGAAACCAAATGATGTCATTGTTGTGGTGCCAATTAAGATAATTTAAAATATGTACTAGTTAAAAAAAAATAGTAGGTACATATATTAAAAATGCCAATTTTACAGAATTGTTCATTGTAATTAATGTGTCTTCTAGTAGGTATCTTCAAAGCGAAAGTTTTAAATTGCGTTTTTTTTTCAGGTGACATGGTTGCCTCATCACCAAAATCATAAGACATCTATTTATAGAGAAGCCAATCACCTATTTCTGTAGAACAAAGGGCCACAAATATTTAACCACCAACAGCAGCACGTAATTATCTTATTATGGCAACGCCAGTTTGGTATTTTACGCACTGAGAATATAATTTACGAGGATGACAGGAATAACGCTTACAGAAACACATTCCAAATTCACCCTTATTTTGTTCTGCAGAAAGCTAAATTTGTTTATGAGGGTAGTCGCTATGAGACAAAGAAAATAACTTGTTACTAATTTTGTACACGCGTTTACTAGTTTTTAATAATAAGAACCCTCCGCGATGCGAATAGGGTGACGGAGTGCCATTTTATTAGGATTAGGACCGTGTGCTTGTCCAATATAAAAAAAGTTGTGGGGTAATTTGTGACAGTTTATGTCAGTGTCAAATTATGGCCCATACGATTTTATTGGTGCTTTCGTACGGCTCGTTCTAATTGGAGGAGACAATATGACGTTCTCTTTTCAAAAAACGATCATGGCTCTGTTAATGACTTCTTGGTGTTATATTCTAAGCATCTACTCAGGGCTTACATGATACATGAGTCATAATTCACACCATCTATATTTTTTTGTAAATGTGTCAATATCTTAAATTATAAAGACTGATATATACATATTGACGTATTCTAATGAATACGTCAAAGAAGACTTTATACTAATGATCTTAGCTAGTTTTTATTGTGAGCTCTTAAATTGCTCGCAAAACCAAACTTAATTTTGAAAGTTCTATTGTATAGCGCTCAGTGCAATAGACATTTTCATAATTTATAACGTTAACCAAATTCAAAGAGATAATCTGTGTAAGTATTATTGATTTGGGATACGGATTTTAAATTATTTTATAATACTCATATAATGCCGACCAGTAGCGGAATTATGACAAAATGGATATTAATTGTTAACACTGGTTTTGACGGAGAAAGAAAACATAGCAAAGCAACCGGTATGTACCAAGAAAGATATACATATTTAGATAATAAGAACATGAGTCATCCGAAGGCACTAGGTCAGTGTGGTGGATTGTGGTCTTGACTCTTATCTTATGACAGATGGCCCCGAGTCCCAGAAGAACATAAAGTGGACTTAGCTATGTCAATGCTGAATAAAGTGTCTTAATAGTTAGTCAGCGGATATTTTTTGCCGACAAAGTTTTTACTAATCCCTACACGTACTTCGCCTTCCGGTGCTCAAAAAGTTATTGACACCAACTAAATTGCTATAAACGTAATAGTTACGCCACTTCCTTTAACGATGCCCATGTTTAATTCGTTTTCGAGTTGGGATTACATTTTACGCTTCCTGATGATAGGTCATGCGTTTACCCGATGGAAGTTTTATTCATTTTTGCCAAAAGTCTTAAGTCTTAAAGTTATACTAAATGTAGAGCAGTGTACGATTGACAGCTTTGATATAATGTATATAGAACTTCAGCTAAGTATTTACTTTTTTCATGATACAGAGTTTGACTGGCCTCGTGGCTTACTGGGTAGTAACTCTGCCTGCGAAGCCGAGGGTTGTGGGTTCGATTCCCACCCAGTGCAAATATTTGTATAAAATGAATCCAAATATTTGCACTCTGTCTAAGTGTTTCTATGTATAATAAGTATGTATTTACAACTATATACGCATTATTCATATTCGTATTCATTTATTCATAAAAGTTGTTTACATGTCAAGTTAAATAAATAAATTCAACTATTAAAACTAAATAATCAACCTAAACGCACAATCAAACATCAGTCAAATTTAATAAATTATAAAACAATTATTGTACTACAGTACAGTCCCTAACTTTGCAGTTTAAGAATTCCGTCAAACTATAGAACGTCTGATCGACCAGCCAACGCCTCAGGCGTTATTATATCAGCTATCTGGCCGCCATATTACAAGCTTTGCTTAGTTTGGTGTCAGATGATGTTGTGTGTGAATTGTCCACCAATATTTATTTATTTTATTTATTTAATGGGACGAGTAAGACATGCACCTGATAGCGAGCTGCGAGCGTGCGAGTGACGCTACTGCACTGTGCTGTTATGGACACAAGGATATAATACTCGTAGCACAGTGCCACGGGACTATCCGGACGTGAAGAATACAGCACTGCACTGCGCTCGTCACTCGGAGATATAAGACAATTTATCTCTTTACCCTGTCCTTTCTCCGACAACATTGCCGTTCAACGTATTGTCAGCACTTAACTGCTCGGCGATAGAATAACTGGCAAGATTATCCCATGCAGACTCTACGATCAGTCCTAAGATTACATGTACTGAGTTACATGCGCTCAAATAATTATAAATGTAATCCTACTTTTCTATTTATAAAAATGTTATGTTGGTTTGTGTACGCTTCAAAAACTCAAAAAATTCTGCACCGATCGAGCTAAAATTTTACAATGATATATAATCCGCATCAAGGATTGTTTTTAACTAATTTTTGCATAACAATGTGCTACAGCGAAGCGTGGCAGTGTATCTACAGCTAGTATATTATAAATCTATGGTTGTTTGGATCTTCATGTCGCAACGTCTGAATGGATAGGGCTGAAATTTGGAACATACATATAATATATAGACTATAGTGTGGAAAAGTCATAGCCTACTTTTTATCTCGAAAAAATAACAGGAATGACGGGAAAGAAATATACGAGTATGTGGCGCTGTTTGAATAAAAGTTGAAATTTCAATTACACCTTTCCAATTGTATGATGAAATTTAAATACCGAAAAATCGATGAAAGTCTAAAGATACTCGTAGGTCAGTCTAATGTTTCCAAATAATCTTTCTCATTAACTAATCACCCACCGGCCGGAATTCTCCCGATCCAACAACAAAAAAGTTCCCCTCATTGTGAGGTACAAAAGTGGTTGTTTACAACCCTTCGTGCGGGCTGTGTCTTTGTCTACCGCCCTTTGTTCTGCTGAGGGCACTCAGTTCAGGCATTGACAAGTTGGGAGCAGTTAGAACATTCTTTGAAAGTTTGATATCTAAGGGGACACGAATGATGTTTAGTAATAAGGGAACGAATGCAACCAAAACTTAGGGTGCTGATTGCAACGACGTCAGAAACAGAACTGAGACTATAGGTATAAGGTGGATATATCATTGGAGTTTAAACTCTACATACTACGTTATACCAAATTTTTGTATCGTAAATAGTAAAATAAATAAGATGATTGAACTCTGTAACAAGGGATAGAGTTCAATCATCTTATACTATTCATATACATATTTACTTGGATAACGGGACACTCACGTATATACGGCCGGTTAATCCGACTCGAGCTTCGGCCGCGTCCAGCGGCCTTTTTCAATAATTTGTTTAGAAATATGCCCCTTCAAACTAGAACACAGTGATTTTTCCGCATAAGTGCTCGGCGATAGAACTACTGGCAAAGGTACTTCCACAGGATGACTCTGCAAATAACATAAAGAGATAAAACAATTATTTATTATAACACTAGATTATATAAGTAGTCTAGATATAGAATTCACTTCACTAATTAATTTACTATTATTTCCGTACGTATTATACGAAACAGAAAACTACCAAAATATTCAAATGTTTTTTTTCTTTTAATTTTGTATCAGTCTGCATTCAGTGACTGCATACCTAGTCGCTTAAACCCTCTACACACAAGCCCTAAAATCAGAGGAAATTACGCAAAAGTAGTGGAGTGGACCCTACATCGCACAATATGATTGGTGATTTATGGTGGGATCTATATCCCACTACTTTTACGTAATTTCCTTTAATTTTAGGGCTCGTGTGTAGAGGGTTTTAACCTCAGACAAGAAGGCGGTTCAGTTAAACATATCAACGTGTTAACGCTAATAAAATCAGACAGGTGTACAGATATGAATATCATTTTCATTATGTCATTGTTTTTACATAATAAATATTTGTTAATTGCGAATAGTAGATTTACATACAATATTTTTTAAATCTTGATATAGATCAGACGTATTATGAAATTATCGGGCTTCCTACTTAGCACATCTCGTACAAAACATTTTATACCTATTTAGTATTATTTTATTTTCTGTAATTGTGAGAACTTAATAAAACCACTTTCCATTGTTTTTGACACACATTCTTGGATTTTCTTTTCAAGTGCCTTTGTGTTTACTGACACTTCCTTAGTTCTTTGAAAAAATGAACTCAAGGGCGTTTGAAAAAAAAAAAGAACTAATCGACAGCTGCAGTAGCACGTGTCTAGCGTTTTTTTTATAGTCTAAAGTGATGTTCTACCACTTTAAAAAAAACCTTCTTTTAAATAAAAACGTACTTGTATGTGTACTTATGTACGCGTTCAAGAAGTTATTTATATGCTTGTTTAATTTTTACTCCTCGTGCGAAGAAGTATCGTTTTAAATATAAGAAATTACCCTGAAGTTAGATACGCTTTACATTTAGAGTGCGCGCGAATAATAAAAAAAAAAATATATTTATTAACTGTGAAAATTATAATGTTTGTATAATAGTACGGGGTTTAATCACAAATAATTCATTGTTTAATTATTTCGACATTTCGGCGGTTGTAACGCTGCCGAAGCATCGAGGTAATTAAACAATGAATTATTCGTGATTATGCCCCGTAGTCATATCACGAAAGTTTAAAAACAATATTAAAAATTATTTCATTAGTAAATTATTTTCATTATTTTTGTTATTAATATTGAAGTTTGGTAGGCAGTAGAGTTCACCGGAGAACAACTACCACAAGCCACGTTATAAAAAAATATTGGCAGTCATAGGAACTGCGGATAGAAGTGAACATTTATAACTCAGAATTTAATAGCTTAGTTTGGAAACTATGCGGGTGAAACCGAAGGGAGTGGTCACTAGTGGCCACCATTGGCCAGCTAATGCTGACGCATTTCTGATGATGGCCATGCTCATGGTCCCGCGTTTACCAGAAGATTTCTTATCATTTCCGAGCGTGCGCTAGGTCAATTCACAGCCCACGAAAAATCTATTTGTGGCGCGCCAAAATAAGTTTTCACTTCAAAACTATTCACATTCAAAACAAGGCATTTGCTAAGTACGTTAGTGATTTTAGTAAAAGTACTGTGTTTTTTTAGAAACAAAAGACTACAAAAAATAATATTTTTATTTTATCTGAACATGCTTTTTCTGCTACTTTTTCTCAAGAGCATTTCCATAAAAGACTGCGGGAGTCAGCTGTGAAGGCACGTGTTATAAGAAGAAGGGCTTTTGCCCATTGTCTAATGACATCCCTGCAGTAGGGCCCTTAGGAAGTGGCCCGTCTGTTGCGTCTTCCTTATTTATTGCATCAGGAGCCCTACCTTAAAGGATCACCACTACGAGTATGTTACCAGTTTACCCGAAAGTTTTTATTGAAATTTATGGCAGCTCACACAATTTACTAATAAGGATTTACTGATAACATTGTCGCTGCAACTTACAGTTAGAGTTCAGAAAAACTTTACACTGTTTACTTTGTTTTATATATATTGTTTATTAATTTTGTTTTACTACCGACAATATAGAAACAAGTAGAAACAGGGTAGAGAGGCCTTTGCTCAACATTGGTAGATTTCAGGGTCTTAATAAGCTATAATTAGCTTTGCTCTTCCTCATGTATTTTCTATTATTTTTTCAGTTACCGTTGCCTTGAAGAGATTGATTTAATTAATAAGGCTGATTATGAAGTCTCACTCGATAGTTTCTACTCGTAGTTTGTTTTCTTTTGTTTGATATTAAATAACCTATTATTTTAATTCGTTTTTATTTATTTATTGAATAATAGGCGAGCAGCTTTAGCTAATATGCCTATATCTCAGTGTTGACATAACAAAATTATAGATAATTGTCTTTTCTAATTTGTTGTGTTGTCTTGTTTTTATAAGTCTGTTAAAATGGTATTGTCCTTAGCTATCCATTTGTTCAGTTTGTTCTGCAAAGAGTTCAATGATTTTGCCGAAACAACATTATCTGGTAACCTGTTCCCGTTGTAAACCACTCAGTCGCAAGGATGTGATGTGCAGTATTTGCCAGTAATGGTGTGTGGGACAACTGGGACTTATTATTTAAATCTAATCCGGTTTCTAATGACACACACTACAACACTAATCTGCTACACACACACATTACTCATCTCAACACTTACACTCCGCGAGGTATAAGCTGAGCTTTGCATTAGTGTGAGTGATCACCAATCAGGCAGGAGCGCGGCGAGACAGAATGGCGCCGCGCCTAAGGCCGGTTGTCACACCTATACTATCCATGTACACTCACACAAATACAAAGCTCAGCTTATGCCTCGCGGAGTGTACTAGGTATTACACTGACTACTTCATTAACAATTCTTCTACCTACCTACTCAATAAAAAATAAAACTGTGAACCGAATTGTACCCACATAATATATTAAGTGCAAACATAAAATGTTTAGTGAGTGTCTTAAATTTTTTTAATTTTAATTTTATTTTCTTTTTATATACCTATTTTATATTTTAGTAGCTCTGCAGTTTATTATTACTTGCTTAAAATCAGGAGAAGAATGAATCCCACAGCACAGGTTACCCTAGTGTGGGGCCAGTGCACACTAACACAATATGTACTTGATCACTGTATCTCTTATCACTAGTATGTATACCCTTTCTTGTGTTTTTAATAATGACTTTAGTTGTTGGCACAATAAACGTTTTTTCATTTTTAACCGACTTCCAAAAAAAGGAGGAGGTTATCAATTCGACCTCTATTTTTTTATGTATGTTACCTGATTTCTCAAAAACCCCCGCACCGATTTAAAAAATTCTTTTTGTGTTCGGATGGTATGCTTCCCGAATGGTCCCATATAAATTTTATCGAAATCGGTCAAGTGGTTTTTGAAATATTAACCAAAAACTAAAATTTGCGTACAATTTTCTGGATGACATAGTTGTAGATTTCACAAAAGTTGTGAAGCTCGACCCTGTCAATACAAAGTTGTGTAAATGCTTTAATAAAAACTTGCTTTGCTAGCCCCCGACCAAAAACGGGGTTTTATAAGTGACGTCGATGTCTCTCTGTCTGTCTGCTGTGGCACCGTAGAGCTCAAACGGATGGGCCGATTTCGATGCGGTATTTTTATTTCAAGGTTAATACCCTAGCGGATGTTCTTAGCTATGTCTGGTTGATGTCGATTCAAGATGGCCGTCTTCACAAAATGGTGGAAAAAATATTTCTTCACAACCTACCTCAATATGGGTATCAAATGAAAGGGCTTGACTGGTAGAATGTTGTACAGATAACAAACCCGAGGTAGTCAGGGTTTAATCAAAATTTTTAATTCTGTTCTTGTACACTAAAAAGGGTAAAATAAACTATTTTCGTACAAAAAATTAAACCGACTTCAAAACCACAAATAGGCACTTAAAAGCGAAAAATAAACTAAAATCATTATTATAAGCGCTACTCACTCATCTATTTGAAGTCGGTGCCAGCCAAATCTAACAGGTAGTGGATAGATACTACTTACCTGTGCCTACTTACCATGTGCCTACATAGCAGCATAGCAGATGGTGTTGTGTGAATTGCCCACCAATATTAAACTGCTTAAAAATATCGAAGACTTATTCTACCATAAAAACCTTGTTAAAATGTTTAAATGTACTAGTATAGTGAACAACCATGTTAGCTTAGAACGGTAGTTTTTTACAAGACAATTAGTGCTAATTATTTGTAATATATTATAATTTTAATGTAAAAAGCCCCTTGCCTCGATGTTTTTACAAACAAAGTTGTGGAAATCACAACTTTGTTTGTAAAAGCATTGAACATTGTTGTAACTAAGTTTTATCAGTGCATTGAACTTTTATCGTCACGTGACACGTGCTTAATTTTCTGATAAAATGGAAAACTTGAACCTTTTATCATAATAATAACGAAACTTTCATAATCATTAATTTTATACTGAAAGTACAAAACAAAGATAATACTCGTAGTTTAGATTATGGTTTGAAATTAGTTTAGAACATTATTAACCACTAGAATAAATTATTACGAAATGAAATGAAATATACGGAATTTCAGTGGATATTTTAAATGTCACACGTTAGATGTTTGGATGTTTGTTGCTCAAATACGTCGTAAAGTCGGAATGGATTAGGTTGAAATTTGTAACATAGTTAAATTATAGTCTGGAAGAACACATAGGCTACTTTTTATTGCGAGAAAATAACAGGAACGGAATCCCGTTCGGAAACGGAAAATGAGCAAACATTACTGTGTTCCGGTTTGAAGGGCAATGTTTCCAGAGAAATTACAGGGATTAGAGATATAAGATCTTAGATCTCTGGGTGACGAGCGCAGTGCAGTGGTAGGTAATGATTTGGACTCTTCAGGTTACAATAGCTGCGTGTCACTGTGCTGTTATGTGTCAGGCTTGTTGCTTACCATCAGGCACATGTTCTGATCGTCTCGTCACTATTTAATTTAAAAAAAATGTTCTCTGATTTTAGGGCTCGTGTGTTGAGCGTTTTTAGACTGCAGATATCTAGTAAAACAAAACACGATCAATATTAAGGTCATTCTATACTTTACCCCTCAGCATGCAATTTATCTCGAAAGTATTTTTGCAAAGGGCTCAAAGGGAAGGCATGCGAGGGTGGCACCCTCACCATGTGCAGTTATTTCCGCTATAGGGTGCACTAATTCGACGTGGGTTGAACTCGAAGACCCTATTGGAAATGGGGCGAATTCTTCAGTTGAACTATATCTTTATCTTTATGAGACGATGGAGTTTTGATGACGACACTTCTGCTGATGTTTGATTTCGTAAAAAGGTCTAAATTATAGGTTAGTGATTAATTTTGAAAGGAATTACAATAATATTTTAAGTACTTACTCGTAGTCAAAACAAAACCTATGCAGCTACAATTATATTACTATTTAATTTTAGAACAGTAAATTATTATGTTGAGTGGGGAAAGACGGATTAACATGGGAATAATTAAATATGTTTATTGTCCTGGAAGTTATACTCACAAGTTTTTGCTTATACTAAATAAATATTTTGAATGTTTCTTTTATTTATAAGGTTATTTTTTTATGAACATTCAACTCGTTTTAACCTCGAATATGAGTATGATAAAAAGGTTCTATGATAAAACAGTTCTAGGTCTGACAGATTACCTTGATTCATGATCCGTGGTATCTTCGATGCAGAC
This sequence comes from Ectropis grisescens, assembly GCA_017562165.1. Taxonomy (NCBI): domain Eukaryota; kingdom Metazoa; phylum Arthropoda; class Insecta; order Lepidoptera; family Geometridae; genus Ectropis; species Ectropis grisescens. The sequence continues at coordinate 29,982,899 of CM029776.1, read as the reverse complement.
AATCCTTAAGGAACTATAAGCATAAGCACATAAGAAGTAAACATGGAAGCAAGCTATACTTAAAAAAATCTTGACTTTCGCAGAGCATCATAGACGTTGACAGGGTTAAATGACAAAAAGTTCCTTTTTGCACAATGAAGACTCAATAGCTTTGTTGCGGCTCCCGATACCACAAACAAAAGAAAATCGTATTCCAAAGGTGGCCCAGCTTGATGACATACAGACATAGCACACTCGATCACCCTCCGCGTCCCTATGGGCCTGCAATCCCCTCCAAACCAATCAAGTCACAACTTGCACAGGCTTCGAAGTTTTGTTGCCCTCGGCCGGTCGCATTCGATCGCGAACCGACGCGCGACGCGCACGTATTTATCGCTCGCGAGTACATTACCGGGTTCAGTGAACGAGTGTTGTGAATGGACAGTCAAGATGGTGCGAAGTTTATCGCAGTGGACGAAGACGCTGAGCTTCCCGTCGAGGCTGTCTCCGAAGAGCACTTCGAAGGAGAGCGTGGGGAACCAGCCCAGTTCCCCAGGAGTTTCCCCGACTCCAAGCGCTTCCTCGCTCCCACAAAGTTCGGAGAAGACCATCACCCCCATACCGATCACAGAAATCAGTCAAATCGTAAGTTCTATTCTTTTATCGAGATTCAAAGGGATTTAGTCGCGTAGCTGCAGATGTGCGTTTTGCATGCTAAGTAGTTCATTATTTACAAAATGTTACGGTAAACGTTTCGCGGTAGGATGTCTAAACTCGTCGAGCGCATACTTTAACATTTCCCACCATTCATGTTCTCATGCGTTTTTTGTGCGAGCAGATTTAGGTACGAATTCGGCAATTAAGATACGTCCTTGAGATTCTTCTTCGTTGGTCACCCGATATAACAATGTGATTGTCTGCCAAAGTTTGGCCAAGTTACAACATGGGCACAATATCGATGCCTCATTTAATTTCGATGACACTTACGCACATCGATATATTTACTTTTGTTTTGTTTTGAAACTGCATGTGACTTGGAATTTCATCACAGCCAATTTCCTTCAATTGTTTTTTTTTTGATATTTTATGTCCCAATTCAATACTATTTTGTTTACAAATAATACTGCCTCGCAACTGGTCTTTATATGGCTCGCCACAGTTAGACCCGCTTTCCCTTATGGAATATCAAACGTGTATGAAATCCGAAGTGCTTTTATAGCCGGCCTGGCCATTATTAGCGACTCATTAAATTGAACAATATTACTGAAAGGAAATGAATCGAAAACGTGTCTCGTTTCCGTCGGGCATAGACGATGATTGGTAGTTGATTTATTACCGATAGCTGGACATTGCCGGTTTTGTTTTTGTTTTGCGTGGGAGCGAGAAGTGGTTACCGTCGATGGTTGTGACAGCGAGCGGTTGGGCTCGTGTTATGTTGTCATGGGTGGCGGCGAAGCCTCAGACGCACCGTTATGTCCCCCTTGCACTCACCTTGGCAAGGCCGCGAGATGCGAGTTTTTGCAAGGCTTAAAGCACATGACTTTCACCTCTTGAGACGCCTGCCTTTCTAAAGTCTGTTTCAGCTCCATTAGGTTTTAGGTTTAATGTTAGTGTCACTGGACATTTGGTCATTCAAATCTTCTTAGAACGAGTGGCAGTTTAAAGTAGCACTCGTCGAGCGTTTATTTAGTTATATTTGTTTCCTGCAAACCTGTTCAGTGTTCATATTAGGCATTTCAATATGAGTTTATGTTATAACAGTTTATGAAAAAAACAACATTTAAAACTTTTACGTAAGTTATAAAAATAGATCATAATAGATACAGACAATGGCCTACTTACTCGCATATCCTGACTTTATACAATCATAAAGCCAATATTTATTATTTCAATCAAATCACATTTGAAGTCTCTCACACGACAAACTATGACCTCATCTTCCAGTAAATTAAAAACGAACAATAAAATTTCATGTTAGTGGTCGTAAACGCAAAGAAAGCCATCAATAAGAGCGGCCATTTTGAATTTATGGCCAGCGACTTTTTAAAAAGTAATTTGACGTTTAGTCGCGCGTCATTTATTGACGGCAAATTGTGAGAATGCGCGCGAATTCCGTCGCCGGGTCGCGATTTTGAGAATGGAACGCGGATTGGGAACTTGGTCGTGAGTCTACAATCCCGGCTTTTAATAATAGTGGAAACAAGACATAAATAACAAATTATATTCTTAGCATGAAACGCAACTTGTGTAGTATTTATGTAAGTATAACTAAAATTGTTTTGATCCGGCTCGAAGGACAAAATGCAAAACATAAAATGTAGTTTTTGTTTTACCACTTTCAATGTGAAGTATTTCTAAAAGAACGTAATATAGGTACAGTTTTTTTTAAACCAAAGATATATTCCGGGGCTATATATTCCATTTGCTTGGTCGCACGTATAACGAAGAAGAGCCAGAGCGCTTTTTTCGAATTTTCGGAACGTCATCCATTTGTTTAATGCTTTTTTGAGTTTATGTATGTTCAATAGAAAAAAGAGCCCCGTGTCTATCAAAATAACAGTCGCTCGGAGCTTTGGAATAATTTGTCGTCAATATTTCGAAATACGCTGATGAGTTTTCCACGTGACGAGTAACTCATTCGATAATGGATGTCACAGCTTTCACTGTCGATCCCGTTCTGTAATCTCAAAACTTGTTGGATAGTTTCCGGATGAATCATAAAGTCGAAATACAGTTTCGTAGGCAGAAAATGTAATATACATTTTGGCTCTAAAGACAATTCGTTGCAAAGAGCTAAAATAAAGAATTGAATGTACGAGTAAATCTTGTAAAATCTACCAAAAAAATTCCACATGCACTTTTCCTAAGTTAATAAATTCTAATGACATGTAGACCGTAAGTTCTTATTTAAATTACAGACAAATAACCTCCACTTTTACCAGACCTCAGGCGGCCATATTTATTAGGTATTTTATTGTCTCGGCAGAACGCACATCTGCGTGTCAAATTCCTTCGTGCCATGTGCAACCAGTGGGAAGCGAACCGTGCAACACGTGGGGAAAAAACATATATTTGAAAATGGAACCGCATTGGGCGCTGTTACTGGCTGATGTATTGAATACTGGCTGATGTGTTGTTTTCTTTTGTTTCCAGTCTTCCGCGTTCGACATTTAAAATTATTGTTAGCTGGTAATTAATTACGACATTAATTTTGTTAGAGACGGAAATATGAATTAAAAATAGTTTTTTACGGTTTGGCTACATTTATGTGTAGTTTATGCAGCAAGAATAAGTTAAAACGCATGCACTCCTCTGTAGGTTTTCACTACCGGGATTCAGGCCTTCTTTAATAAGGAGAGTCAAACCCCTGGTTTGTGGATGATAGAGACATGGCCTTAAAAGCTGACTTCTTAGAAGAAGCCGGTTTCCGCGTTTAAAACCTTTGTCGATGATAAACTTTGTATATGTGCTCTTCAAAAAATACTCAGTGGTTTAGACAGGATTAGAACCTACCACCTCGTAATAAGAGAAGGGGCGATCCAACCACCACGGCTTTGTTTTTTTTTTTTTATAATTGTCCCGATTATGACCGGGCTCTCGGGTTTGTCCCTAAAACATGTGGTGGGTCAGGGGTTTCTTATGCTACTTATTTTACAGTCTATCTTCGGCTTTGTTTATTTGACCTTTGACAATTTTATGTCAAACTACCTATTACATTAAACATTCTAACGAGCTCGTTACCATTGTCGATACACATGTCGATGGTAAGTTGTATAGAATAGACGTCATGTCAAACTGGCTTATTGAATGTAAGGGAAGAGGGTGGTTTTTGTTCCGTCAGCTGTTGCAACTAGACACCCGGGGCGCACACAATGGCACTAAATGTTGCAACGGACGGACTTTGCGTCCTGCTTTTATATAGAAATATAGAATATAGAGGATGGTACTTGAAAAACTTTTAAAAATTGCAGGGCATAGAGATTAAATATATTATGTCTCAGGGATATGAGCGCAGGTAATAAAAAAAATAAAAGGCACGCGACACCCTGATGTTAATGGGCAGGCGTGTTGCCTACCATCAGTCACATGCCCTGCTCGTCGCGTCTCGTTATACTTTTAAAAACATTCATATTATATTGATCCAGACTCACTGCTAGGTATTCTATAATATCTATTATGCACTAAATTTCATCTCGATCTCTAGCTCGTAGTTTTAGCATGAAACAGTTAAAAAACGTTTATACACACAAACTTTCGTATTTATTTATAAGGATTCGTTTAAGTTTTTGAATTTGTTCACATATTATATAGTTTAGTATACATACGACAGTTCCTCATCGAACTCTACATTTTTTTGGGGAAAAGGTTTCTATGCCTTACTCTATCTCAATTACAAATTTCCGCCTTATTTGCTTTGAGAAATTATTACTAATATTATCTCAATGCTTATTTGCTCAGTTTAACGATATGATTGACGAACAAAAATGTAGAGTTTGATATAATCTAATATTTATTTAGTGCGAAATTCTACTAAAATTTCAAACTCGAAAGTTTGTGAGTCCGTATTTATGTATGTTACTCTTTAACACAAAAATTAAAGGTCTAAATGAATTTCGGTGCATGGATAGACAACAATTTGGAATAATGCATATGGAAGCTAATTTTTATCCCGTCAAAATAACTGGATCGGAACTATGTGGATGTAACTGTGGTATTCTACTAATAAACATACATTAGAGTCTAATGGTCTAATGATTTTCGATCATACGGCTAGTCAGTAACTTTATACAAATACGCCGCTTAGATATTACAATAAATCAGGGGCTCCCAAACTTATATTGTCTGCTGCCCACTTTGAGAACTAATTTATTTTTAGCGCCCCATTTTTCACATACTTAAAAACCACTATAACTTCAAACTAAATGAATACTTATTGTGAGCTATATTATTGGAGTCTAAACATTCCTTCTAATTAGACTTGTAATATAACCCGCTAGAGTTAACTTTAAACCTGAGGCTCCGACCCTCTTCTACACAACAACCTTGTTTTTTTCTGGGTCTCTTACCGCCCCTTTTTCTGCAGGTCTGCAGGGCCCACAGGGGGGCATTATCGCCCAGTTTGGGAAAGGCTGCAATGCTATAATGTTGAAAATATTCTATTCTAGTTCGTAACCAAAGAGTTTGTAACGTAATCTCATATCCTTTCTTCGCATTATCTGTCAAACTTTTAAACGCCGGAAACAGCGTTTTATCGAGTTTTTTTGCGTATCCGCATCCTCTTAGAGAGGTCCCGTATCATTGACGTATCTGCGTATCGGATCGCGTATCCGTTCGCTCCTGATATTTGATACGATATCATGCAAAAATTGTGGCGGTTGTAGATTATTATTTTTGCTATTCTTACTTTCATTTCTATTTATAAAACATTATGTTGGTTTGTGTACGCTTCAAAAACTCAAAAAGTTCTGAACCGATCGAGCGATAATTTTAGAATGATATATAATCTGCATCAAGGATTGTTTTATCTAAAATTTGCATCACAATGTGCCACAGCGAAGCGTGGCAGGGTACAGCTAGTATGTTTATAAGAATGTGACCAGAAAAATTGTATTAGTAATTTATAACTAGGATACAATGATACTGTCAAGTACAAGCTGAAGTTTATAGCAAACATGATGCAATAAACTGAATCGAAATACCGCGACTCGCTCCACCACGGCAAATATCGTAATTAATAAATAATACAAATGTGGTGTACAATAATTTAAAAACTTGATATCTACCGAAAATCAGTTTTTATTGTTTCTTTATTCAAAATATGCACGTCAAAAATGCATAAAAATGTATGAAACACTATTAAACAGTACATAAAAGAATAATTACATGTTGTCAAGTAATCAGTTACATTATTATTTACAATGTCTTTAGTATGAATGTGCAATAATAATTTTTATTATCTATTTTACAATGTTAAGTGATTTTACAATGTCATAAGTGACAGGACATACTGGATGAAGTGAAATTCCGAAGCATATTTTATTAAAAAGAAGGAATTAAATTTTCGAAAGCAGTTGTTCGTTCAGAAATTCCACACCTGCTTACGCAGATGTTCGGATACATTAACGAAGGCCATGTTAAATTGTATAAAATTTGGGAGAATTGGAACGCACGCGCTAGTTCAAAAGAACAGCTGACGGAGATTGCACGTTACGATTTTTTTTAATTCTTTCTACCTGGAAGAAGAGTGCAACTGGAAATATCAGCTGATGGACAGGAATTTCGTTTTTTTTCTTTAACATGAAAAAAGACAGCTGTTTCATAGATTTGAGTTTAAAAGCTGTTTTGTATGGAACACCTATTTATTTATTTTAATATTGCTAAGATTATATTTGAACGCCAAATATCAGCTTTTTGAGTACATATTGATAATTATAGTAAAAAGTTAAATGTAACTAGTACTGATATACTAGATAGACTAGTAGAGGTTTTCCTTCACCGCTAACTTAAAAACGGTGAAGGAAAACATCGTGAGGAAACCGACATGTACCTAGAATCTTTCGAGGTCATGTGTCATCATTAATCTCTCTCCTTGCGAGAGAAGGCCCGAGTCCCAGCAGTGGGAACATTTAGTGGGCTGCTTATGCTAACTAGTAGGTAGTGGCCGCTACTTTGTCGCGTAAAATTTAGAAAAATGAGGAATCCTATTTTTCGCATTAAAAGGTAGCCCATGCTATTCTAGACTATAGTCTGTGTTTCACACATCAACCAGATACGTTCAACCGTTTCACGTGATTGAGCAACAAACCTCCATACGTCATAACTTTTGCATTTGTGACTTTAGTGGGATCATTTTTTTTTTTTAATTCTGCTATGCTGTTTTGAAAATCTTTGATTTTTAGCACCATAAAACGCGTTTGATCATAGTTTTATTAGTTTTCATAAGATACAGAATCGGGGTTACTATTCTTATGAGATAATCATCAATTTCCAAACACACTGGCATAGCCCAAACATTTTTAATAGACCTGGCAACATTCAAAGGGAGTACTTCAGTGTATTTATGGAAGGGCTAAACAAAGGGCCCTTCCTAGGGCCGCGTCTGTTTTGTGTCTTTCTGTTTATTAGTTCATGTCTGGCCCTATGCCCCTTCAAAGACCCTTTTTAAGCTCGCGTAGTGTAAATATATCCTTTTGTTTGGGGGATGATACTGATAAACGACTTATAATTGACTTAAAATGAAGTAAAGTTTTTTTTTCTAATTGTATACCTATTTTTTTCCTTTTTTCTAATGGATAGCCTCAAATGGCTGCTACCAACCGGACATTAACCATAAATCTCTGTTGTGTAATATTAAATAAAAAAGCGAATTATCGTAGGTATATTTAAATCCAATGTACCTATTAGAAAGTTTAACCCTTAATCAACCTGTTCAAATCCGAATGTTACACGATCATAAAATTATATCAAAACTAATAACGATAATAATAGTTCCAAGGGTTAACAATTATTTCAAATTAAATATAATAAATCTTGGTAAAATTGACTGACAACCAAACACACCTAATTGGTACATTTATTATTTCTTTTATTATAATAACTACAAATGCTGATCAATTATTAGTTATTAATAATAAAAGGGATGCTGAAGTCGAGCATTTATTTACTATAATAGCTTTCTTTTGTTATTTTAATAAAATCACACGAATACCAAATGCCAATCAGATTTAAGGTAAAGTGATTAGTTAATCATAGTTAGGTAATGGCTTCTAATGATGGATTATTGTTAATAACTTACAGTGTATTATTATATTATTGTTAATAGTGAAGAGATAATAAGAAGCCGGTAGTGTATTGTTTGCATTGTATGCGATACGTGAGAAATATACTTGTTAGACGAATTCGAAATGCTGTAAGAATATCACTGTTTTGCGAAAGGTTCTGTTGTGATATTTTGTGTGACTTGCAACTTTGTCCGCATTAGAAAGATTTTTTCCTGAAGAACTACAATCGGGATAAAAAATCACCTATTTGCTATTCCCCACTATGATTTACATTCTTCAGGCTGATCCATTCAGTTCCTACAACTTGATTGAGCAACAAACATCAACTTTCGGATGTATAATACCTTTTTTTTAAATTAGAAGTGACGAGACCAGCAGGACATGTGCCTGATGGTAAGCAACATGCCTGCCACATAACAGCACAGTGACACGCAGCTATTGGAACATGAAGAATCCAAATCATTACCTAGCACTGCATTGCGCTCATCACCCATAGATCTAAGATGTTATATCTCTAAGCCCAGTAATTTCTCTGGAAACATTGCCCTTCAAACCGGAACACAGCCTACCTATACTGCGGTTTTACTCGCGTTCTTCCCGATCCCATTGTTCCCGTTATTTTCTGGGCTAAAAAGTAGCCTCTGCGTTCTTCCAGACTATCATCTATCTGTATTCCAAATTTCATCCCGATCAGTTTAGACGTTACGACGTGATTGAGCAAGAAACATGCGAACATTCAAATTTATAATATGAGTAGTAATTTATACTGCGGTGCCCCGCGGATTTACCCGCTTAGGTCCTGTGCAAGTTATTTCCCTGTGACAAGGACTAACAGTAGACTGTACCTAGTATGTTATCTATGTACCAAATTCCATCTATTCCAGTCCAGCTCCAGTCCGATACATTTAACTTTTTAAACGTGAAAGAGTAATAAACATCATAACTTTCGCGTTTATTATTAATACGAACATAGGCTTATTGACGTGACAACGTCTAATAAATCGATGAACGACGAGTGCATTCACGAAAAATGTCCCGTTGTGTCCCGTTACGCTCATTGTACGCTTGCGCCGCATCTATCAATGTTTTGTTATGACGTTGTCACGTTAAACTATCATCCGTAAACCAGCCGACTTTCATCATCATCATCAGCCGCAAGACGTCCACTGCTGAACATAGGCCTCCCCCCTAGATTTCCACAACGAACGGAACCTGCAACCAGCGGTTTCCAGCGACTTTTGTGAGGTCATCTGTCTATCTAGACTCTAGCTGATTTTACAGACAACCAATTTTTTTGCAAAAAAATGTATGAAACCCCAAAAAACATCAAACAGATAGAGGCGCATAATTTTTAGTCCTCCCATCTGTAATCTCATAATAAAACAGTAGTGATACTTGTAATAAATTGTCCTAAATAAAATATCTAAGTGGCCTATGGTACATTACAACATCGCATGATCAAAACACTTAGCAGTTCCCTATTACTCTGAAATGGGGGCAGCACAGTTCGTTATAATGATGAGTCGACGTAAATGGTATTAAATTTCGCTTTTATTTCGAGGTAATTAAGATTTACAGCTATATTTTACGATATGATTAGGGTAATGAAGATGTATGGCCGACTGGGAGGGCTTTTGGTTAATTTACTAGGTTTTTATGAATGTTGTTATGTTACATTAGTCTATCTTGTACCAACGTTGGGCAAAGGCCTCTCTTTTCAATCGCCAAGTCTCTATCGAAAGCTATTGTGAGCCAATCCCTATTATGGACGTTAAGCTCGTCTTTTCACCGCTTTCTAAGCTGACTTGGTGGCTATATAGGTAACCTGCGGGCCTTTATAGGTTTTTTATCGGATACACTTCAGAGAGTGTGCAACTGATCTGCATGATCTAATACCATCTTATCCTTTTTCTATCGGACTTCTCGTAGCTCGAAGAAGCGGCATCGTTTCATGGTTGATGTTCCAAAAACACGAACGAAGAAGTTTACTCTATTTTTGTGTTAAGAACGTCTAGACTGTGGAATGAGTTTCCTTGAGTGGGTTTTCCCGATTGTTATAATCTTGGTGTGTTCAAATCGAGAGTGAGTCGGTTTCTTCTAGGTAAGCACGCCCATCGTAGACCGCAACGTCGCTTACCATCGGGCGAGATGGCGGTCCAGTGTAAACCGATAAAAGTAAAAAAAACACATATTATGTACACCTGTACATGTAACACAATACATTGATATATTTTTGTGCGTGTGTTACGGGACGAAAAAGCAACAACCTAATTATGCTACAAAAACACTGATTGCTTTTTTCAAGGAGTCCTATTCTGTTTACATAGGCCATTCGAAATTTGATTCTGGTTTTACACATAATAATAATACATAATATTTCGATAAAAATATATTACTTAATGTAAGAATGATATATCCGGAACGAATATTTATTTATTTTTAATCTATAAAATACTATCCCTGCTTAAACATTCTCACGTAAACTGGAAAATCACGAAAATCAAAGTCTCGAATCTATGTATTTTAACTCGTAACATAAAGAAATAGAGTTCATATTAATATGGTAGATATGACCGGAAGTCAAGTGCGATAGGATTATTCGGATCGCGATCCGAGTTCAAGTATGGCGCCGTATCCGGTCAATTGAGCGTAGATTTTACTAATTAGAGAACATTCGACGCGTTCTTGAGGCAATAAGTTGATTTATATTGGTCGTTAACGTGATATATTTCAGTTAAAAGCACACACATATTTTTGTAGTGGTAGGACCTTTGCAGAGTCCACTTGGGGAAGTATTACGCCCTTGACAGTTCTTCTACCGCCAAATATGCTTGGCGGTAGAATAACTGCCAAATGTATTATACTATGTTCCATTCTGAAGGACAATGTTTCCAGTGAACACAGGTCTAAGTGATCTTCTATCTTTGAGCGACGAGCGCAAATCAGTCCGAGGTAGAGTTTTTTGTAAATATGTATATGTCGGCGGAAGTGGTACTAAGAGAGTCAGGATGGATGGTATTGGTGTTGGTCCTCTTCAGTAAACATGATGTGTGGGCTTCGATGGGGTTCACGAACAAGAACAAATGCGTAGAAACTTTACAAGTGAGTTTAACACAAAGTAGGTACTACTCCATTAAACACGTGGTACAGTTTTCTTATTAGAAAGTTCTTATCAACGAGACGTGAGACAGTTCCCGAACTACGTGGTCACACGACGGCTATCGGAGGAGGAATGTGCTCCCTTCCGAAATGTCTTCAAGCAGCCTCGCACGACGTAATAATCCGGACTCTGCCGAAGCGATGACAGCACACCGCTTGCGCCTCGTATTGAAATCCAATACTGTTCGAATGACCTCTTGACACGGCCATCCTGCTGGACACACGTCTCTGTGTGTTCATCTGGAACAATATTCCAAGCACAGTATCACATAGCTCGGTCACTCCTGACCTTTCGTCAAATCAATTGACAGAAAACCAGTAACTCCACAAAACTCTATCTATAACTGACTTTACAAAAAGAGGAGGAGGCTCTCAATACATTTTTTTATGACGCTTCGATAACGAATCAAAATCTACAAACAAAAGAATTAGGAAAATCAAACACACGACTGACTTGATAACCAAAATATGTACTCTCACTAGAGTCACATAGATCACAGCTGAATCAAAACATGTGCTTGAGCTCTACATAATCTCTGGTCCATCATGCGCATCCCTCCAGGATCGCCGAGTCACCACCGGACTCACAATGGTTTCCCTTGAAACCCATCCAAACCTCCGCCAGAGTTGACTGCCCACCGCGTACTCACGGACTACTAAACAGTAGACGCCGATTTCTACTGAGCTACGGCTACACGACAACCTCTGCTACGGTCCGACCATTATGCAAACTCAACGCACTATTCTCATCTCTAACCATCGTTACTTTCCTTTACTACAATCTCGTCAGTTATACTTTGATTCTCCGGCATCTTTCTCAACTTATCGTGTGCATACTTTTAGGCACGATTACAAATATTAAGCGTCTTTAATAGTGGTCTCCACAAAGAACCTCTGCAACTCTATGACCACAAAGGGACTTTCATAATTCTGATCAAATTTTGTTTGATTACGTTTCTCATTCATAATCAAAACAAAGTCACCAACAGAGAATTGATTTACGTGCGCCTTTGTTTGAACAAACTTACGCGTTTCATAAGTGGCGGCATGCTCTATGTGTCAGGCATCATCTCACACCACATTTATGTCAATCTCGAACTCTAGGTTGTGAGCGGATAAATGAAACGGGCTGTATTACCTTATCAATAAACAGTTCTTTTGTCACACATTGATTGTACAGTTAAAAATAACAAGTTGACGTTGACTAAGGAGTCTTGATATGAACGATCTTTTGTTTCTACCGTAGTTAACATTAACTTTAACAATAACCCTGTTATGCTCAAAATGTCATCAAATTTCTCTAAGATTTTAGCCGAAATGAATGACTGATTCATGTCGTTGTTCACGACTGACAATCTGATCGCTCCAGGTAATATTGGTAAGCACTAAGTACGACTGTTACGTTGCATCTTACGATAGAGACCTTTGCGAATATCGTAAGTTCTGTTGTTCAGTCATCATTTAATTGTCCACTAGTTAGATCAGTAATGAGCTTAGACATTTCAAAGTCGCGCTACTTTTCAGCAAGTAACCAATTACAAATTAGTTCAGCTAAGTTTGACTATTTTCTTAAATTCTGCTTTAAACTCAGATCCGATATACGGGGGGATGATTTCGCGACAAGAAATCTACGCGTGCCATGTCTTTTTTATCATTATTGTTTAAAGACACTAAGCTACCACCTGTGGACTCGCGGTATCAAATCAATCTTTTACGGTTTCAATTAATTGCAATCAGTTAAATTAAAATCTGCTTGACGAATATTACATTCACATGTCGTCACGCGAATTCACGTCATCCCGCTCATAAAATAGTCCAAATAATGGGTTAACTGAGATATAATCAAAGATTTTTGTTCTTTGGAAACTAAGGTGTCAATTAATTTTAAATTATTTTAGTTATCTAGGTATCGTAACCAGATAGTCCGTTACCGTGTGCCAACCGGGACTAGATGTAAATTGCAATTATTGTCTACATTGTCTGTCATGGAACAAAATGTGTCGCGGTAATGCTAATACTAAAATCCATGAGATAATCTTTACACAGCCTATTATCATATCACTTCGCAAATTGGCATCAGGCAAAACATGCAACCAAATTTCAATTAAATTATTATCCTTCTCAACAACACTTAAAATCTGCATTTTACTGTATAGGGACACTTGGCTGACTAGCCCCTGTAAGCCATATTTTGCTCGCATTTACGACAACATTTTTTTTTCACACACTCTCTTTAATAAGATAACATTCAGCACCAGACTCAAATTGAAAACGACTGACCTGATTAAAAACGGTCCTGTTGGGGATCGACAATGCACATGACAACCCATCGCTCGCTATGTTGTACGCGCGATGTCTCGATGCTGCTGCGTCCCACTGGGCAGCGAGTGAAGATGTGTCCTTGGTTTTCACCTTTGTAGCAAACGGTCGAGCTTGTGGTTGCAACTTGCTGATGAGGGTCATGTCTCGAAGGTTAAACGCGCTGTCTGTTAGTCGGTTTTCCTTTCGCCTGCTACTTGCGTAAAAAATTAGCTAGCTTGTCTCCAATTTTCGCACAGTGAAAACATTTAATTGTTGACAACCGTGATGTCTTCACACACTTGACTTTTCTGGTCCGGTACTTGACTCAAGGTTCAAGTAGGTAACAGCTTGTAGTTCTTGTTGCAGTCATTGGCGATTATTTATTTCAGGTGAATAACTATGCTCTGTAATCTCGAGTCGAACTGTGAAATATGTGCGACCCTTGATGTCACTATAATTTTCACTGTGGTTAGATCCTTCCAGCGCAGCGGTTTGATAACAACAACATAACAAGACTGCCGCAAGTCGCTAAAGATGCGCTCTCTTATGATTTGTCGTTGTTTAATTTCAATAGGGCACCGGCGGGCGTTTCTGTGTTTACGAATCTTGCAGTAAACAACTCTTTAAATTATGACCACGTCACACCTGGATATGAAACTGACGATAGCCACGCTGATACTGCTACCATAAGCACCTCACTGAGTATCACGATCAGTTCCTCACCATCATCAACAAAGATCTGATATTGCACACCACGTCCGTGCATCCATGTCGCTCTTCTCGGGGTCTCATTCGATTATTTTGAATTTTGCCTTTTTAATAGTAAACACCATTTGTCTTCACTCCCGTCGTTATCTCTTCGTAGTGCGCTTCTCTTTGTCTTGCTCGTATCCCACTTCTGATGTCGGCGGAAGTGGTACTAAGAGAGTCAGGATGGATGGTATTGGTGTTGGTCCTCTTCAGTAAACATGATGTGTGGGCTTCGATGGGGTTCACGAACAAGAACAAATGCGTAGAAACTTTACAAGTGAGTTTAACACAAAGTAGGTACTACTCCATTAAACACGTGGTACAGTTTTCTTATTAGAAAGTTCTTATCAACGAGACGTGAGACAGTTCCCGAACTACGTGGTCACACGACGGCTATCGGAGGAGGAATGTGCTCCCTTCCGAAATGTCTTCAAGCAGCCTCGCACGACGTAATAATCCGGACTCTGCCGAAGCGATGACAGCACACCGCTTGCGCCTCGTATTGAAATCCAATACTGTTCGAATGACCTCTTGACATATAGATATAAAATATGTAAATTAGTAGTTGTTAAGCCGCGAGCTATATCGCGGGCAGCAGCTAGTTAATATATCGTACAGTTAATTTGTTTAGACTCAAACATGCAATGTCCAAAATCCATTACACACATTAAAAAATATTTCCACATTTAAATCTACATTAAAATTCAGACATAGAACGTTGCTGTGGGAGAGTCGCAAATGTCCCGCGCGGTTTAGTCATTGTTTTGTAATGCGCAGACGCACCTTGCTTCTCAACACATCGGAGTTGTGTTCGAAATTTGAATTATCCTGAGCAGTAAGTTGTGGTTTGCCGGTGTGATCACTCACCGCTATAGATTTATAACTATTTCGAGGAAATAGGCATTATTTTACTTCAAGGACGTTTTTTTAACAAGTTTTTTATGTAAATGTTGCTTTTATACAAACGTAGTTACAAAATTGTTACTATTTTCATCCAACCATTTTCCAAAAAATCTGTCGATTTTATTTAACTTAACTTTTTTTACTATAGTAAGTTTACACTTGAGCGCCATCTTGCCTAATTTTAAGCGACGAAACGGTGCGGTATACGTTTGATGTGATCTATCTAATTTAATTTTTCAGTGATTTTTGGCAAACACAGTCCTTTAAAGGCAAAAACATACATATGTATGTTACACTTAATTCTTATCATTCTTCAATGTAAGTATGTCAGATTTAATCTACCGTTCGTGATAAAACTATGTATAATTTAATGATATTCAAACGGATATCTTTGTTATCTTCATTGATGATTGAATCGATTCAACATGGCCGTTTTACAAAATCTAGCTGATATGTGACCTCGATGGCATACAGACGTAACTACGGGCTTCTACATTCTTATAGGTGTCAAATAATACTTAGGTCAGAGGCCATTTGCAAATGTGAGCTTGAAAAAATGTTGGACGTTTGTTTGTTATTTCATAGTTCAAAGTACATAAAAAACATCTTGGAAGAATGTGTTTAGGATTTCGTCTATACAATAAGGAGTTATGAAAGGCAATGGGCGTTTTCACAACGACATATAGCATGGGTTAAAAATATATCAGATATGAGTTATGGGTGTAAAATGTCAAATTAAATATTTACATGACGTACGCTTACCTCAAAGTCAAAGTCAATGTTCTTTATTCATAAATATACAATTTACACGTAAATTTCGTTGACAAAACAATTATCTAACGTGTCCTGTGGTGTGTGCGAGTACAGTATACGAGTAACTTTTTTTACAGCGTCAAAAAACAAAAACAGAATGTACTTACTTGAAATGGAATTAAATTAACAAGTCCGTTAAATATGTAAATACAAACAATATACTAATATGACAAAACTCGCAGGCTCAGATGTGCTCAAAATAAGTACTAAAACAAATGTACTGAAATCCTAAATTTAATTAATATAATATACCTAGTGACTGACAATAATTAAGCATCGTAATAATAAAAATTGGTTAAGCGAACTATTTCCATACACGTCCGTTTCTATCAGGGTACCTACGCTATTGACGAACATATTAAGACTGATAATAAAACTACCAAAACCATGTTTCAAACAAAGATATTACAATATCCGTGAAAAATTGCATCTCCTCCCGATAAAAGCACCGAGGCGAAAGAACGACCGGTTTGAAAAAAAAAACAATCCAAGTCGCGATTTGGCGGGTAATTACATCCGCCATGTTTGAGGCAAAAAGTTGTCCCATTTGCATCGGTCGTTCCGTTTTTTCCTAATATTTGGTTAGTGTGTTTATAATAAATCCATGACGATTACAAATATGCAGTCGCAAAATAAATAAATGCTTGATGTAAGTACTTGGAAAAAAGTAAGATCGAAATCTACGTCATAAATAAACCGAAAGCCAAAACGGTAAAATGCACCTGTAACCTGTAACATTATACGATCTTAGGAGCTTAGACATTAAAAAAATGTAAATGACTGCCTCCGAGCGATTTGAAGATCGCTCGAAATATTCGCATAATCACGACTGGCAGCCCCGAATAATCGTCCGATTTAATACTCCTTTTATTGTGTCGATGTTCCCACGGACGTACACGCGAACGCGACCACAGCAAACTCTTCTTTTTTCGAATTTAAAATCACATCCGTGCCTAAGGCATCGTGCCCAGTATTACAAGCCTCCGGCTACAACTCCACCCATTACAATCAAAACACTGGTCTAATTTTGGTAAGTAACTAAAGTATTTTTCGGAAGCTTTCACACTTGTAAAGATATAACGATGGTGGCTCTATCACTTATATCAGCAGAGAAGTTGGTTGCTGTCTAGAGGCGGATAACTGATATTTACTCTGTGGCAGAGGAACCCGAACTCCTTTCGTTTGATTCACGTTTGATTACCGGTTGCTGATGCAGTGATACTATATCATTAGAGTATTAACCGTACCGCTCACCTGACGAGCTTATCTTTTTAGGTTGTAGGAGGAGCTGCCATCGGTTATTTAGAACAAAATTGATGGTTTTTGTGGAAAATATTATTTTGCCAAACAACTATGTTTTCACTGGGCAATCTCTTCTTAATATTATGTTCATGTATGAGTAGTCTTTTTTGGTCTTGTTTCGTATTACCAGGTAGTTTGTTATAAATAGATTAAAAGTCTAAGTAGCCGTCTCTCTTTTTCTTACTGGCAACTGTTAATCCATTGCCATATATTTTATGGTATTTTCCATTGTATCTCATGGTGTAAATTTCAATTTCTGGCGATTGACAATGACATTGACTATCTAGATTTAATTCTTTTTTTCGACCAAATTAACTAATTTTTTAGTCCTAATCTTTTAATAAGTAATCAATCTGATGACATTGTAATTTAAATACATTTTTGCATACCTCTCACGAGGAAAACATAATGGACCTAATTGTAAAAATGACACCAAATTTATCTACATATGTTTACGCAAATAAACCTCATTTCATTTCATTTCATAAATAAATAAATATTGGTGGACAATTCACACACAACACCATCTGACCCCAAACTAAGCAAAGCTTGTGATATGGTGGCCAGATAGCTGATATAATACTTATATAGTTCTAAATACATACTTATTATACATAGAAACACCCAGACACAGTGCAAACATTTGAATTCATCACACAAATATTTGCACTGGGTGGGAATCGAACCCACGACCCTCGACGTCGCAGGCAGAGTTACTACCCACTAAGCCACGAGGCCAGTCATGATTAAGATCTATTTTCTTCTTTTAAATTCCTTCAATAAGACGTTTGAAACACAAAAGAACCAATCAATAATAGTTCGTAATCACACCAAATGACGTAATAGTTTAACTTTTTTAGTAAAATTTGATAAGGATACGTCGATGTCAATAATTTCAATTTTTTCACTCTTTTGTCACTCAAATCAGTCATTTTGAAAACGCGTCATTCGAAGGCAAAAATGTGACATCAGTCACATCACAGCGAGTAATACCCAGATTCGTTTAGCGCCGTGCGAGATTACCAACTCTGTTTGTACCAAGCGATATATTTTGCAAGCCTATTTAAAGACCGGTTTTGTTGAGGATCCTTGCGTCTATAGCCAATGTGCTTCAGGATTTTAGCACTTATTTTCGTTAATGTTGTTTTGCTGCTTTGAGACCGGTAAAGTGAACTGCATGTTTTGGTTACTTTATGGCACTCAAATAAATGCGACTTTGTTTCCTTTGCATAAAATATCATCTTCAGTCTAAACTTTTTAAACGCATTTGTACTAATAAGGATTATAAATATTTGGAATCAAAATCTGGAACATTTCAAATTTAATCTAATGCCATCAGAATACTAAAAAATCTTATAGTTTAACAAAAGTTTCGTTAAATTGTAAAGTATTTTAATCGTTTTAATATTAAGGACAATAACTGTACGTGTCAGAAAACCGACTTAAAACTAAACACATAAAATTAAACACAAATAAAAAGGCAATATTAATGAGAGATCGGCTGATTAGTGCCCATATTTAGGCGCACAGGTGTCATGTAAAAATCGTGTAGGCGACACGGGTGTGGCAACCCCACATCAACAATGTTTGGTTATTTCTGAGTTGCCACTCTATTCACAAACTTTGACTAGTGGAGTCAGCCTCATTATTTATTTTAAAATCATTTTGTTGTTACGTGTTTGTAACTATGAGTTTTGTGGCGTTTCTTTATGATCTTTTAGAGGTGAGTTGTACTTTTATTTCTTTTTCTAATCCTACTAATATTATCAACGCGAGATTTTGGATGTTTGTTGCTCAATCGCGTCAAAACAGATGAGATTAAAATTTGGAACACATTTAAGATTTTAGTCTGGAATAGCATATAGGCATTTTTTGCCATTGGGAAATAACGGGAACGGGTACTACGTGTATAAAACCCCACGGGGCGAGGCTAAGTAATATTATATATGTGAAAGTTTAAAACGTCTGTTGCCAAATCACGTTGTCAAAACTGAACGAAAAAATTTAAACACAGATTAACTAGAGTCCAGAATAACACATGCTATTTTTATTGCGAAACAATACGGAACGGGAACTGAGAAAAAACCGCGGGCCATTGCTAGTCATTCAAAAATTACCAACGTAGCTTTGTTTTGCCATTTTGAGACATCAGAGATAACGAATTTCCTACACAGATTTGGCATTACTCAAAATTTGACACGTTACATTTTGGCTCGCGTAAGAGATGATTATAAATATTTGTTTTTTTTTCTGCAAAATTTAGATTAATTACAGTTATACTTGACTTTGGCGAAATTGTGAGGCTACCACAATGAAAGCCATAAACCAAGAGTTGACGTTGATAAATATTAAATATTTGGAATACGACAGTTAGTAGTGCTATAGGTTTAACAAATTGTCTAATCATTACTAATAGTCAATACACTAATTGGTTATTTAATGTACATATGAAGATAATTGTTCGAGGAACCCATTATGCCATTTGCTTATAGCTAACAACCGTGTGAGCCGGGGATTTCGATAGCAATGTTTTGTAACTGTAGATAACGATTAGAATCATTCGATTTAAGCGTTATGGTGCTTTTTACAGCCGTAGCATTTTTATTATCAAGATTTTTTGTTCTAAAGAAGTGTACGATGAAAAAAAAATCGTGTATTCAAATGTTTTGGGCACATTCGGGCAGGGGTCAGTGCGCGGTGGCCTCTTTGACATAACGTGAATTGTTAGGTTGTTTTGTTGTCATTGGACTTGTAATACTTTTAAAATTGTCATTGTATTTAGGCAAAGACGTTGAATGTACAATCTACGTATTTAAGTAATATTTACCAAATTAAAATATGTTTAGTATGTTGAAAATAGACTTTTGATACTCAAAGCAGCATATTGTTTTATTAGATTTTATAATGTAAACAACGAAAAAATATTCATACATAGTAATCAAATTTGATGTTATTACTATAAAATAAACTTTCCACGGGGATCAAAACTAATATTATAGGTAAAAGTAATTGTTTTAATTGCTTTGAACAATTAAGGTTTATCATCTCGTCGTCCCAGGACAAATAAGGGTTTTTATAAGGAACAAAATAGGTTATCTACCTAATGATGATGAAGATGGCGGAACAGAAAAGTTTTTAAAAAAGAAAAATATATAAGTTACACGTTTTGCATATCTATAATCACCATGAGGTTCAATTAAATTAAAAATTTGCTTCACACCATACGAAGCAAATTTTGTATTATGGGACCTAGGTAGTTGATACACACTTATGATACATAAAGTCTATTGCAAATTGTAATATACACTATGTTCAGGAATAAAATGTGTTTATTTAATTCTATTCTGTATACTCTTTGAATGAATAAATAAATAACAACACCCAGACATAGACCAAATATTTGTCTGAAGCTATTTTCTGAAAAGTACTTCATTAGTAATTATGTAAACCTACTACAAAGTAGCAGCTATGATATCAAACTACAGCTTCCTCTCTTAGATACAGAAGCTCATTTTGTAGTCTGGTTAAAAGTATACCTATTTACGACTTTGTAAAATATTCTCGAAATAAATCAAAGGTATTAAAAAGTTATGACACCAACACTCCATCTTTTGGGAATGTAACAAACATATTAACATCGGAAGTCGTCGTTTCGTCACTCTACAATACAAAAAAAAAAAAAAAAGAAATGTTGCTATTACTATTTTAGTATTTTACTATCGTTCGCATAGACAAGTCAAATTATAACTCTTTTACATTGGGTGTTAAAAATTCAATAATCATAGTGTAGCTGCTCCTATAGATATTTTTTACGAACCCAACGAAGAGTCGACACTACATAAATTACGCAATGTCCTATTAAGATCAGGTAACAGTTTCTAGTAGCAGTTAGTTCTTGGTAGCTGACATGTATAAACTTGTCTGTATAATTGATTATAATAATATGCATATTTAAAGTTTGTGTTCATATTAAAGTAATTTTATTTTGAAGCGTACTGCGTTTAGTAATTAAAAAGGCTGAAGTAACTTTTATGTAAGCTCGAGCAATCTGTAAATTTTGAAATAAAGTAGATATAAGTACTATAGCAAATTAATTTTAACTGTGAATAAAATGTCTTCATTATAGAAAAAAGATAATTGCGTTAACGTATATGTGGTTGACAAATTGCGAAATAGGCAATCAAACGAACTTACTAAGAGCAAAAACCTTTTTTAGTTGACGTTATACTGTAATTCCCTACCAACTATTTGCAGCGTTTGAATTTTTTTTATATTATACATTTGTGTATTGCTTAAATGATTAATTATTATTTATTGTGCCGTCCAAATAAATTATGAGTATTATTTTTCACGATTACGATTGAAGAAATGAACCATGTTGTATTTATTTAATTTTTAATGTCTGTACATTTAACTTTGAATTTATTAGATAACTATAATTTAAAAAAAAAATTAAAGAAACAAAATTATACGGCAACTAATGGATAGATAAATGATATTCTAGAAAATCATACGTAGCTAACTTTTAAAATAAACCGGTACAGGTACAAGCGCAGGTTATTAGGCAATAGTGCTTACTGTTTCAATACCTGGAAATCTAGAATTCTACTTAGACACGACAGGAATGCTGTCTCACGCTGCGACTGCTTTTGAAATAGCTGTGTGAATACAAACTTTCTTGGATACGTTTTGAAAGATGATACGAATTTTTATCCAGTTGGTCAACTGACTGCAATACGGTTAAGAAAAGGATGCTATAATATAAATTATAGTACAAAATGAAACTATACTTTTATCATATCAAACTGGCGCTGTTGTTGTATATTTCAATTAGTAAATGGTAGTGTGTAGTTATGTTTGTGCCTTCACCTGTATTCGGTAGAAAAATGCAAAATTACGCGCGTGCGCGTGAGATATGGCATATGAATTATGCCAAATTTAATCTATTTGTATACTATTTTCCATCTTATTGACTGCTATTAATCTGAATTATAAGTAAAAACTAAAAAAATAAGCTAAAAAAACTCTAAAAATAGCTAAAAAAAACAGAAAAAGAAAAATCCAGTTTGATATGATAAAAGTTTTGGTAGGTACTTGGTAAGGTGATTAAATTTCATTCTTCATTCGGTGTTAATTAACAATGTATGTATATTTTACCTACGTTAATATATTCTCCGAAAATTCACACAATTAAGAAACGTAAGCGTAAATGCATAATGTGATAATTTGATACAAATGGTAACTGTAACAACTCGAGCAGATGATACAAATTAATTCTTTACCCAGAGAACTAACTATACACTACGCCGCCACTGATAACCTTAAGTGTTTGGCGCCACCATCGCATTCACAATCATAAATAAAGACATTGTATAAAAGGAACCTAGTTCAACGGTTTGGCCACAGAGCTTCAGTGGTGGCCCCGTACTCTCCATTGTGAGTCGACAATGGGAGATAATACGCTCACAAGACGTCATTTTATTAACTGTAACATAAATTACTTCATTCGTGCTTACTTAACTTATCGTAATGGATAAAAATTGTGGATGAATGAAATGTTAAGACCGTAGTGATAGGAACATAAAACTTGAATGAATGATGTGTAATTGGTCAAAGTTTTAACAATAGCTACAGATGACACAATGAGACTTCAACATTACAGAAAAAACTAATTACGCCCTGTGATCCATCCATCCATCCGGTCTAATTCCAACTTCTTTAAAAAAACATAAATCCGTAAATATTTGTATTGGATGGATATTTAAAACTTTTATGATAAATCAAGGCAACTTGGCAAACAATAATAATCGCAAAACGCTAGAGATGCGCGCGCACAATTTGATAAGGACAGCGCTATTTCCTGTCAAAATACCTACCTAGTCGGTATGACATTGATAAACTTATCAAAGTTAAACTTTGTTATTATTATCAAAAATAGTCTGACCGCTTTTTTTTTCTTATATTAGTTGATCCGACAGACATTAGGTTGGATATGGCTTTATCTGTGCAAATTTTGTCTTAAGTGTGTTCTGTTCATGCGCGGTCCGAGGGGGGGTGGGGGGTCACGGGGGACATGACCCCCCCCAAAATCGTATACGTCGAACAAAAATCTAAGAAAATTAAAAATATCTAATAGTACATAGACTATTTTTTAACGCGGGAAAACAACTAGAACGGGAACTACGAGGGTAAAACCTTGGGGGACTACTAGTAAAGTATTTTTTTGCTCGATTTATTGTATGTCTACTTGTGACCCCCCCCAAAACCTGAGGCTGCGTACTGGTGACCCCCTCCAAAATTCGAGGCTGGGACCGCGCCTGGTTCTGTTAGCATCCTCTGCTCTACAGAGTAATGGGAGATAAAAAAACAGACGAAATAGGCAAACCCGTTCTCAAATTAATGCGAAGCCAAAGTAAATAGGGATATATATTTATTTTTATATCAACAGATTTAAAATTTTCGTAAACAAAAATACTCTATAGCAATCGCGCCTCATCTAGTGCCTAGCTTACAGCTTGTAAAAATATTAATTGCGGCATTACTATCGGTGTATCTTTAATTCTCAGCAAAATTAATTTCGGTAACTTTACCATTTCCCCATAATATCTGCGTAAGATCTCAGCTAGAAACATCATTGATGTACAATGGATATTCTAAAATGCGATAGGTATTAGTGGTTTTGATAATTCGTTTAGTCACGTTTCGTACTATTTTAAAGACATGAATCACGGCTTATTCATATTTTTCTTCAAACCGTCCGTTCTCCATTGATAAAATGCTGACCACACTGTTTAGTATGCGCGGGCGCAACCTGTTGTATTGCTTCGTATACGCAACTCAAAGTTAATCCTTTGAATTGTAAAAAAAAATGTCTATTTTGATCCAACATAAAGTCTTAAAACGCACCTTCCAGAACCACTAAACTTGTTTTAATTACCGAACTATAAGTAGAAATTACGTAAATAGACAGCTTTATGTCCATTCTCAAAATTTGACTGTTTCCATCTCTATCCATCGCAGGGAGTTGAAAAGAGTGCGCGATATAAAATGGCGCCGATGACGTTATTACGACGATGCTGTTACGCTGTGAGAGTGCGTGTTAAAAGAATTAATGCTTCACTTACGGTTTAGATAATTCATTTTACGTTTATTTAATGCTGCGTATATGTGTTACAGTTAATTGCTGAATAAAATATGACTACTGGGGTTTTCTAAATTCTTGGGCTGTAATGTCTTCGTCTAACAAATGTTTGTTATGAAACAGTTTTTATAGAAAGCAAAAATATTATTTTAAAATAACAGTCAATAGTCCATTTGCGCCAGAGGTGGCGCTAGTATTTTATTTTGTTACCGATATTTAATAACCGTACGTCAATTATTAATAATTTGATGTAATTATCACTCGCTTATCACTAATATAATATTACTAGCTTTTACCCGCGACTTCGTCCGCGCAAAAGAAATATTAAGGTAACTGAGGCAGTACTTGGTTTTATCTTCAATAATTACGAACATCCAAAAAACTGTCATCTCCCATTCCAACCCCTTTTTCATCCCCGTACAGTTCGAAATTACAAAATTCCCAGAACAAATATTTATTGGCTTCACGTCAAGTGTCTAGATGCGAAGTTTCATGGTTTTATCTTCAATAATTACGAACTTCCATATAAACTTCCATCCCCCATTACAACCCTTCCACCCTTTTTCCGTAATAAAAAGTTTTGGGATCTAATCCAAATATTATTCCTTATTTCCAAATTTCATTTAAATCAGTTCTGTGGATTTCATGATTTTAACTTTGTAATTTACGGAATCTTTATATAACCGTCCACCCCTTGTTTCACCCTCTTAGGGGTTGAATTTCGCAAAACCCCGTCTTAGCGAGCGCCTACGTGCTAAAAGATACCTCTATGCGAAATTTCAGACTCCTAGCATTTGTAGTTTCTGAGATTTCGTGATGAGTGACCTTTCGCTTTTATATATATATATAGATATAGATGTCAATCTGAAAAAAAAAAATTGTTGATACATAGATACACACAAACAGTACCTAATCGTACTAGATATTTGTTGTTTTAAACTATCTACGAGTATAAACTATGTAGTAGGTTACAATAATTCCAGCACTTGGAAAGGTCTGCCATGTGTGAATTTTGTAGTGGTAGGACTCTTGGCAGAGTCCGCCTGGGAAAGTACCACACCTTTGCCAGTTATTCTACCGCCAAGCAGTAATGTGCAAACATTACTGTGTTCCGGTTTGAAGGGCAATGTTTCCAGAGAAATTACAGGGCTTAGAGATATAAGATCTTAGATCTCTGGGTGACGAGCGCAGTGCAGTGCTAGGTAATGATTTGGACTCTTCATGTTCCAATAGCTGCGTGTCACTGTGCTGTTATGTGTCAGGCATATTGCTTACCATCAGGCACATGTCCTGATCGTCTCGTCACTATTTATTTAAAAAAAAAAAAAAAAAAAAAAAAAAAACCTACAACACCTACTAAATATTATGAATACTACAGAAATATTTTTCTTTGAACAGAATACATAATTGTGTACGTTATAGATTACATTACTTTGTACAATTGTACATTATAGAATACATAATAAATTATATTAATGTAGAGTTTTTCTATAAATTTAGCTTGAGCAGAAATACGATTATTATTAAATTTGACGATGCTTTCGAAAATTTTTTAGGGCAACATTAAAAATATATCAAAAACAGCACCAAACTAGACACTGTAGAAATAAATAAATACACAAACTTCGAAATTTAGACCATTTTATTTGCATCAGTTACGAAAATACATAGTCGCCGTGAGTGGCACACCTAATTGCCTACTAACCGGAGATGCGTTCTGTTAACTCTAATAAAACCACAGTTATGTATTTAATGTTGCAAAAACTTGTTTGTGAAACTAAAAACTTTGTTAAAAGCTACCTCTGACAGATTTTAATTTATCTACTAGGTATTTGTTTGTCTTTACTCTGAAATCATTGAAGATAATTAATTCACTGTAACAGGGTAGAAAAGTTAAAAGTAGAGAAAGAAGTGAATGACATTTATATTGCTTTTAATTTTAAGAACATGCTATAATGCCAATGCCATCTATATTTTATAGTTAGTATCACGATGTACCATTTGCAATTAGTATTTCCCACTTTTTTAATATTTACCCATTAAAATACGTATTTATTTAGTTTCTCTCTGTCTTTATTATAAATAACGCTTGATGGCGGCTACATTTTATTTATTATTTCGTTAGAGACAAAGCCATACAATAAAGAGTGCTGCCAACCGTTACAATTTAAAAGGAACTAGCAATTTCGCGCCCGCAGCTGCATTGCCAGCATCCGGTGATCGATCAATCTGCGTGATACAGATTAAATAACAGTCGCCAGCAGGGTGAGGGCACCCACTTGACATTATTCAATTTGTCCAATCGGTTAGTGCCCTGTTATTCACTCACTCTCGGCTCACACTCGTTGAGTGGACTGAGTACTTGATATTACCTAGTTACTTAGCTCGCTTGATGTCTCAATGCCCATGAAATTGTGAATAATATCTACTGTAACTATCATAAAATAAGAATAATTATAATATAATTTTGGTCATTTTTGTATTGGATCTGTAATGGAGTGGTTGACAGGTCGACTTGAATATAATAATCCTATAGCTCTTCGCAACATGAAATTTTTCAGGAACTCCAATTTAAATATGCCCATGTTTCTTTTTAATGACAGACCTTTTTATTTAGACATATTTTTAATTAAAAAACCTTCCCAAACTCTAACCAAAGTATTCCAAACTATAAGCTTACGTGATCCAAAAAGCTGTAAAATACTTTAGGAAAGTGAAATCGGTAAAATTTTGGAAGTTTGTCATGTTAACTCAAAGAGATCCAATTTTTTTTCGATTTTAAAATATGGAGGTTAATTTTAGACTTGTTAATCTCTAGAACCACAAATCGGATTTAGCAGTTTTTTTTCATCAGATAGCCCAATTCACGGTTAATTTAACATTGACAAGTGGAACTGTAGTGTTCATTTAAAATATAAACTCAATGGAATGGCGTTTTCCCTGTGTGCCTAATAACTTTGTCATTTATCAAAGTTTTGTAAATAAATAATTTGCCGAGGCTCCATGTAGGCGTGTTTATCCATCTTCTTTAATCAAGATTACGCCCACCTGTTATTGCTACATCATTAAATATCATTGAAATTTGTTTTCGTCGAACTTACATTGAGTACAACTAACATCATCCAAAGTACATCTAAAGTAGATGTTATCTGTGTAGACGTATGTGTTACCCCCCCCCCCTCCCCTTCTCGAACTGCGCCTACAAATAATTTGTTTTCAAGATGCACGTATACCTGTCAAAGATAGTTCTCAATAATATGGTAAAACAACATTTGTGGAATCACCCAGTGCCACAAATATGTATAATTGTGTAATCTATAATTAATTCCCTTCAGATAATAGTTGGCAAAATGTTGTGGCAGCCTAGGATAAACTAGCTTCTCCTATTGGCCGTAGGACGAAACAGTTTAGCCTAGTCTGTAACTGTTTGTCATATCGCCTAAATAAACTGATTTGACCTAGGATAAACTATTTCGTCCTAAAATCGGGTTTGGCCGGTAACATTTGTAGAGGTATAATTACTATAAGACTATAACCTGACTGTTA
This sequence comes from Ectropis grisescens, assembly GCA_017562165.1. Taxonomy (NCBI): domain Eukaryota; kingdom Metazoa; phylum Arthropoda; class Insecta; order Lepidoptera; family Geometridae; genus Ectropis; species Ectropis grisescens. Next base: position 29,955,224 of record CM029776.1, on the reverse strand, counting down.
TAAGCTTATTCTACACATTTTAATTATATACGATAAGCTTACAGCCTTTTAAGTTTGTAAACAAGGGGGTTAACCAAGAAAGATGTAAGTAGGTACCTAATTACGAAACACTGCGCCCGCGCACTTGACAGCTGACACGGCGACCCCTCGCTGCTTCCGGTGCTTCCATTGATTTATCGTTCTTTATTAGTAAGAATACTGCGGCATTGTTTGATTGCCGCGCTATTTACGATTGACAAGACATTAATATAACCGTAAATGTGAGATAAGTTATCTTCAGGAAGTAGAGCTACGGACAAGAGGTATACGATTTAAATCTTGTTTAAAACTGTTACTCATATCCACCTAAAATTATATAGAAAATAATAGATACCTACTAATATTATCAATGTCACAGTTTGGATGTTTGTGTCAATGTCAATCACGTATGGCTGAATTAATCAGCTGGAAATTTGGAATACATTCAGATTATAGTCTGGATTATCTACTGCCTAGTTTTTTCGCAAAAAAAAAATCGGGATCAGGAACTACTTACTACTAGGGTACTTTACTAGTACCTAATGTAATTGATAGAAACCGAGTTCATAGTGTTAGAATATTAAGTAAGAAAGTTAATTTTATTGACAAACTTTTTAATAAATATTTACAATTTATTTTTATATATTTAGATAATATGTACCTAACAATCTTGAATAAATTATTTTTATTTACTTATTTTTAAGGTTCTGATTCCAATTATTTATTTTAATTTTGATATAAATTTTGATGAATCATTAACGACAATTTTTAAAACTATTTTATTTTATTCATTAAATCTCTCGGATGTTTTAAGTAGCCCTGAATATACCTATAGGATTTTCCAAACACTCCGTCAGTTCCACAGATTACAAATACTTTTTGAAATAAACCTGTTGCAAGGTGTACATTTCCTAACTTAACCTAAATGCACCATATCAAACATGGCGCATGTGAGTAACTCCTAACGACGCCGATGGTCCATTTACTTAGGCACGGTAACGTAACGTGATATTACTCGCGCAATAGCAACCGACAGTAATGCCACTACTTATGAGGTAATTCTAGTGGACTACCAAAGATAAGACTTAGAATCTGCGCTTCCCACGTTGCGAAGGAAACTAACGGAGAGAAATGGGGCGTTTTTGTAATGACAGTTAAAAGTGACAGATGGATGAACAAATATGTCAAACTATTAACATTGCATGCTTAGATAGAGAATAAGTAGATAGATCAGGTTTTTCCCCACAATTGCATTGATGTATGTAATTCAAATTTCCTAGCCAAAATGACAAAAAAACGCCATTTTTGGTGGTATTGTAAACGATATTATTTGTGCGTGATATTTTTTTACCCGCACGATCGCTTAGTGTCTTTTCATTGGGAATGAGAGGATCGCCATTTCCCGTCCATTTACGGGATCACTATGATAGTCCTATTATTATTGTCCTAGAGACCTGTAAAATGTTTTCAATGTTATGATTATAATAGTCTTGATTTAACATGTTTGTATTTAATCCATAAACATCATAGCTATACTTTTTCTGTGGCATAATAAAAAAATTACCGATATAAACTAGTATACATTTATGAAATGTTATTAAAAATGTTCTTAAAAAGTATTTTTATCTGTCTCGTACGATCTACATGTAACATTTAAATAAAGCTCTTGTTAAAACAATAAAATAATTGGAGTTAAAACCATCTTGATGTAAAGAGGAGTCTCTGAGTATTTTTTTTATTTAAGATTTAGTTACAAATTCGATTTTAGAAGCAAACGTTCTACATTTGAAATCGATTGCGGGTGCGCAGATCGTGAGAACGTGCCTGACTGATATTTGTCGGAATACACGTGCGCAGACGCATAACTGTGGAGTGTGGTTACTGGCTGAATTACTCGCGAGAGTAAATTTTACCGCTGTAAAAATATATAAACTATAAAATAAATAAAAATAATCCTGAAAACGAAATAAGGGTAAGAGTGTTGTACAAAAGTTGAAAAAAATAAATAGTTTACATAAATATATGTATGTACTAATATAAATTTTAAGCATATAAGTAACTAGCTTTAACCCGCGGCTTCGCTCGCGTTCAGTAAGTTTTTTTATTGTAGATTCCTACTTTGATAGCATGAGCGTCAAATAATAACATAACTAATGCTCGTCTATAATAGGTCTAAGGGTAGTTTATGCGTTATTATGTATTTTAATTCCCTATTTTACCATCTCAGGGGTTGAATTTTGGAAAACTAATACGCTCATTATTTTAATGTTCATGCAAATAAATGTTTTAACTGCTATAATAGGTTTACTCTTGACCGCAATGTCGCCTAAAGTTAAGTGATTATGTGGTCTACGGTAGAGCTTGCTATCCTAGAAGAAACCGATTCAGTCTCAATTTGGAAACACCAGCGTTGTAATCATCATGAAAAATCCATTCAGGCAACGTCTTAGAGTATCTCTCCACTTAGTTTGTGAACGCCTTTCACAGCCTAGGCGTTATTGTAACAAAAGTAGTCCGTCAAAGCTTTTCGTTATAGTCTTTAGAACATGTCTAAAGTCCGTACAAAATTTTATCCACTATTACGTACCTAGTATGAATTTGAAAAATATCCTTCTTTCTTGTTTGCTTCATAAAATATAAATATACTTACATTTTCACACATGTAAATACAATGTCTCCTGTGCGTAATATTATTTATAATATATAAAATTTTCATACCCACTTTTCATACAATTTCTTTGGGATTAAATTTAGAAAACTCTGTTTTACATAGCTCATTATTTTTCCGTACTCATATCCTACAAAGCTTAAAGCAAATATGTCACAAGAAATAAAATGTTCACACAAACTTTTTCCCTTATTTTACTACATTAGACGATGTATTTTGAAAAAAAAAACACTGAAACACATAACTCATTACACATATTAGCCGTACTCAATTTATACGAAATTTCATTCAAATATGTCCAAGGAATAAAAAGTTTCATAATACACACTTTCATACATATTTTCTTTAGGCGTTGAATTTTGAGAAATCCGTCCTTAGTGAATATGTCTACGTCATAAAAAGAATACGTATGTGACAATTTAAGAATGTCATATTACCCTCTTATGGGTTACATTTTGGAAGTAAATGTACTCATAACTCATTATTTAGGCCGTACTCAATTTCTACAAAATTTGATGCAAATATGTACAAGAAATAAAAGTTTCATAAAACTATGATAGTTTACCCTTATGTCACCCCTTTGAGGGTTAAATTTTGATAAATGTTGTAATATGTACCTCGTGATGCTAGCTGAAATCAATTCATACGAATTTTGAAAACCTTCCTTTGGTCGATGCCTACGTCATAAAAAAAAGAATACGTGTGTGAAATTTTAAGTATGTCTTAAGGGTACGTCCTGTGCGTTATCATAAAACTTTCATCCCTATTTTAAAACCTAGAGAATGAATTGATAAAAATGTACTACGTAAGTCATTATTATGGCCGTACTCAACTCTTACAAAATTTGATGCTAATATGTCCAAGGAATAAAAAGTTTTGTACAAATTGTCAACCCTTATTCCACCCCTTTCACGGTTTAATTTTGATAAACACTGTAATACATACCTCATGATATTACCCAAACATAATTTAATGAAATTTCATGCAATTATGTCTTAGGAATAAAAGCTTCATACAAACTTTCATCCCTATTTCATCTCTTTAGGGGTTGAATTTTGAGAAATCCTCCTTGGTGGCTGCCTACATTATAAAAAATAATACGTGTGTGAAATATTTTAAGAATGTCCTAAGTGTATGTCCGCTGCGTTTAATATTTATTTTATAAAACGTTCATCCCTATTTAACTCGTTTTAGAGGTTAAATTTTGAAAAAATGTGATACACAACTCTTTATTTTGGCCACACTAAATATGTTCAAGGAATAAAACGTTTCGATACTAAATTTCATCCCTTATTTCTCCCTTTGAGGATTGAATTTCGATAAACGCTGTAATACGTACCTCATGATTTTAACTGAAGTCACCTTATATGAAATTTCATGCAAATATCCCCAAGGAATAAAAGTTTCTATACAAACATTCATCCCTTATTTCACCCTTTGAGGGTTGAATTTCGATAAAAGCTGTATTACGTACCTCATTATTTTAGCCAAACTCAATTTATATGAAATTTCATGCAAATATGCCCAAGGAATAAAACGTTTCGATACAAAATTTCATCCCTTATTTCATCCCTTTGAGGGTTGAATTTCGATAAACGCTGTAATACGTACCCCATGATTTTAGCCGAACTCAATTTATATGAATATGAAAGTTCATGCAAATATGCCAAAGGAATAAAAAGTTTCATACAATCTTTCATCCCTATTTCACCCCTTTGGGGATAGAATTTATCAAAATCCTTTCTTAGCGGATACCTACGTCATAACATCTACTTGTGTGCCAAATTTCAGCCTGATCCTCCAGTGGTTTGGGCTGTGTGTTGATAGATCACTATGTCAGTCAGTCAGTCAGTCAGTCAGTCAGTCACCTTTGAGTTTTATATATATAGATTCATGCAAATATGCTAAAGGAATAAAAAGTTTCATACAATCTTTCATCCCCTATTTCACCCCCTTGGGGATAGAATTTATCAAAATCCTTTCTTAGCGGATACCTACGTCATAACATCTACTTGTGTGCCAAATTTCAGCCTGATCCCTCCAGTGGTTTGGGCTGTGTGTTGATAGATCACTATGTCAGTCAGTCAGTCAGTCAGTCAGTCAGTCACCTTTGAGTTTTATATATATAGATTAGTAAGTACATAAACTAGAGTTAAAGTTTGAAAATTCTCTTGCTTAAAACTTCCCCGTTCTACATTTGAGCATGAAAAATCCACCGATATTTTTAGTGATTTATCAAACCAACTCTAATGTAATCGGACTCTGATCCCTCATTAAACATAGAATAACAAATGAAGCAATGAATGAAAGCAGTCCAACTGGAGTTAAGTAAAATATAGAATTAAAATTCAACGAAATCCGATGCCTCGCCGTGATGACAGACAACCTAATTGATATCGCATTACGAACTCATTCGAACTGAGAGTTCTATTTTTAAATTAATTCACGCGGGATTGTAAATAAAAAAATTAAATAAAAAGTGTTGTCATTATAAAGAAAAGCTAAAAGAGCTATACAACTCTTAATATAACACACCACATAACCTAAGGAATTACTGTTGTTGTGTTTAGAAATACCCAACATCTAATTTGGGTCAACTTCTTCATTGTTCAAACATTAGGAATGATCAAACCGCAGCCTTAATCGAGAAATCGATTGCGTTGTGTAAACAAAAACACGAGATGCATTAGCACTCACCACAATATGATTAGATTGACAGTTCGTGTGTCTGTCCATTACGAACTGTTTGTGAATGGGGGTTCCCAATGGTTTTATTATAATAATTTGTTCTATTGGATCTATGATTAAAATAAACTTAATTAACACTATCCCTATAATCGCTTAAATTATAACCGACTGAAATGTTCACCTAGAGAGCAAAACGTATCTAACCTACGAGGAAAATTTACCGCACACATGGCACTAAAAGCTTTCTTCATTTTCGTCGTCCGTAAGACTTTGTATCATGCTTAATAATGCAAAAAAATGTTTAGCAAAAATTTGTTTCCTTGGGGAAACTGGACAAGTTATGTATGATCTACGGTGTAGGAAGCTGATTAGATAGATAATTTCTAAAGATACTGATATAAGGAGTCCATTTTTGGACACAGATGCTATAGTTAGATAAGTAGCTAAGTAAACTCTTTTGCCATTTTATCCTCATAGTCATTGTTATTGAATTTAATAGAATATCCGCTAAAGATAACTAAGTCTTCCTGTTAATACAAATTACAATACACGCAATATGACGGTAGATGTTCATTAAGATATGCAGCTTTTAGAACAGTTTTGTCAATTATATGATTATCTAATAGACGTTTGTAACAATAAGCACAATTAGTTCATTTGTTTCATTGTGTTAGATAACAATTACTAAGGATCGTTTCCTATTTCATTGGACGAGGGAAAAGCGACCTCTTTCCTCGTTTTCGTAGTGTAATATTTTGTTGTAAATTGTACAAACAGTCTATTATGATAATAAATAATATGCTTAATTAAATAATTGTGTAAGTCCTTTTGGTGAAAATGTTTATTTAGGTACTAAGTGAGTACTTATGTAATAAAATGGCAACACATTTTTTATGGAGGTCTAGGTTCTATGCATGACGAATAAAGAAGAACTTAAACAATGATTTTAAAATATAATTGTTTTCAAGCTAAATACTTTGTCCACTGATTGACTATAACCTATTCAAGCAAATTCTTTTAGCTTATTATGCTAATAGGTTTTTATGTGTGTTGACTCAGTAAGGTTGAAAAATGGCGGCTGATTTTTTATAGTTTTTTAGCATTTACTGAAGATAAGACTTTTTGTAAATGTAAACAATGGACTGAACGCGAATTACGAATGGAAATGCCCCCGTAAATGTAGCGATAACGGTAGCAAATCTCAGAGTCAAAGCAGTTGAATCATCATCGCCCCTAGTGGACGTTAAAGGGTATAGACCTACCATATTTCCGTATGGGTCCAACTATAAGGTATAACAAGCTGCCCAAAGAAATATCTTCTTGACCAACTATGGGAAGTTTGAAATCAACAAGTCTTGGCTTATTGAGCAGACGTTCTACACCTTTAATTAATTATTGAGCACATAAGTTAGAGGTTTACTTTTCATTTAATTTGAACTATGTACAAAATTTAAGTTGTGATATTTTGACGTGTTCATTTATACTTTTATTTGACATTGCCTGCGATTTATATTTTCTGGTATTGTTTTCGTAGTCTATCTAATTGTGTGACATGTAACGAATGTTATGAATAAATGAATATGACGATTTGTGATGTACGAGTATGTAATGGTGAATGCACTAAAGACAGTAGATGCAAGGTGCGCTCTATAAAACGCAAAGTAACTTCTTATGCAATGTTAATTACACCATTTGCGGCAACACATGCCGGTAAGGTTCGGCCGGCGCGGGCGTCGAACCCACTTCCGCGGCAGATAACGATCACTTGAACGTTGGGGCAGCTACCGTGCGAACTGGGGGAGCCATCATCGTATTATCTGAAGAATTTATCTACTTTAGATACTTATTATGATAGTAAAATATGAATACGTATGAATAAGTAAGCATCAACTGTTCGCGCTCGGCATTCCTTATGTATAAATTCCAATAATTAACAAATTATGAACATAGTTTACTGGCTTTGACAAATTGACTTAGATGTTTAGAGTGCTTTTTCCATAAAAATATTTTTATCTTCGTAAAAAAATATGGAACGACAATTTTTTTTTCGTGGTGGTCATAGAAAAAAGAAATGTTAGACAAGGCCTGCTGATAGGATTGAAAACTAATAAGAGTTTTTGTATTTAACAGCACTAATTTATAATACTAATATATCACCCTTTAGCTACAGATAATGTTACATTAGAATTATTTTTTTAATGAATAGTGACGAGACGATCAGGATATGTGCCTGATGGTAAGCAACATGCCTTCCACATAACAGCACAGTGACACGCAGCTATTGGAATGTCGGTGACTTGAAGTCATAAGACTTTACCATACCAAAGAGTGATCTACGCAGCGAAAGAAATTATCACTTATACTCTATATGCTAAAATTAGTCAAATGTAACCATAAAGGTACAAATATATGGTTACATTTATAATGACAGGTTGGATCAAGTAGACATTTTGATTTCCAACCGTTAAAGAAACTCTAAAAACCAACAGTCCCGCTATAAAGTTTAGCACTTGAAAATAATCCCGATATATTTCCAGCGTGTTTACATTCCCACGTCAGCGCGTGTCGATAGCTTAAGTAAAATACAAAATGACAACATTTAGCCAAAAAACAAAATTATGCGCCATTTTATACCTTAAGCTGTTAAACATAAAGTTGAACTGACAGTTTCCTAAGCTGAGGTTATGGTTGTGTGCGTATACGCAGTCAGTTGTCAATCAACCGACCGGTGTAACTGGCCGAAAACAGTAACAAAGTGTGGAAATGTCAAAGACATAACCTCCCAAAATGGACCTTAATGAGTGAAAATAAAAACAACTCATAATGGGTTTCTGGAACACTGTTCTGAAGACAAAATACATTTAAAAAAAACGTACGTTTCAACTAAAATTATAGGAAGAATCCTGTCTACTTTCTAATTTTGTTGGTTTAAGTTTGGAACTTCATAATGTTAACTATAAAAAAAAAACACTAACTGATGTATTGAAAGTTAAATGCAATGTCCCTAAGTGAATACATATTTGGTACCTACTATTAATATTACAAATGAGAGTTTGTATCTATGGATGAAAATGGCACATGGAGAAAATGGTCTGAAATAACACATAGCTACGCTAATTTTTTGATAAAATAACGGTATCGGGAATTAAGGTAAAACCGCGACATGCCACTAGTTCTAAAACAAAGATCACTTATTCATACTATACCATCTACACCCAAAGTAATCAAGACTTGTAGGTACCTAATATGGAAACCAGAGAATTAATATTAAAAGTGATATCATAAGACACATAACAAGCATCCAAATTATTGACTAAAATGCTTGTCTTAAGTGGGATTTGAACCTACGATCAAGGGCTTATTGAGCAGATTCACTGCCGACTAAGTCACGAGGCCAGTCAGTTTTAAAGGTTCTATTAAGTTTAAACAGTTCCCAGAACGAAAAGGAATAAAAACCTTATGTAATTACAAGGCAATGCCGACAACCGCCCACTACCTAAGTTACTACAGGTTGCATCACAGCGCCCACACTACCGGGCTCTCAACGTTGGATCCGTCAGCCTTGCCTTACTTAGTTCTGGTAATAGGTCCGAAAACCGATAGGACCGTAGTAGGGGCACCCTCTTCTGACGCCATGTCATATCGCCAGGTCCAGAGGTCGTACCGTCTGAAGTATTCTTGTAATAGTCGTCAAACGAAATGTTACTACATTTCGCATAGTACCTGGTACCTACTAGTTCCGTACGGTAAATGAATTTGGTAAATAATACGGAAAGAGTTAAGAAGTGCTTCGTTTGTGAGATTAGATTAGTAGGACCCTGCCTTCTGCCATCTGTTCGGTAGGCAAAATTTTCTTTAAAAACATTCACCAGTTTTGTATCGCCAAGGAAGGTAGGAAGATGCTAACTGATCTCTATAGATCATCACAGAAGAGTCATCTAAACTTGATGATTTGGATATATATCTTAAAATGGCATAAAAAAACTCCACCAACGTTTATTTCAAACGTTTATTTTCATGACACATGACAGCATGTGTCTAAGATTGCGTCATTGAATACCACAGATTACATACCTCTTGAATATAGGTAAAACCTATGCTAATCTGAGTTGGTACAACCAATTTTCGACAGGTGGCGCAGCAGGTAGCTGAAGAGGTGTTTTGTTTGAAAGCGATATTCTCAGAAATTACTGAACCGATCTCAGTCATTCTTTCACCGTTGTAATGTACGGGATCCTGATGAGTACTATATAATGTACCACGGGCAACGCCGGGGCGGACATCTAGTCTTTCATATAAATGTATCTACTAAAATGAAACAGCACTGCTACCTGTGGTGCAATTAAACTGGGAAATATGATGTTACTCGTAGAAACGTTTAGTGTATGTCTAACTTCAAACAAGACTCAGTATTGATGTAGTCAATCAATGTCGCTTGTAAGGCACTTACGTCTAAGTAAGGTGATATGGTATCGGCAAAGTTATTCAAAATAATCTGGGAGCACTTTTGGGGTTTCCACAGTGCAAAATCCTATTTCTCGTGTAAGCTGATGTTCCGTTAATCCTCTTTGGGACGGAAGAGGTTTCCATCGGAATTATAATCCAGCGCAATCGTAATACAATTACTTTCTTCTATTATAGGGGATTCTAGATACCTCAAATATGTCTAGGGTTGAACTAACTTATGTAGCTTTTGTAATCTTATGATGGTGTACAAATTAATATACCTAATGAGATATACACGTGATCTTCAAATTACCTTCATTATTATTTCACTTATTTTTAACCCCCGACCAAAAAATGGGGTGTTATAAGTTTGACGTCGATGTCTGTCTGTCTGTGTGTGTGTCTGTCTGTGGCACGGTAGAGCTCAAACGGATGGGCCGATTTCAATGCGGTTTTTTTATTTGAAAGTTAATATCCGCTAAGAACACCCCTTAGCTATGTTTGGTTAATATCGATTCAAAATGGCCGCCTCCACAAAATGGCGGACAAAATATTTCTTCCCAACCTACCTCAATATGGGTATCAAATGAAAGGGTTTGACTAGTAGAGTACTATACGCTATTACAAATTTCAAATCCAAGATGGCCGCCACCACAAACTGACGAATTATATAATATTTTTCACTACTACCTCAATATGGGTATCAAACGAAAGGGCTTGATTAGCAGAATAGTTTGCACTATGATAAATTTCAAATCCAAGATGGCCGCTACCACAAAATAGCGAATTACATTTCTTTTTTCACAATTCCTTTAATATGGGTATCAAATGAAAAGGCTTGACTAGTAGAATGTTGTACAGATAACAAATCTAAGGTAGTCGGGGGTTAATCAAAATTTTTAATTGTGTTCTTGTTAGCAATTCGTAATACTTCAACAACGAAGGGTTTCGTATTGTCAATGACACAAATTGCAATAACTGTATCTGATATTGTCTTCTCAAGTAGATGACTGTCAGTCACTTCGTATATTTCAATTATGTTATATGTGATATTGTCTGTTTTTCCGTCCCTATCCCATGCACCATTTTTCAGTTTTCTCGCTGTTTCGTAATTTTCCTGAAACGATTTTCGCAACTCATAATGTCAAGGTTTAGTCGTTTGCAGTTCCGCAAACAGATTCTTTTGACTATCTAATGAATAAGTCTCAAACATTTATCAACATTCTACCCATTACGTAGGCGTATTAGAGGTCCACTACCAATTACGGCTTCTTGTTAGCTTTGATTGAATTTCGTAAACCTTGCCGACGATCATTTGCATGTATTATGTCAACAGTTTGATTAATTACCCCCTAATGTGAGTTTTGACAATGTGCAAGCGTCCATAATGATTTCATTGACAGTGGTAAGCGAACCGAAAGAGTTGCGCAGTAGCATAACTGTGCAATTCCGGAAAATCTGTCAATTCATCAACGAATCTCATTTTGAAATCGTTTTAGAATTAGATCTCTACAGGTTTAATTTGATACAGGTATTTCTCTGAAGTATTGATTTATAAATCCAAGGTAACAATATTTCACTAAATGTGCATTTAGTGAAATATAATGATGATAATATTAATGGACTGACTGGCTTCGTGGCTTGGTGGGTAGTAAATCTGCCTGTGAAGCCGAGGGTCGTGGGTTCGATTACCACCCAGTGCAAATATTTGTGTGATGAATTCAAATATTTGCACTGTGTCTGGGTGTTTCTATGTATAATAAGTATGTATTTACAACTACATATTTATGTATTATATTAGCTATCTGGCCGCCATATTACAAGCTTTGCTTAGTTTGGGGTCAGATGGTGTTGTGTGTGAATAGTCCACCAACATTTATGTATTATTTAAAAAAAAATGAAAGTACTAGCACCGCGGTTTTACCAGTGTTTCCAGTTATTTTCACGGGACAGGATAGGGAAGGAGCGTATTCGTTCTTCCAAGCTATAGGTATACTTACTATATTTCTTTCATATGCCAATGCCATGCCAGTTTCTTTTGGTTAATTTCTGATACGACTGAATTGATCTCAACGACTTACACTGACAGATAACTGTTATTATGAGAAGCAGTTAGCTGCCTTTATTTAAGAAAAAAAATTGGTTGCCTGTAAAGTCGGTATACGGGCGAAAGTTTTACGTGACAACGACTTTGAGTGGTAAAATAATTTTACGGAAGGGACGCGTGCCTTTCACTTTTTATGTCTGTCTCTCTCGCTCTTAGGCGGGCTAACCATGCCCGAGTGGAAGGGACGCGTGCCTCTCACTCGCTCTCGTTGTGAGCGCATAACGTGAGCGGAGCGTAACGCAGTTTCTTGAAGTGTCACCCGACAAACCAATTTATAAGACGTTGTCACGTCAAAAAATGTATTCACTAGTTTAGATAAGTCGCAGGCTACTGCAGGACGCATCTATTATTATAATAAGATCTACCAGCACAACAGCCATGTTACAGCAGATTATTAATCTGTAATCTTACAAATGGCAGAGAGTAACATCTTTATTTTGAGTCCATCCTTTTGGCCGTTCTTGGTTCTTGGTGAAAAGTCGTAAACGCCAACCCACTTCTGTAACCTGTTACGTTTTGATCCTGCCATGTTTACGATACGAGTTCTATAATTGACCGATGCGGGAGAGCTCAACACATCGCGGTCCATCTTTTTAGAATACGACACAAATAACATTCTAAATTTGAAAATTTATACACCACCAACTTCGAGAGGTTATGTTCGTTCAACACTCGAATGCAACTCTCACCTCTATTCCACTTACTGAAAGTTTAGATTTAAGTTGACTCGTGTATGCAATACGGTACTTCAGTAGCTTTAGCTTACTTGAATAGAATATGGATGCTAAGGTACGTTATGAGGCAGCCATGCCGATGACCACATGCATCAATGTTTGTAAATAGAACACTGCGTACTACGGAACTACTGCGATCTTTCACACTTTAGGACTATTGACGCGTCCATCGCTGCTTAGCTTCACAGCTTCGCCCACTTCAGCGAAGACATCTCGGAACACTATAAACTCCAATCGTTAATGTCGACTGACGTAAATAATGAGTGTTGAGATTAAAGATCAGAGTTATCTAGTGACATCTAGCGAGAACTTTGATGGCTTGTTTACAAACATTCAAGAAACTTGCTGCCACAAAATGCATTTCAACAAATATTAAACGTAATATTTCGTCGGATTCAAAGGAAAATTAGCTTGGTCGTGTGAACGAAGCGCGTTCAAAGGCATCTAAACGAGTGTGTTTGCTCATTCCATTACCCAGCTGGTTTGGGAAGTGAAAAATCACGCTTATCTCGACACTAACACAAGGAAACGGTGGTCCATAGCCAGCCATCTGTTCGTTGCACCCATAAAGATAACGAAATTGTACAAACGGGAACGCATTCATTTCGTATCAGTCCCTTGTCGTGAACAGTCCAGCTACAAATTACGCGCGAAAACGGCAGCCATTTTGCATATTTTTGAACGATGTGTTCCATATTCGAAAGTACGGTGCGTAGCGCGCTTTGATATTCTCTTTTTGTGTTGTGGTTTATTTTTAATCGCGTTGTCCTATTTAAGCCGTTGTGCGAGAGGCAGCGCCCAACCAGTCTCGGCAGCGACCGTTGCTTTTGACGTTGTGTATTCCGTTTTCAAAAAATCTTTCTAAATTCAAAATGATTAAATTAATTGTTTCTAAAATTAAAAAAGCTGTAAGTTCTACGATTTATAGTTTAGATTCGTGTTTGGAATGGTGTAAGAATTATGTTTGTTTTGTTGCAGATATACCCAGATCCGGAGTCTGAGAAGGCGATAATGGGATCAGTGGTGTACTGCATCCATCACAAAGAAGGATGCCAGTGGTCGGACGAACTCCGCAAACTGAAGGTATGAGAATAGTAAACATTTGTAACAGATAACTTAAGTAGGCAAATAGATCGAATCGATAAATTATTTCTATGTACCCGCACGTCACGCCTGACACATTTCTTTATCTCGACTGGCGTAGGTTGAGGCCCTGGTACCTACTGTCTTATCTGTGGAAGTGAGCATTTGAGAGAACTACAAAATACTTGATGATTATGCAGCTAAGCGATGAAGGCTCCCCTGTTGTACTCCATAGATAAGTTTGTCGTATATGGGTACACTCTCGTAGATCGGCACTATGCGAGCAGGTTTAATTTATGACACGTGTGAAGCGACATTTCTAGCGTTGTTCCCGTTTTGTGTTTGTCTAACATGTTAATACTACTAATGGTTACGTATTGGACAGGCACTAAATTACTAATTCTTCAGTTAATTTAGAACGCCATATTGTAGGACGAGGACTTTTATGCGGCCATAAAGTTTGGAAAATTCTCAAAAAAGATGCAACATTTTAAAAATATTCTCTTCTCCTCGGCTTGCCTAATTAAATTGGGGTTTGAAGAACGTTCAGTTTTATTATCTTTAAACATAATACCTAACCCATTGTTATTATCTCGATTTTGGATTTTATTTGCGTTTTATATTACGTTTAAAGTTAAAATTGTTAGAAGTCGTATTTTGCACATTCATACAAAACTGAGTACCTAGATCAATTAAAGGGTTTTTATGAATCATTCAAATCCAAAAAATTACTGAATTAAAAATTCCTTTTTTGTAAGGCCTCCATGACAGATGCTGGAGATTTGGTATATTGTCCTCATTATTTGCCACCACGCTAAGCACATGCTGTGGGGTTTCTTCCTTCCCCATGCATTCCCATCATAAGAGGTCTGTCACACTCTTTTGTATGGTTTAAAGGGGAACGAGCAGGCAAGCAACACACCTGCCCATAACATCACAGGTGTTGTAAATAGGTGCGTAACTAGGGGACAGTGGCTAGTCATGGTATCTTTTTGCTTGAATGATTGTATTTGTCGTCAGGCCCACCTGAACACGTGCAAGCACGACGCGGTGCTGTGCGCGGCGCAGTGCGGCGCCATGATCCCGCGCGTGCTGATGCAGGACCACCTCCGCTACACATGCGCGCGCCGCCGCGCTAGCTGCAACCACTGCCATAAAGAGTTCTCCGGCAGCGCGCTAGAGGTAACACTTCTGCTTTTATTACACCAGCCTTCCACCAAAAGGGAAAACAAGATTATACATACCAAGACTATACACAACAAACACAAAAAACTTCAACGGCAGTACCTACAACCTAGTACCTATTACCTACCCGCTAACCGTTTCAAAATTTCAACCTGATCCATTCAGCTGTTCCGGCGTGATTGGGTAACAAATAGGGACCTGCTTGCTTAAACGTTAAAGCTCTATTACTTAATTGAAACGTGAAAGATTGGCCAGCAACCAAAAAGATGATGGTCGTTGCTTTTATTCTGAGTCTACTGCAATAAATAATAGCCAACTCGACTTAGTTCGCTGTCATGATCTTTTGCGCTGTTGAGGTTAGGTACTAGAAGTCAACTGCCTTTGGTTCTTTTTAAATGGAAGCAAGATCTGTACCCAATGCCACAAAATTCTTGATCCTCCCCATGAGACTTGGCTTTTGGACCCTACTCTCTTTTTTTGAGTAGGAATGTACTGTACCTACTACTACATATGACTATGTACTACATATGATGCTATAAAGATTCGAGTATTTGAGTGTCCTTCAATAAAACTTAAACACATCAAAGCTGCTTACACCGTTTTGTTTTTCTATCCAAATCGTCATTAAATGATTAAGTAGACTGTTTCTTAAAATTCACAACGTACAGCCGTTGTGTACTTTTACGTGAATAAGTATCATCTAGGTGAGCGTGCGTCGTCTTCGATCATACCGTTGGCATCGCTTACAATGCTTCAGGCTTCAATACTTCAGGCGAGGTGGTGGTGAAACAAAGGCCTATGCGCGATAAATAAATCTTCAGCCACAACAACAGTTTAGTCGCCTTGGAACTCTAGGGGGAATCTTTCATATTTCTACTTTCAATAAGTCATTCGTCATTCTTGAAGATGTTTTCCTGTTGTTGTATGCTTTATATCGTTGTTTCCAGGAGCACCAAGGTAACTGCGGCCACGAGCCCGTGTACTGCGAGAACAAGTGCGGCGCCAAGGTGCAGCGGAGACACACGTCGCAGCACCTACAGCAGCACTGCAGCAAGCGGCTCGTGCCCTGCCGCCACTGCGGACAGCGGTACACGCAGGTTAGGACCACACTGCTTTTACTGCCTTCCTTTTCCTTCTTTCCTTAACTCCTTCCTCCTCCTTTCACGGTATTATATTCCCTCCTATCATTTTACGGTAATGAAGCCTGAAGCTAGATGAAACAGCTATCATTTGATTGTTAAAAGTTATAAAAGAAAATTGATTGTTGCTTATGATTGTCTAAGATGATTCATAAATGTTACACCAAAAGCTGCCTTATTAACCCTAACTACGCCTTTGACAGTCATAGTTCTATCTAAACGTATGTACGATTAACAATTGACTCATGGTAGGATTTGCGGTTAGAAAGTCGTATAAGTACAGAAAAAAAAATCTTATAACAGCTAGAATATAACTAATGTGTTGCAATTTCTGTTTCCCAATGTCAATTCATTACCTAAAACATTCAAATCATTATAGATAAGGTCCAATAAAGTACTTAGATCATTCGCACTGCCATTACCGATACTGCGGGGTCAATACCAACCGCTGGCAGTAGTAAGTACCTATAGTACATTCATATAACTGCTATTAGCGATATTGCGGGGTCAACAACAACCGATAGGAGTATAGCGTAGCGAGAGGACCATCCCAATTTCTTAAATGTTCCCAAAATGTTCTAGAAATCTCACAAAAAAACGGGTTTTCAAGAGAGAAAAAAACAGAATTTCTTGTATAAAAACGGCAAAACCCGGTAATAGCACTTCCCAAACAAATTTTTACCTCCGTAAATCCTCCCAAAAATGTCGCCCCCAATAACTATTGAAAAAACCCCATGTCTAACAATCTGGTATCAGTAAGTAAGCACGTAATTGACACTCCCATTCCCTCGTTTCCAGGACACGGTGACGGCGCACGGCGCGACGTGCGCGCGCGCGCCGGTGCCGTGCCCGCAGAGGTGCTCGGCGGCGCCGCTCCCTCGTGACGAGCTGGACGCGCACCTGCGCGACCACTGCGCCGCCGCCGGCGTGCCCTGCGCCTTCAAGGACGCTGGCTGCCGGTTTAAGGTGAGGGTTCTTACTTACAGCCTTAAGCCAAAAACCTCTAAACTCTTTGATGGGGAGTAAAAGTGTGGTGTTTGACGCCAGCATACCGTGCGTTTTCAAAGACGCTGTCTAAACTCTTTGATGGGGGTTTGAACTTAAAAGTGTGGTGGCTCACCCCGGCATAGCGTGCGTTTGGAAGAACGCTGGCTCCCAGCTTAAGGTGAAGATCTTAAACGAAGCTTGGATCAAAAACCAATAATTTGTTGAGACTAACAGTGTGATGCTCGCCACCGACATACCCGCATTTGCTAGGACGCTGGCTGTCGGTTTAAAGTGAGGATATTAGCTATACCTTAGAAAAACCCATAAATACTTTGATGGACACAAAAAGAATGGTGTTCCTTGAGATCTTTAGATTATTTAGCAAAATGTATTCTGAACATAATTCGAACTACTCCAATTCGGAATGATAATCCTTGTTTCTTTATTCTAAATCTAAACGGATAAGATCAGCCGAGAAGTTTGGATCCGTGTCGAGATAAATCCGACTAGATTCACAATCGCTACACTGACTGAACCGACCTGAGACTGAAGATCTTACTCATGTTCATTTTATATGAGAAACTGTAGCGCTGGCGATTTTAGTTCGCTTTCATAATGCAATATAACGATAGACCGGTGTGGTTTTCGCAAGATAAGATCTCAAAAATGTAGAAATGTACATAGCAATTATCTATAACAGCATGTAGTTAGCAAAAGAGAGTATTAGAAAATCGTACGAGTACAAGTTCTAAAATCAAACTGGCCTATAAACCAATCAGAAGAGTCAGAAGCCTACGATCAAACTGTCTCTATGTCCTCATCACTCTTTCAAATTGACTAGTCTAATAAGAACTTTCAACTTGCAGGGCACACGACAAGCAGTCGAGCGTCACACAGAAGAGAACTGCCAACAGCACTTAGCCCTGGTATCAGCGCTGGCCACCCGCCAAGCCCGTCAGTTGGACTCCCTCCGAGCCACTGTGGCTCGTCTCTCCAACTCCACCAACTGCTCCGGAGCCATGGTGTGGAAGATCTCTGATTGGGCTGCCAAGATGGCCGAGGCTAAATGCAAAGACGGCGTCGAACTTGTGTCCCCGGCATTTTATACCAGCCAGTATGGATACAAATTACAGGTATGACGTTTTTAATATTATAATATATACCTACCCCATATGACAAGGTCATAAAGCAGCAGCAGCAGTCTCTATCCATTATATTTCAGGATATTCTGTATTTTGTACAGCATCGTATTCATTGAGAACGTGTTATTACATCTAAAATTTATTGCAGATCTGTTTCCCGTATGGATCTGTTTCGTTTTTTGCCCTTGACATAAAAACGCCAACATACGTCAGATACATTAGCTATTTGTGCTCTAAATTCACATCTCCATATACCGTCGATGTGTCGAGCTTCTTGATTTATTTTTCCTCCAAAACTGGATAATACAACTTCGCACCATATCCAACTTTGTTAGTAAACAAAGGCACACGCCTTGCATATGGATATGAATAACTACGATGACTAACATATAAGGAGTACCGGACAGAATTAGCGCGGTTACTCACATAGTAACAGCCCTCACAGTGCATCTGACATCTTGACTTCACTTACGCGTATTATTCTTGGAGTTTAGTATCAGGAATTTGGTTTATGACGCTTGGTTTTACAATCATCCTTGGGTATTTGGGTCAGCAAAACATTCGATCGGTGCGGTCAATGCTCTAACATCTAGTAGAGATTTCCAGTTGGATATTATTAGAACAGTAATGGGGAGTAGCACATTTTCGTCTCCCAGAACGTTACTTCTACACCCTTTTAAAAATTTGGTGCATGCGACATTTTATCACCGACCGTGCATCAAATTCAACGTTTTTTTTCTTTAATTTCAGGCGTCATTATTCCTAAACGGGAACGGAGCAGGCGAAGCCACCCACATGTCAGTGTACATTAAGATCCTGCCCGGCGAGTATGACGCGTTACTCCGCTGGCCGTTCGCCCACACTGTCTCCTTCACCCTCTTCGACCAGAGCTCCAGCCCCGACCGAGCCTGCAACATCGTCGAGAGCTTCGTACCCGATCCCACGTGGAAGAATTTCCAAAGACCTTCCAAGGAACCCGACGCGCTCGGCTTCGGCTTCCCCAGGTTCGTCTCCCACGAAATGCTGAAGAAGAGGAATTTCGTCAGAGACGACGTCATGTTCTTAAGGGTGAAAGTTGATCCAAGTAAAATTGTAGCTGTTTAAGTATAGGTTTAAGTGATGGATCTTATTTTTGCTTAAGTTGGATTATTGCGTGAATGTACGAAGATCGGAAATCATATTTATTTATGTTAGGCGGTTTTGAAGGGGTCTGGGTTGAAGCGTTATAAGGGTCCATGGCATAGTTTAAGCAAAATTGAGCTGGCCACAGCGCACAAATTTCTAAAAGTCATTTGTTATTTAGTATTAGAGATATTTAAAAGTCATAGATATAATGTACATACGGTATAGAGTTTAAGTACTTTTAAGTTCTGTAAATATCGTTTTAGAAGCGAGTAAGTGGCATTGTTATCCTTTCACTAAAGATCTCTTGAATTTCATTGCCGTCAGAAGATAGTAGCAAAGTGAGCATGCTTTCAAAGATTTACTGTTCTTGCTTCACCCGTGCCATATTTTATGACAGTATTTAGCCACCTGTGTCCTATAAAAGCCAAAGTTACTGAACACACACAATATGTAGTTATACTTTGATGATTAAAGTACCTATAAATTGTCAGGATTTAGGTACCCTTGAGTTACGCTTGAATTGAGAACAACAGCAACGGTGCGGCAACATACATGGAATCCAAAAGAGAACAAAAAAGAAGAGTCAACAAAGATAATGTAAATTACTACGTTCGTCTAATATTTGTATTGGTCACTTCACGTTGACGTGAAGTGGCCAATTTAAAGTCGAGTATGAGTCGGCTCCGGCTGCCTCTCTATCAGTTGTGACGTTAGCAACGTGATCGGCTGGCGAATTAATTCGGCAAATTTGTGGTCGCTCATTTTGTATCTCATTACCATATGATTCGGTTGAGCGTTTCTTATTGCCGACATTGGTAGTTCCGCTGCGAGTAGTTTCTATTGTTTAAACTGGTTGTCCGTCAACTTGCACTCGTCCATGAAGCACGCGTTCGTGTGTATGAGGCTGCAAAATTGAAAGACGATTGCGGCGTCAGTTTGGTTAATCTTAAATAATTGTAGTGCATTTCCCAGTAAGCTTTCCAAGACCATCGTTTTCCCGTACTCGGTATGCTGTAGAAGAAGAGGTTATTCTGTTTCTGGGTTTTACAGTAAAAATGATCTCTGGTACTTTTTGCGAATGTGAAGCAGTTGATATTGTTCTCTAGACACAGCTCTTCTAAGTCCTCTATTCCCGTGTATTTCGTGCCGAAGTCGTTGGCGCTGGGGTCTCTTTGTAGGGCGAACTCTTTGGATATGTCCAATCGTTGTCTTGTGCTTTCCTGAAATACCAATGTTTTGGCAATTGATATAGCTGTTTTAAGTCACTCGTTGAAGCTTCTGTTGAACTCTACTGCTATCCCTTGAGGCGTTGAGCATAGTAGTCTTGTTGGTGTCCCCTCATCAAAAGCTTTGTTTTGATAAAGATGAAGCACGAGCTCTTGATTTTCTCGTCAAATTAGCATACTTCGTTTAGCGGCGTTGTTTCCGCTCGGCTTAGGAAAGGCATACGGTTCAATGAAAGGCATACGGTTCAATTCCAAGGTAATTTGTGGTGTCTACACGCTGATCAGACTGTTGTTCATTATCTTATGATGACTCAGGTACGTCTTCATTGGCCAGAGAAGCGCCGAAATCCAATCGTCGCTCTTTTGCGTTTCGTGTTGTGCCATGTACTCGAAATGACTAATTTCTGCTTCGGCACTTGTAATACTATATTTGTTTTGGGCAACTGGAATTCTCAGTGAATGAGCGACGCACATTACAAACATTTTATCACTCGTGGTGAGAATTTGTTTAAGTGTGTCACGACCAGGGCCGGCACTAATGTAGAGAAGGAGGCACTCAATACATGTAATTTCACTACACTTGTGCTCTTCGCTTCGAATAGTTTTTCCAAATTTACTGTTATGCCCCCAGCTTTTGGCGGCGGAGATGTAAACGATGTGGTAATGGTCCCTTCGTGTTCCCATATGACGAGCGATGACTTTCTAAGAAGATAGCCGATTTCTTGGGATGTTATATGTTGTAATGTGGATACAATTTCATTACATCTCTGCCGGAGGGCTAACTTGATGTGCGCTTTATTTCATCCGGAGAAATGCGTGCCGTATCCCACCGTTGTTGCGTTGTAGCAAAAGCAGTACTTTTAAACTACACACATTTTTATAGGGATTCTGCAAAAATTGTGTGTAAAAACTGACCAGTTCGATAGCATTTTTGTTTGCCTTGAGAAGATAAACAAAGGCCTTTGAAAAATGCTATGAACCATCAAAACTTTAACTTACTTTGATACATGTTTGTCTTTGTTATATTGGCAGATCTTTGTATATATTTCCTGTTTAATATACAAAAATATATATCGCTTTGTTATAAACAAAATATTGTACATAATTTCTGCCTGATCGTGTTCAAATTTCGATTTGAAATGATTTCTTTTCTAAAGCTGGAGATAGACCAAAGTAATGAGAACTTTGCGGTATTACTGTAAATTCTTCAGCAAAGTTCATCAATGTAGGCGACACGGCTATAGCTGTACGTAATTATATATTTTTATTACATTATATGTTAGACATATAAGTATTTACTGTTTAATCTTTTCGGTCTCTGAGTGTGTAATGATAAGTTTTTTTGCGAAATTTAAATTCTAACACTTTTAGATCTCTCTAAGACGCTTTTACGTATATGAAAATCTCATCTGTAATTTTACATTCCAATAATCATTATCGTAAGTTTGGATTCCGGATTGATTGAAATCATTACGTAAACGATGATTCTGTAGTACTGTATTTTCAAATAGCATCTATAGAAATGTCACAAAATGAAACAGTGGTGTCACAATTGGCGAAATTAATTACATATTTTTATAAACGGTACCACAGAATTGTCAAAACATATTGTTCCATTCAAGTACCTACATAATACATATGTATTCATTATATTAGTATTTTTGTAGATCTAAAGTTAAATGGTCTTCGCTGCTGTATTTTGGATCAAATCAAGAAAGTTCAGTTTTAATGCAATTGGCGTAGATGGTAGGGGGTACCTACCTAGTTTTAGGTGTCTAGGTCTTCTGGTGTTGTAAATATTGGACCAGCTCCATCAATTCATTTTCCAACATATTTTTGGGTTCCGAAGTGCCTTTGTAAAAAAAATATCATTATAGCATTCAAAACGGTAGAATTATATATAATCTTGTAACTCTTGTTACTCTTGATGGTGGTAGGTAAAACGGCGGTATCTGCATTGAGAGTCTTGTCCGTTCTCAGTCTTCCCGGCAGCAATTACCGATCTCTAAATGCTTCTCCACGTTGATTGGTTCCTCGCTACAAGAACTCTGAATGAAGACTGAAACTGTTTTAATAACGTCCGCCGGGGTGGGTGAACGATCGGCCCTGGCCGCTTCTGCCTGATACCTGGACCCCACCATTACTTCTATTGAATCTTCGTTTCTGGAGATATGTTCAAATAATCTTACTTTTCGTGTTTGCACAATCGACGAAAGTCGTTCCTTATCCTTAGATTCATTTAAAACATATTTTTTTGATACTACCTACAATACCTATATTCCATGACCATGGGGTAAATACGGGTTTACATTTAAATACATTTGAATAGTGAACCTCCTTTTTCGAAGTCGGATGGTGCAGAGTACAGGCAGTGACCTGAAAATAACTTTAAGACCTGCTTTGATATCAACCAAATAGGTGCACAAAAATTTGTTATAATGGGTCGACACTTAGCAGAGGACTAAGACTTTTAAATTTGAAGCAATCTAGGCTTGGATTGTATTTGTAGACTGTGACTTTAAAATGATTTGTGATTTGGAATACAGCAGCTGTTTTTATATATAGTTAAGCTAGGCAATGTCTAGTTGTAAGTACCTTACTGTAATGAAAATAAGACTAACAATAGTGTTAAGTGTAGATTAGTGAAGCGTGTACGCTCTGCAGGAGTTGATTGTAAATTATTAGAATATGAAGGAAATAAAGATATTTCTATTTGATTATAAAACTTCTTTAATTACAACTTCCTTTACAATGAGACGCGGTGGCGTACGGCCGATTTCATATCCCTGAAGTCATAGGTTCAGTATGGCCTTTAGAAATAAACCTCCGAGATCCATCCAGCAAATCACGCAAGCTGCCTGTACAAATCTGAGATGATAGGTATGTACAATTTTACAGGGTTATTAGCAATCAGACTTGCATCCTTTTTTAAGGGCATGTTAGGTACATTAAATGTCAACTTTTGTTCTACAGTTTTCAAAAATTCGTATAACTTTTTTATCATCGAAAATAAACAAGAACGAAATTAAAAATTTTGATTAACCCCCGACTACCTAAGATTTGTTATCTGTACAACATTCTACTAGTCAAGCCCTTGCATTTGATACCCATATTGAGGTAGGTTGTGAAGAAATATTTTGTCCGCCATTTTGTGGAGGCGGCCATTTTGAATCGATATTAACCAAACATATCTAAGAACACCCGCACGGATATTAACTTTCAAATAAAAAAACCGCATTGAAATCGGCCCATCCGTTTCAGCTGTACGGTGCCACAGACAGACAGACATCGACGTCAAACTTATAACACCCCTTTTTTTGGTCGCGGGTTAAAAAGGGTAGGTACCTATATGCCTGATCTAAAAACATCGAACTCATCACAAGAGCGCGCGCTCTCTTTAACGCTCGATAAAAGAAGTGCCCACTTGCATAGAGCTAAAGCTAAACAGTGTAAGAAGAACAACATTAAAAATTTACACAGGACGTTCTTGTTCAGAAAAGACTTGAAAGGCTTGGACATCGCATCGCCGCGAAGTTGCTAGGTTATCGGGGTTTTACGGAGAGTGGACCACATGGACATACATTCAGACCAAAACTCTTCATTATGCGCACTCATCGTCAGCGTGTATTCGTCCACTGCTGGACATAGGCCTCCCCCTATGATACGCCACTCAGCCCGATCCTCGGTCTTACTTCTCCAACCGCCACCAGCTGCCTTTCGAATATCGTCACTCCATCTAGTCTCAGGACGTCCTACACTACGTTTGCCGATTCGCGGTCTCCACTCCAGAACCCGTCTGCCCCAGCGGCTATCGGGTCTGCGACAGATGTGACCGGCCCACTGCCACTTCAGTTTGCTAATACGCTGAGCTATGTCGGTGACTCTAGTTCTCTGGCGAATTACTTCGTTCCGGATGCAATTTCTCAAAGAAACCCCAAGCATAGCCCTTTCCATAGCTCGCTGAGCGACTTAATGCGCACTTTATGACTTTATGATTATGCACATAATAATACATATATAATGAAAAAAACCATTAGCAAATAAAATAACTTATAACTGGTGCCATAAATGGCGGCAGAAAGGAAAAATTATGAGAGCTACATTTTTACGAAGCGCGCGAACACCGTCACGAACTATTGACGCTGAAGTTCGCTAGTCAGCATCTTAGGAACATTAACATTGTAACTAACTTCAGGCTACTGTTTCTTGCGTTGAAGATATTATCATATCTATTTATTCAATGAAACAGCACGACAAATAAAGAGAAAAAGTATTGACTTCTTGCGTGAGTAAATACAAACACACGCATTATTATTTTTATAACCCTTACCTACTCCTTGGACTTCTTCGGTTATTACTAAAATGGCCAAGTCAAAGTTAAACAACATTATGTACAATCATTAACTACTAACTAACTACTAAATTGTACAGGCGCGGTCCCAGCCTCGAATTTTGAAGGGGGTCACCAGTACGCAGTCTCAAATTTGGGGGGGTCATGACTTCAAAAGACCCTCCGACCTCGGACCGCGCATGTAATTGTAGTGGTAGGACTCCTAGCAGAGTCGGCCTGAAATGAACCGTCCCTCCGGTTTCACCCGCGTAGTTCCAAAGGAATCAAGGAATTCTGAGTTATAAGTTTTTACTTCTATCGGCAGTTCCTTTATTTTTCTATGAAAAACGACAAAAAATATTTGTTTTCAACAAAAAAACATTTGAGAAATCAAATAATATGAACTAACTAAATGCAGTGCTCCAATGAGACATCAACATTTAATAGTAAACCAAAATTTAATTTATGGATCTACATAAAAAAAACATGTAGGTACGGTGGAATTGAGATACCTCCTTTTTTGAAGTCGGTTAAAAAGACATAAATATAATAAACACAGGTACACTGGGACTATATTAACTTTCTCGCTCTGACGCGCCTGTTCACTGTATTTTGTTTCTCGCTCTAACATCTCGAGTTTACTCGAAAAGCTATTATCATACCCGAGCGTGGCGGTTCATTACAATTCACAGCCCACGTAAATACTGTCCTAGGCGCGCCCAAAGAAGTTTTCACTTTAAAAAATATATATCGATGATAATACGACATCCCCCTATTAGTAAGTCTGTTAAAAGCAGATTTAAACGAATTGAAACCCTCTGTTATTAATAATTAGATACTTAAATTTCAGAATTTTTTTTTCAGAATTAAAAAAACTATCAAAAATAGTTCATGTTTAATAATCCAAAAGTACTATTAACTCCAGCATGCGTTGCCTGAATAGGTTTCCTCATAGATATAATTTGACTGTCCACTGTCTGGAGTCTGGAGTAAATCAGTTTCTACAAGAGCGCTCCATCATAAACCACACCATCATCATACCAATAATAATAATAAGATAAAAAATGATAAACCAAACTGTTACAAATTTCTACATCACTAACAGTTTTAGAGGCTCATCTAAACTAATAATTTATTTTATTTAGAAGCGAATGATTACCTATTTTTAGAGATTTATTTCTTTTAAGACCTTGTACAGAACCCACGCCATAATGAAATATGTATATAGATTGTATTCACTTGTTTGTATAAAAACGTTTTTAAATATAGATAAACGAATGATTCGCCTCGAACACAAAATATTTACTCTCATCACCATCAGCCTGTATTCGCCCACTGATGGACATAGTCCTCTCCCATTATACACCACTCAGTCCGATCATCGATTTTGGCTTTCCAACCGTCACCAGGGGTTTTCATATATTGTCACTTCATCTAGTCTCAGGGAGTCCTACGCTACGTTTACCGATTCGCGATCTCCGCTCCAGAATCCGCTCCAACGGTTATCGGGTCTGTGACAGATGTGACCGGCCCACTGCCACTTCAGTTTGCTAATACGGTGAGCTATGTCGGTGACTTTAGTTCTCTTGACGAATTACTTCATTGCGGATGTAATACCTCAGAGAAACCCAAAACATAGCCATAAGGCCATAAGGCTTACTAGCACCATCTATCTGTAGTCTGAGACAAACTAATTAATGTTTATAATCTATACTAATATTATAAAGCTGAAGAGTTTGTTTGTTTGTTTGTTTGTTTGTTTGTTTGTTTGCTTGAACGCTAGGATCTCGGGAAGTACTGGTCCGAATTGAAAGATTCTTTTTCTATTGGATAGTCCATTTATCGAGGAAGGCTTTAGGCTATAGAAAATAACTCTACTATTAATTGAAGCGGAGCATGAAACAAGAATGTAACAAAATCGGGAAAAATATTCCCTTTGAGAGTTTTCGTACGTTTCGTGCTTTGACATGACACATGACAGCATGTGTCAAAGATTGCGTCATTGAATTTCAGTAATCTGTGCCTTGAATATAAACCTTTGCTAATTTTTTTTTCTAAATCTGAGTTGGTTCGACCAATTTCCGACAGGTGGCGTAGCAGGTTGCTGAAGAGGTTTTTTGTTTGAAATCGATATTCTCAGGAATGAGTGAACCGATTTCAGTCATTCTTTCACCGTTGGATATGTACGGGATCCCGATGAGTGCTATAGTATAATATACCACGGGCGAAGCCGGGGCGGGCATCTAGTATTACATAAATTAAACAACCTTGTATCTTTACAGCATACTTTGTACTTAAACCTTATTAACTAAAGACTCTTATCTGATACAGAAAGAGTATACTTATAAATGTAAAAAAATAAAATCATTTTTATAGTTTCTACTACATTTGGTAACTAAATACATAAAATGTGCCAAAATCCGAACAGATTTTCGATGTAAGCAAATTGGAACAGATATTTTCTACATTTGTGATATCAAACACAGTTTCAAAACAGATTTTGTATTAGTTAGTAGCAATTTAACTGTAGGTAATATATTGTATAACTACAAGGCTTTTTTTTTTGTTCCGTTCGTTTCTATTCCAATAAAAAGTATAACAGTGTTCCAAATTTCACCGTAATTGGTTCAGCCGTTCCGATGTGATTCAGCACCAACCAAACTTTTGCATCAGTAACATTATAATAACATTGATCACCGATTGACACTCAACAAACTCTATAGTGATGTCAACCTCAGAATTTGTTACCACTCTTTACTTTCCAATCCTTCATAGAAACTATATTTAATTGGTTTAAGATTCCATTTAGCACACCCGCTTTTTGAAATTTTGTTTAAGACCATTTTCAACCTAAGTTTACCTGTAAGAGGTCGCTTCAAGCGATAAGGCCGCCGCTTGTCACTATTTATTATTGTTTTCTTTTACATTTTTTGTTTAGGTGGACACAACAAAGTGAACTTATCTATCTATCACCAGAGAATTGTAAAACAATTTTATTACAATCTAACAACTTCAGATTATAATCATACCTAATCAACTGTAGAATTATAATCCTATGTATTAGATTACAATCTGACAGCGTTTACAATGTTACACTAACATTGAGCTTTACATGTGACAATAAAGCCTATCTATGTTTTTATATGAAATGGTATATAATGTGGTAAGTAATGTGAATATTGTTTTTTAACTTTCGCTGCATGTAAATAAAGCATGAATTGATTTGATATCTATCACAAGCTGTCCCAGAGATAATTAACATAATTATTTATGATAAATCATTTAAGATTCCTAGATCATTCGATAACTAAAACCAGATTATCATCAAGCACATTGCGAGGTTTTTGGAATCAACCAGCTATTACCAAGTAGTAGAATTTCTTTCTCAACATATTTTGATGTCATGACGTATTTTGTGATGATCCCGACTGGCTGAAACTGGAAGTGTTGAGGGTGGCAGGAGTGGGACCCATCTTCTTGGATTTCTGAAATGTAAACAAATTTAATCAGCATTATATTGTGTATTGGTGACTTTTGTAACACTCAATTTAATTTACTATTTCAGAGGAAACTTAGATTATTTACTTTACAATAGATTTATTTTATCAACCAGACTTATCATAGTTTTAATGAGTTCTTGGAAAGTGATTGTATAGCTAAGATAATACAGTAAATAATCAACATATATTCATTCCAATCATAATAAGTAAACATAAGATAATTGTCAATTATCTGTATAATTATTATCTCACAGTACAATTAAAATTTTTAACCTTTGTAAATGTTTGCTATTTGTTCTTACTTTTGTTTCTTTTTTATTTTATTCACTAATTTACACATCTATTTTTGTATATTCATGACTCCGACTTTGTTTTTGAGCCGAACCAAACAGGTAACTTTTTGCTTTAGTAAATTTATGGGAAAATACAAGTTTTAGGATAAGCATTCTATGAAGTTGGTATTCCCTTCAAACCAGACCACAATAATATTCACACATTACTGCTTGGTAGTAAAATAACTGGCTAAACCTAAATATTAAAGGAATGAAGAGGAGACATGCTGTTTTTAAATTGATTGTCAAGAAGGCCTTTTACAAAACTTCATTTGTTTATTGTTTGTTAATTGGTCATTGGTTGAATTATTTTATTATTATTCTAGGATCTTTTGTAGTGGTAGCATTCCTAGCAGAGTCCGCCTGGGGAAGTACCCCACCTTTGCCAGTTATTCTACCGCCAAACAGTAATGTGAAAACATTACTTGGTTCCGGTTTGAAGGCCAATGCTTCCAGAGAAATTACAGGGCTTAGAGATATAACATCTTAGATCTCTGGGTGAGGAGCGCAGTGCAGTGCTAGGTAATGATTTGGACTCTTCATGTTTCAATAGCTGCATGTCACTGTGCTGTTATGTGGCAGGCATGTTGCTTACCATCAGGCATATGTTCTGCACGTCTCGTCCCTTCTTATTTAAAAAAAAATCTTACAAGCTGTAGTTTCAACAAGTTATCCATAGCTGCTGGCAGCAACGGCTTCACAGAGTTGATCTCCATCATGGTCAAGTGGTCCAGCCGACCGTACCCTCCTCCAGATTTCATCAGAGCATCCGTAGACGTTCTAAGCTTAGACATACGGATATCCCAGATGTCTTTGATCATAGTCTTGATTTCAGCTGCATTTGGAATGTCATCGGAAGCTGCACCGAGGATTAGTTTCGCTTCTACCATGTAGTGTTCATTTGGCATTTTTGTGAAGAATCTGTAATGTTTTATTAATTTGCTCATTTAGTGGGTTATTAATTTGTAACTGTAATTAGAAGAGACTTGAACGAAATGCAAAGATTTGAACCCCCTTCTTTGTGGGAGGGATTAGTGAGGATAGCCTTAGATGGCCTCTAGTCCTTCCAAGTTGTATAAACACCTAGACCATATATACCAGGGACACAAGGCCATTTTAAGGAGTTTTACTGTTTAGGGTAGGCTAGACGGGAGGAAAAGCACAAGAGAGGTCAGTGCAAGCAATTATTACCCCTTTATTAGATGACAAATACAATCACCCATGTCTTTTAGAGTTAGTTATGTTTCTCTAGACAAGTATTGATGTCGTAAGCCGCATCGTCACTTAACCCTAAATAGCTAACGTTCGTCAAAATGACGAGTATCTAATAAATATCCCCTTTCTAATGGTTTTACCTACACATTCGCTGATTCGAGCCAACTTAGCGACGGCTAGACTACGTCGCGTGGTGGTCGCGTTTAGCCGGTAAGTACTTTTGTTTTTGAGATACCTACTGCATAATCGTCATTTTGACATCCAAAAATCACTGTAATAATTCCAGAGTTTCCATTTGTGGTGAACATACAGTTGACTTTTGCCCAACTCATGTCGAAAAAATCTAAGTAATTACTTACGGTTAATTTTAAGCTGTTAGTTTAATAATACCAAAAGAAACAGAAAACGTTTTTTAAAAAATTGGTCCTAATTTAGTCATTGTAAGATTTAGTGCCTTATTGACCTCAAAGAAACAAGTGCCCATTAAGATTTGTGATTTAGTACCTAAAAGCTTAATAAATATTCATTTATGTAATAATTAATATCCCATATTGCCCAGGAATATAGTAAATCTGATTAAAATAATACACAATTTTAATAAAAAATACGTTTAAAAAATGGTCGACAAAAAGTCGAATGGTTAGCTTATCATAGAAGTTCAGGAACGTTAGCTATCTAGGGTTAAAATCATAAAACGAGATGTTAGTCTCAATTGTTAAAAAATAACAATTTCCATTCAAAACATTCACTAATTTTCATCAATTTTCTTATCGCTTCCTTGACTAACTCTTCACCAGCTTTATATAATGAGACGTAACAACATACTATATAGTAGTTAATTACATTTTTGCGCTGAAGACGTTATCAGGTACAGTAAAAAGAGTTGTGGAGTAAGCTAACCTTGATCGTTTTTCTTCTTCTTTGATTGCCTCTAAAACCTCCATATCCATCCAATCTGGCGGCACTATCCGACACTTGTGCTTCTGTTTCAGCATCATAGCAAGCCACAAAGGCACGTTTAACGGTAGACCAGCGCGGAACGGACCAAATTCACCACAAATCAAATAGATTTTATCATGAGAAAAATTTGGTATAACTTCAACGATACGGTTCTCGCCTATAAATTCTATTTCGTAGGGATCCATTTGTAGCAGCTAGCATGAAAATTAGTTAAAATAGAAAGCAGGCGGGAAAACTAAAAAACACTACCGCTACCGGCTCAAAATCAAAATCAAAACAAACACATGAAATTATCGGACTTGTCAATGTCAAAATCATAGTTATGTCCTTCTGTCTCATGCAGCAGACAACTTCTTGCAAAATGTGGTATACCTACGACGAAACGACGTTAGGTACGAGCACAGACTATCAGACTAAGTAGAGAGATACACTCTTACGAGTAGCGGAAATAATAAATTAAGAAACTAGAAAGTACCTTTTCGTAAGATTTCAATAGAACATGAACACGATTGGAAAGAGGTTTACGGACGATATGCGGACGATAGTTTTAACGTGATAACGTCATAACAAAACTTTGATGGATGCGGCGTAAGTGTAAAATTTTGGTGTACAATGACCGTAACGGGACATTTTTTCATATAAATATGCAGCCGGCATTCATCGATTTACTAGACACTGTCACGTCAAAAATATAAATAAATACGTAATATCGTTAGTAGTTCATCATTTCTAGTAGTTCTTGTTCTATTAAGTATATTCATAAATGTAAGCTGCTAATTATGTTTTTATTATTACATTGTTACATTATTTTATTGCTTTGTTTTATTGTATATTGATTGTAAAAATCTAGAGATCCTTGTTTAAACAGATAAAACATGAAACAGTTGAACAAAACAGAAGAAAAAAATTTAATAACAACTATTTTTTAGCGTTTCGTGCCATCTAGTAAAATTAAGCGTAACTAGCTAACTAGTTAGGCTGCTTGAGGGTAGAGAAAAGGAACGAAAATTAAACACTTTCAATCTACTTTTTATATAAATTCATAGATGGTGCTCTTCTACAACTCTACTAGGTTTTTATAACAACTACCATAGATGGCGCAATAAACATTTCTGATACCTTTTATCCACGACCACGTTAGAATTGGTGAATTTGTCTTGTGTGTTGTGGCCGTTGGTTGGCAGTGTGCGGCCTCGGTCTACTTCCGTTTTCCCACCGAAACTCACTCTCTTAAAAATCATGAAAAGTACAAGAAATAGAAACAGAGTTAAACAGCGGCTGCACTCCTTGTCACTCAAAGTGCACCTCACTAACATTCGAGGCCTGCACTCAAATGTCACCCCAGTCCACCATCACCTCGAGACTGAGCAGCCGTCACTCTTGTTTCTTACGGAGACGCAGATAAGATGTCCGTCGGACGTGGCGTACCTAACCTATCCAGGGTACACCTTGGAGCACAACTTCAAGCCTCGTGCTGGAGTGTGCCTGTACACCCGTGACGATATCTGCTGTCGGCGTCTCCGTAATCTTGAGGACACCAGATTCTCTGTTTTATGGGTGCTGATAGATACAGGCATCGACAAAATTGTCTATGCATGTGTCTATCGGTCGCACAGTGGAGATCAGGAGGCGACTCGGCTCACTGATTATTTGAGTGAGGCAGCGGATGCGGCTCAACAGAAGTACCCAACTGCCCAATTAGTGTTACTGGGGGATTTCAATGGCCACCACAAGGATTGGCTGTACCCATACCGGGACACTGACCACGCTGGAGTGGAAACGAGAAAGCTTGCTTTGTCGTTAGACCTAACCCAGCTGGTCCGAGAAGCCACAACGTTTGGTACGTTGAGTCGCATACTCCCTATTGCTTAGACCTTCTGCTGACAACTGATCCAGCCCGATACTCCGTGGTGGTATCTTCGCCGTTAGGCAGCTCTGATCACTGTCTGGTGAAATCAGTATCCGTTTACCATCCGCCCGATCTCAGCCCCAGGGGCAACCGGCGGCTATGGCGATACAAGTCAGCAGACTGGGACGAGATGCGCTCTTTCTTTGCATGTTACCCATGGCAGTCACTGTGCTTCTTCTGATGATGATCCGTCAGCCTGCACGGATGCTGTGACTGATGCAACACGTACGGCTATGGAATATTTCATTCCATACTCTGACGTTCCATTATCCAGCAAAGCTCGCCCATGGTTCGGTTCTCAATGTAAAAGTGCTGAAGCATTTAAACATGAGGCCTACCTAGCCTGGGTTGATGCTCGACAGCGTAAGGCAAGGGACACACACCGGAAGAAGAAGGCGTTCAACAGGGCTGCCAAGGCTTGCAAAAGGGTTCTTCAGAGGGCTCGTTTTGACCACATTAGTCGAATAGGGAACAAATTAGCTTCGTCTTCTGCGGGCAGCAAAGCGTTTTGGTCCCTAGCTAAATCGGTCGAATCGAACTTCTGCCGCTCCTCACTGCCTCCAATGCTGGAACCTGATGGGGCGCTGGCTCACACCGCAATGGAGCAGGCAAACTTGTTTGCATCTCAGTTTGCGGAATCTTCGCGTCTAGATGCTGGTAGTGCGACACCTCCTACTCCACCGGGCAGTCCGACCTTGATGCCGGAAATACATATTCGCCAAATGGAGGTTCGTAAAGTGCTACGTAATCTGGATGTGAACAAAGCCAGTGGCCCGGACAGAATTCCTGCTCTGGTGTTGAAGGCTTGTGCGCCTGAGTTGTCTCCTGTACTGACGCGCCTGTTTAGACTCTCTCCATACTGGGCAAGTACCGAAATCATGGAAGCTTGCTAATGTGCAACCCAGCCCAAAAAAGGTAGTCGTGCTGACCCTGCCAACTACAGGCCCATCTCGGTCACGTCCATACTCTGCAAGACTATGGAGCGTGTCTTAAACCGCAGGCTCCTGATGTACCTAGAATCTAACGATCTCCTCAGTGACCGGCAATACGGGTTTCGCCGAAACCGGTCCACTGGAGATATTCTAGCGTATGTCACCCATATCTGAGTGAAGCCATCGAGAAACACGGGGAAGCACTTGCAGTCTCCCTGGATATCTCGAAGGCTTTCGACAGGGTTTGGCATGATGGCCTTATTAGCAAGCTACCTAGTTATGGATTGTCTTCAGGGTTTATTGCGTGGATATCGGACTTTTGAGGATCGATCCATACGAGTTGTCATTGATGGCTGCTCGTCGGATCGAATGGCTATCAATGCCGGAGTCCTCAAGGGTCGGTACTCTCTGCGACGCTTTTTCTGCTACATATCAACGATCTCTTGAAGCCCGGTATCTTTGGGTACGCAGATGATAGCACCGTTGTAGAGAGTTACATATCTAGCGCGAGAGCCAGTGGACAGCAAACTAAGGTACTGAGAGAGAGTATGAGCGTTTGAACTTGGCTCTTGAGGAAGTCTCTGAATGGGGCGAAACCAATCTGGCCAAGTTTAACAAAGGGAAAGACGCAGGCGTGTCTGTTCTCCGCAAAAAGGAGTCCATTTCAACATACTCCTACTTTTCGAGGTGTATCCGTACCGGTTACTGATCATCTTGAGCTTTTGGGCGTTACCTTGACTTCTACGCTCAACTTTGGCTCGTACATCGAGTCCAAGGCAAAATTAGCTGCAAAAACTAGGTCTCCTCTCAAAGGTGCGAAAAGTACTTCAAATCTGAACAATTGCTTTTGTTATACAAAGCACAGATTCGCTCTTGTATGGAGTACTGTTCGCACCTTTGGGATGGATCGGCTAAGTATCAGCTTGAGGCTCTGGAATCGATCGAGAGGCGTGCCAAAAGGCTCATAGGCAAAGACATTCTAGTGCGAAAAAGACTTCAAAGTCTTGAACATCGCCGCAAAATTGCTAGCTTATCGGTTTTTTATCGGATACACTTCGGAGAGTGTGCAACTGATCTGCATGATCTTATACCACCTTGCCCTTTTTACTATCGTACTTCTCGTAACTCGAAGAAGCGGCACCGTTTCATGGTGGATATTACAAAGACACGGACAAAGAGGTTTGACTCTACGTTTGTGATAAGAACGTCTAGGCTGTGGAATGAGTTGCCTGAGTGGGTTTTTCCTGATAGTTATAATCTTGGTGTCTTCAAATCGAGAGTGAATCG
The DNA here is from genome assembly GCA_017562165.1 of Ectropis grisescens. Taxonomy (NCBI): domain Eukaryota; kingdom Metazoa; phylum Arthropoda; class Insecta; order Lepidoptera; family Geometridae; genus Ectropis; species Ectropis grisescens. Next base: position 29,920,211 of record CM029776.1, on the reverse strand, counting down.
GTTTCTTCTAGGTAAACACGCTCCATCGTAGACCGCATCGTCGCTTAATATCAGGCGAGGTGGCGGTCAAGTGTAAACCTATTAAAGTTAAAAAAAAAAAGAATTAGATTTTTTTAATAAAATTATTTTTAAAATAAATGTTTCTCTCAGCCATTATTGTACAGTTATAACGTATGTAGTACGAAACGTCACAATTTTATATGCTTAGTTGTTTTCAGAACCTCTTCATTTTACATTTATACTTATTCTTTAAGTCGGTTTAAGAGGCCTTTGGTAATCCATGAGCCATGAGTAAATGAAAAAAGGAAAAGCGTTTAAAACTTTCTTTTAGGCTAAAAGAAAGTATCGATGGCTGAAACTGATTGAGACGGCAATAAGCTGTTTAAAAATATGAAAATGTACACTCTCGCTCTTTACTTCCTACGTGCTAATGTACATTGGTAAACGAAATAGTATCGTGCGACTCGGACTTGGCTATTGGATTTTGCTAAGAATTATCAGTTCAGTCTTTTTTTAACCGACTTCAAAAAAGGAGGTTTCTCAATTCGACCGTATGTATGTTCCTTTTTTTTTTTTTTTTGTGTGTTCGCGGATAACTTCGTCGTTTATGAACCGATTTTGATGATTCTTTTTTGTTGTAAAGGAGATATTCCAAGGGTGGTACCATGATAAGGAAACCAGGATCTGATGATGGTATCCTAGAGAAATCGAGGATAACTTTCGAAAATTGTAAAGATGACTAGTGCGTTAGTTAAGTTTTTGCTTGAGCATTTTAAAGCAGTATAGTTTAAAGATGGTCTGGAGTCGATCTGATGAGGGAACGAGAAGACGGTCGAGGAACTCCTCGACGGTACATAGTAGTTACCTTGTGTTTGGGCTCGATGAATTTGTATTGATGAGAACTTTTTACATAGATGGGTTGTGACTGTCATTCGTGGTCTGTTTTTTTTTTCTGATGATGAAGATAAAGGACAGTCAAGGGAATTTCTTAACGGTTTACAGGAACTACCCAGTGTTTGGGTTTAATTCATGTATTGAGATCTCAACACGAAATCGTGTAAATGCATTAGTGAAAACTTGTTTAACACTAAAAAGGGTAAAATAAACAATTTTTTACAAAAAATTAAACCGACTTCAACACCACAAATAGGCACTCAAAAGCGAAAAATAATTTAATATAGGTAATTATTATAACCTCTACTCACTCATCTATATGAAGTCGGTGCCAGCCAAATCTAACAGGTAGTAGATAGACTTACTTAGACTTAGATAGTAGATAGACTTTAGACTTAGATAGTAGATAGACTACTTACCTATGCCTACTTACTTACTACCTCGTACATAGTATATCTACTAACTTTTAACTAGCCTGGCACCGACTTCATATGGATGAGTGAGTAGAGGTTATAATAATTACCTATATTAAATTATTTTTCGCTTTTGAGTGCCTATTTGTGGTGTTGAAGTCGGTTAAATTTTTTGTAAAAAATAGTTTATTAGAAACATCTTGTATGGGATTACAAGAAGTTTTGAGATCCACTTACCGAAACTATCCTTGGAAGAAGAACTGTAAATTGATGTAATATTATAAATTGTAAGTAAGTACCTATTGTAATGGTATCATGATTAGCTATAAGCATTAATGGCACTAGTTATAGGTATCTTTTGTTTTGTAATTTTTTATGTTTTTCTGGAACTCATTAAAGTTTTTCTGTCGTGTCTATCGATCTTGAATATTATATTTGTTTATTTGAAATCGAATGTTCTTTAGTTATTGAAATAGTTCAAAACTACGCACTAGATGGCGCTATCAGGTTTCATAATTTTCGCAACCACGATTAAATAATAAAAAATTTGATCTATTAGGGAAAATACGTCTTTTAACTTGTACAAGAGATCGTTCCACGAGTTTAGCGAGTAGCGTAAAAGTAACTTGAGTTCACTTAAACACAAACATAAATATAAAAAATATAAGTTCAACGAGTACCTATTAATTTGTCTAAATATAATTAATTGACGTACCTACCTATAGGCACCTACTTAATTTTGTCGCCAAAATGAAATACTTAAACAGGATCTTAGATCTGGATAAAGAAATAAATATTGGTGGACAATTCACACACAACACCATCTGACTCCAAACTAAGCAAAGCTTGTAAGATGGCGGGCAGATAGCTGATATAATACGTCTATAGTTAAGTAAATGTGTACTTATTATACATAGAAAAACCTGGACACAGTACAAATATTAGAATTAATCACACAAATATTTGCACTGCGTGGGAATCGAACCCACGAACGACCCTCGGCTTCGCAAGCAGAGTTACTAGGTACCCACTAAAGCACGAGGCCAGTCAAATGTACTAGTGGGTACCTATTACTTATCAATTATGTGATATTTGCCGTGGTTACATGGTGAAGCGAATCCCTATATTCCAATACAGCGTCATGCACCATGTTCAAAGAAAAGCCGACAAATGAGTTGAAGAAGTGCATGCGTGCGTGCCGTGTGTGCGTCTGTAGGCTCATAGGCAAAGACACTCTTGTCCGAAAAATACTTCAAAGTCTTGAACATCGTCGCAAAATTGCAGATTATCTGGTTTTTATCGGATACACTTCGGAGAGTGCGACTGATCTCCATGATCTAATATCGCCATGCCCTTTTTTCTATTGGACTTCTCGTAACTAGAAAAAGCGGCATCGTTTCATGATTGATGTGCTAAAGACAAGGACGAAGAGGTTTGGTTCTATTTTTGAGATAAGTTGCCTGAGTGTGGTTTGCCCGATAGTTGTAAACTTGGCGTCTTCAAATGGAGAGTGAATAGGTTTCTTCTAGGTATACACGCTCCATCGCCGGACGTTTAGCGACGTTGCGGCCTACCGCAACGTCGCTAAACATCCGGCGAGATGGCGGTCACACATAAACCTATAAAAGTAAAAAAGGTTTACCTACACCTGCCATCTCGACTGATGACAAGCAACGATGCGATCTACGATAGAACGACCTAGAAGAAACCGATTCAGTCTCGATTGGAAGACTCCAAAATCGTAACCTACTCAGGTAAACCATTCCACAGCCTGGACGTTCTTATCACAAAAGTGAGTGTGTGTGTCACATCCCGTTTCGCTGCTCCGTCACCGCTCGGACGCTACACCGTACATGTCAGTGACGCGAAGGAATACGTCAGAATGAAGATTATATTCAAATTAATTTTTATCTTGATATTTCAATAACAGCTTTCGATAAAATGTATATGTGACCTTTGAAGATAATCGGGGAGTCGATTAAAAAACATAATTGGTTAGTTAGTTATATTCGTCAGTTACTTATATTATTAAAAAAAATTGGTTGCCTGTAAAGTCGGTATACGGGCGAAAGTTTTACGTGACAACGACTTTGAGTGGTAAAATAATTTTACGGAAGGGACGCGTGCCTTTTGACTTTTTATGTCTGTCTCTCTCGCTCTTAGGCGGGCTAACCATGCCCGAGTGGAAGGGACGCGTGCCTCTCACTCGCTCTCGTTGTAAGCGCATAACGTGAGCGGAGCGTAACGCAGTTTCTTGAAGTGTCACCCGGCAAACCAATTTATAAGACGTTGTCACGTCAAAAGTAGGTATGTACCTACATGTATATTTCCTATTGTTTCACAAACAAAAATGATGAAGATACAGTGATTAGAAGTTTTGAGTGACGTCACGTTATGGTACGATTTTTATGATATAGTGACGTCACAACCTTTCACTTTGGAAGTTTGATGGTGTATATCTTTGCTAATTTTTGATAATTTGATAAAACAAAAAATACGTGGCGTATGTTTTTTCCATAATCTACCTGATCAACTAATTTGAATTATATTATTTTTGTAATTCCGATTATTCAACAAAAAAAGAACATCAGAAATTGATTCCATTCCCGGAGCTATAAAGATAATACATAGAGCTCTAGCTCCTTTTTGAAGTCTGTTAAAAATCTTAGTTCGTCCAAAATGGTCAAAATAAGCGCCAAGCTCGCTTAGATCGATGCAAATCGTTTTGGCAAAGTGCAAACTTCTAATTACTGGCCGTAAATTAGGGTGGCCAGTTGACAATGTCTCAGACTGCTGATATTTATGGGACTTCACGGCGGGGGCGGCTCCTGCCCCCTACGTGCCTGTCATACGACAAGTTTTATTGGACAACTAAATAAAGAATACCCATAATTTTCTTAGAGCACGATATTTGCAGGTTGAGTTTCTTCAGCCGTAATATTGTTAGGTATAAGTACCTACATGTCAATAAAATATAAGTAAATAAATAAAAATATTTATTTAATTTCATTAATTTTATTTAAAAATTTATTTAATGTGTGGACAATTCACACTCAACACCATCTGACCCCAAACTAAGCAAAGCTTGTAATTTGGCGGCCAGATAGCTGATAGAATACTTATATAGTTATAATTATAGTATTCAGTGTAGTACTAATTTAAATAACGGCTCTTCATATTTATTCGTATTTAAATTACGAGTAGTATTTTTAAATAATCTAGCAATTTTCTCCGTTTTTCTGTCTGTAGGTTTTTTATTTGTTTGTGCCAGTTTTGGAAAAAGTTGAAACGTTTTTATTGTTTTTTTTTTATAAGTTGGAGTGACGAGACGAGCGGGACATGTGCCTGGTGGTAAGCAAAATGCCAGCCACATAACAACACAGTGACACGCAGCTATTGGAACATGAAGAGTTCAAATAATTACCTAGTACTGCACTGCGCTCGTCACCCAGAGACCTAAGTAATTTCTCTGGAAATATTTCCCTTCAAACCGGAACACAGTAATGTTTGTACATTACTGTTTGGCGGTAGAATAAATGGCAAAGGTGTGGTACTTCCCCAGGCGGACTTGGCAGGACTTGCTAAGAGTCCTACTACTACTGTAAAATCTATTTAGGGTACCTATTAGACTATCAGATAGCTGAAGTAACATAATATGTGCTACTTTTTAAAACATGAAATAGGCAAGGTAAGATAGCCTAGAGGGCGCAGCTAGTTTAACATAGAACGTTTAAAATCGTCAGTGAGGTCATCATAAACATTCTACGAGTGTGTTTTAACCCCCGACCAAAAAAAGGGGTGTTATAAGTTTTACGTCGATGTCTGTCTGTCTGTGTGTGTGTCTGTCTGTGGCACCGTAGAGCTCAAACGGATGGGCCGATTTCGATGCAGTTTTTTTATTTGAAGGTTAATATCCGAGCGGATGTTCTTAGCTTTGTTTGGTTAATATCGATTTAAGATGGCCGCCTTCACACAATGGCGGACAAAATATTTCTTTACAACCTACCTCAATATGGGTATCAAATGAAAGAGCTTGACTAGTAGAATATTATACATTATAAAAAAAAACAAATCCAATATGGCCGCCATCACAAAATGGCGAATCATATAATTTTTTTCACTACTACCTCAATTTGGGTATCAAACGAAAGGGCTTGACTAGTAGAATACATTGCACTATGACAAATTTAAAATCCAAGATGGTCGCTACCACAAAATGGCGAAATACATTTCTTTTTTCACAACTCCCTTAATATGGGTATCAAATGAAAGGGATTGACTAGTAGAACGTTATACAGATAGTCCGGGATTGTACAGATAATCGGGGTTAACCGACATTATTAATTTTGTTCTTGTTGTTATATTTTAACAAAACAGCCCAATTTTATTCTATTTTTTTCAAGTTATATTTCTTCTGGCGCGTTAGGGAAAAATAACGATATATTTTTTTCGATGCAGGCGCACACCGCCACGAAAAACTGACACCCTGAAGTTAGCTATTCAACATTTTGGTAAGCATTATTACTAACTTTATGTTCTTAAACTTCTTAGCACGAGGATTAGTGCAGAAATACTAATATCTTGCGTACGGACATAAGTATGCATACTAACACTTTCTAATGAAGTGACCCATGACAGTTTAACCTCATTGGGTTATACTGAAGAGCAATCTGCATTTATTGAAGTAAAACTTCTTATGCAACAAGGTTGCGTTAAACGTTTAACGCTACCATGGACCATGGAGGGGGTATGAAAGCACTGTTGCGGGGAAGGGATAACAGAAAGGGCAGAGCGAGAGTGAAAAGTTTCACTTCTTCCGCGCGGAGCGACTCCACCATGCACGTATAAAAAGTTGGACGTAGTCTTGCTAAAACAAAAACTGTGTCCATCGAGTCGGCCACATAATATGCACGTGTGCGCTGTCACATACAGGCTGACACGCACACGTCAGTGGGTCATTACACGCGCATCTTGTGTATATGTGTGCGTGTCAGCCTATCAGTGACAACTTGACAACGCAAACATACGAATGTGGCGACTCTAGTGACGTAGTTTTTGTTTTAGAGAGACTTCGTCCGACATTTTTATACGTCCATGGACATGTTGTGACATGGCCATGAGTTGTTTGTAGAATAGAAAACTGTCACAGGTTTTTCAAACTCAACAAAATCAAAAAACTGTGAATGTTGTGAGTGTGTGAATTCGGTTAGAACATTCTACCTATTTGATAAGCATACCTACGTCAATGTTCTTGATTTGACGTACCTGTCACTAATTTATGTCAACTTGAAAACGCTTTGTTAATAATACCAGGTACCTAGGTCCTTCTACTATAAAATATTCGTGTTAATGTTGCGAATGTGATCTCTTTAAAATACTCATTATACGATGTAAAACAGTGCGATTTCACGGGAGATAAACTCTAGGCAATAAAAGAAACTGAGAGATTTATAAAAGCGACCTGTCTCGAACGCGACGAAATAAATAAAGGATCTGTCTGCACGAGCGAGAAACACATTGTCTCCTCGGCAGACATCTTTCTACTTAAATCTGCATACAAATTCGTGAGATCGCGCGCAAATTCACCCAGTCATTTAAAACCCATTCTGTTTTCTAGCGAAAAGCCGTTTTTTCGCCCATAAATATGTCGCAGGTGACGTATTACAACGCCATCTGCCGGCGGATAGAATTTGCATGGAGGTCACGCCGCTGTACGATAGATGGCGGCACCAGTCATTAAACGAAGCAAAAGTTTAATTCTAGTTTATTTTCTTGAGCTCTGCAGAATTTTTTTGTGGCGAGGATAAAACGCCGACAGAACTTTAGTTCCAAATATTATCTTGTTCGTTTTAGAGCAAAAGGAAAAGTTTATGATTAAATTAAAAGTAGGTTTAACACAACATATCATGTCAACCTACATACATCAGATACATTATTATTGTTCGTTTCATCTATTATACTAATTTTGTAATAAAAATATCCATAGTAAAATAAAATGTATTGTAAAAAGTATTGCGTGCTTCTTTGAGGTAAGTTTGCATCGGCTATAAATTGTTACCTCTATTATATCGGTTTGATATCCCACAAATTTAAACTGAAATTAAGTAAAGTGTACGGTTTTTTTAAACTTTTATTGGTATGACGGCGCGTCGATTATTTTAGAGTGGCGAGGAACGTAACTGACAGGAACAGCTGCGATGACAGTGGACGTTTCTCCACCTGACACAACTACGGACGCTAATGGGCAACGTGCGGGAAGCAAACGAAGATGGTGGTTGAAGTTTAAGGCTTTTAGCTCGAAATCGGTTTGCATCGCAAATGCGCATTACGTGTTCGGCGGAGTGTCGTTTGTATATCGTTTATTTAAGTATTGAGACTGCGTTTAAAGTGATATTTCGTAGAAATACTGTAAAACAGTTGATTAGAGTGTGTTGTACTAAAATTGTAGTTTCTATTCCTCTCGCCCGATAATCCACGCCCGTGTATGAACATGGAGACTTCTGATAAAGACCCAGATATCGGCCAAGTGTCTTTATCAGAAGTGGGATACGCAGGGCTACGTTCAGAGGAGAATACACCAAGTAATGAAGCGCCTAACTCGTCCACGGCGCCTAACCTATTACTTCATATGGAGACTTTGCTGTCCAGAGTATTGGCAAGTACTCAGCCTCGATCCACGAGCAGCTCGACAACGCAGTTGATCCGATTTGATCCCGATGATGCCGAAGTTGACATTGAAGGTTGGTGCAAAGTAACCGAGATAATAGTTAACAGCAGAAGTCTAGAAGGTGCCGAGTTATTGTTGTTGCTGACGCATGCCCTTAAAGGACGAGCTGCTACCTGTTTAACAAAACTACAAGCTTCCCAGCTGAAATGGCCTCAAATAAAAGAGCTGCTACTAGCGAAATTTGCCAAGCCCATGTTAGCTCAAGACTATTTTGATGAAGTGTTGCGTTTTCAAATCGCTCAAAAGAAACTGCTTGCGAGGCGGCGATGCGTCTTTGAGTATTATAGAGAGAATTCCACGTACGGAAATGGCCGAAGATATAGTAACGGGTTTTGTGGCTTCGGTATTGTGTCAAAAGGATGTTGTGATTCGAAGGGAGCTCCATTCGCATAACCCGACTACCAGATCTCAACTCTTTCGAGTGCTCAATGGAATTTCGCTCAAGCGGAAGTACGAGGGTAATGAAAATCACGAGTTTGATGTGAAAAGACCTCGCTACGGTGAATCTCGTTTTCTCTGGAACATGTCATCGATGTGGTACACCGGGGCACAGAGCCTTCGACTGCCGAAAGCGACGGGAAGAGCTTGTTGCTGTTGACAAGAATGTGAACCAAACGCCAAGGGTTATCAACAAAGCACATACGATCACCTGTTTTGTGTGCGGACAACCGGGTCACCTTGCCTCAGCGTGTCCAGATCGGAAAGGAAGTGGTGCAGGTGGCGCAGCGGCGGTAAAAAGTTCATATCTGCGCAAAGCAACTAAGAGCACCTTGACTACATCATCTAGTGAGCTCGTTTCCTTTTTGTTTGATAGTAGATCAACCTGTTCGTTGTTGACGTGTAGCTTTGCCGAGAAGTTTCCGGGTACTTTGCATAATGATTTGGTATACCTTAAACGTATATAGGTAGCGACAATGTGCAATGTGTTTCACAGGTTCTTAGCCCCATCAATGTACAAGGCATCTCTGTATCATTGTTTTTTTCATATAGTGCCATCGCTGAGCCAGTACTCATAGGTAGAGACCTCTTATAAAGACCACAGAAAATAAGATTGAAGTTAAAATCGACAATGAGCGTATGATATTTTCGTTGCAAAAAGAGGTCACTGTGGCTGAAAAACTGAATAACTTTGATTTTACTGTCATTAACACTGACTTAGAAGGCGATGATAAAAGTGCTTTAATTAAGACATTACAAGAGTATAGTGACTTTTTCATCGACGGCATACCGACACGACGTGTAACGAACGGTGTTCTGCGTATAGATCCCATTGATCCAAATAAAACCGTACAAAGGCGTCCTTATAGACTGGCTCCCGCGGAAAAAGAAATAGTTAGAGAAAAGGTAGAGTCATTGTTGCAGCCAAGTATTATTCGGGAAAGCACATCACCGATTGCTAGTCCTATTCTGTTGGTCAAGAAAAAGGACGACACCGATAGGATGTGCGTAGATTATAGCGAATTCAATGCTAACACACGACCTGAGCACTATCCTTTACCTATAATTGACGAACAGATAGACCGGCTTCATGGGGCGCATTACTGGCTATGCCTTTTGGTTTAAGGAATACAGCGTCAGTATACCAAAGGTGCATTAACAATGCTCTAGGGCCGCTGTATTCACTAACCAAATTGAAAGGAAAATTTAGAGGTCCATTTATGATCATCCGAGTTTTAGATAACGATAGATAGATACGAGCACATTAGACACATTGAGAGACATTGATGGGTCTGATCGAACATACAAATATGCTCACGAAAATTTGCGTGCAGTACCCGGAGGCTATGATGGTTTAGTTGAAGCAGCCACTTGCTTAATAAACGACTCGGAGGAGGCCGAGACGGCGGTTCATAGTCAAGAGATTGAAGCGGTGCCATCTGATGATGATAGTTATACAGTTTCGGTATCTAGTCGCACCCTTACTGCTAGCTCTGGAACCCTCTCTGCCTCTGAGCGTGACGAGTAATAATGAGTTGTGAGTACCTACTTTATATGTGAATCCCAGTTTACTGTCCATGTTAATTCTCATGTCTCCATGTGGGCTTTTACGTGTGTATTTGTGTGACGGTAGAGTAGCTGGTCTACGGGACTGGCTCATATGGGTCGATGTCCTAATAGTCAGTCTACAATACCCGTGTGTGGCCTCGGTGTGGCCTGTGTGTGGCCTCGGTGTGGCCTGTGTGGCACAGAGTGTGCCTGTTGTGTGCAGCTAGTGGACGGTCTAAGGACTGGCTTATGCTGGCCGAAGTTCCGGATCATGTCGCTATGCTGGTGTTGGGTTGTTATTTGATGTGGCCTGGTCGAAGGGACGCCAGAGTTGGTTGTCCGGTCCAGTGTATTGTGATGCGAAGTGCCGTGATGGACAGATGTTGAGATGTGATTTAACGAGTAACTAATTGAGTAACAAATTGAGATACAGTGTCAGGAATAGGCGAGCGGTGATGAGTGTTCCAGCTGTGTTTCATCTTTGCAGATTAACTGAGGAGTGAGGGCTGTCTCTACACCAGCGAACGCACGAGGACGTGCGAATGTCAGTCTGGCCGTGACGGCGCGTCGATTATTTTAGAGTGGCGAGGAACGTAACTGACAGGAACAGCTGCGATGACAGTGGACGTTTCTCCACTCTGACACAACTACGGACGCTAATGGGCAACGTGCGGAAGCAAACGAAGATGGTGGTTGAAGTTTAAGGCTTTTAGCTCGAAATCGGTTTGCATCGCAAATGCGCATTACGTGTTCGGCGGAGTGTCGTTTGTATATCGTTTATTTAAGTATTGAGACTGCGTTTAAAGTGATATTTCGTAGAAATACTGTAAAACAGTTGATTAGAGTGTGTTGTACTAAAATTGTAGTTTCTATTCCTCTCGCCCGATAATCCACGCCCGTGTATGAACATGGAGACTTCTGATAAAGACCCAGATATCGGCCAAGTGTCTTTAGGTATATATACTTGACTACCAGCTGGCTTGATGTTAAGTGATGATGCGGTCTACGACGGAACGTGCTTACCTAGAAGAAACCGATTCACTCTCAATTTGAAGACCAAAATCGTAACTACCGGAAAAAAAATCTTTGGAACACCAACCATGAAACGATGGTACTTTTACGACCTGAGAGCAGTCCCATATAAAAAAAGAGCAAGGTGGTATTAGATCATGCAGTTCAAACCCACATTTTCCGACCACATCCTTGTATCTGATAAAAAACCGATAAGCTAGCAATTTTACTACGATGTTCAGGACTTTGAAGTCTTTTTCGTAGACGGGTGTCGTTGACTGTGAGCTTTTTGGCACGTGTCTTGATCAATTCCGGAGACTCCAGCTTATACTTAGCAGATCCATTTCAAAGGTGCGAACAGTACTCGAAAGTCTCCATACAAGAGCATATATATGCTTGATAGAATTTGATTGATCGTTAATTCTTAGGATTCTACACCGTGTCATCTAATTAACAATTTAAATAATAATGACTACTACAAATCGCAATAAAGAACTTTGTACGTTTCACAACAAACACGTGAAACACAGAAAGAATACTTCTTTTTCGTCGCTTTAAAAACACGAGCCACAGTTAACTCAACAGTTTTCATCGCTTTTCACATCCTGCAGTTTGCATTCAAACTCCAGTCTTTTCAGTCAGGCTATTAAGTGAATTATTGTAATTACCAGCGACCTCTGGCCGCCAACTTTAAGTCCTATCTCACGCAAACTTCCCAACAAAGTTGGACTTGTTTTTTGCGATTATTATAATGTTTACAGCTCATTATGGGCGGAAGATATTTTGGAGTTAGAAACTTCTAGTTTATCGCTTTATTTTTGGAGTCAGTTGCAGTTTGGCAGAGAAATATCCTTGTGGGATTTTAATTGATATTTGTAATGTTCATATTTTTTGCAGATGTAGGTAGAGTCACTATGACGGCTTAATCTATCGGTTGGGCGATTGATATATTGGAAGATTGTAAAACCAGGAAAAGTGGGGAGAGAGACTTTTGCTCTGCGATGGAACAATATCTAGGGTGATATAAAAAAATGAAAATAATACTCTACTAAACTTTAACTGGAATTGGTTAAACTGTTAAAGTGACTTGCTGCCTTCTAACGAAACCTTACTATGCCTCAATTTTGTCTCTTTGAGAACGTTACATGTTTCAGAAGTGGACAACATAAATCAATTTTAACATAGACAAAAATTTAAGAGCTTTTTGGCTTGGCCGAGGCTTGAGTAAATATTTCGTATAGCTACATTGGTTAGAAGTATTTTTAGTTTATTGAAGCATAAGAGTGTTAATGTTATACTACTAATATTATATATCTCAAATAAATTTCTTTGTTTGCGAAATTGGGTAATTACAATAAGATGTTAAATGTTTTCATTGAGAACTCCATAATCAACCTTACAGCATGCAAATATTAGGTTGTCTATGGCAATTTGACAAAAAACTTTACAATTCATAACTCTAAGCCGCTCTAAGCTGCATAGATTCAAGGACTACCAATTTAACTGTATTATTATCTACATTACATAATTATACAAAACTGATTATGATTATACAAAAATCAAGTTGTCACGTTCATACGTTCATACAGATCCAGCTGAAATTGGTAACACAGTTGCATTATAGTCTGAAAGAGCACATTTACTTTTTATCCCGGGAAAATAACGAGAACAGGTAATACGTGGTAGTAATACGCGGGGGCTGACATTTTTTATATCATGTAGAGTGACGAGACGAGAAAGACATGCACGTGATGGCCAGAAATATGCCTGCCCATAAATACACAGCACAGTGGCGTAAAGAATAAATAAGGATGCCTAAGATTTAATTGGTTTAACAATGAAATTTAATACGCTTAATCCCATTTGAATATTTATAGTACTATAATGAGATCACAATGTTGAGTCCAAAATGTAATTTTATGTGGAAACGATCTTCTTTCCTTTATTCCAGGTGCAACATTCGACGTAACTCTGTTTAGTTTACAGCACGTAATGTCTTTAGCACAATTTGTTTTAAATCCCCCGAGAAAAATAAATAATAGTTACGATATTTTTGTGAAACCGACGTCAGTCACACGAACGCCTGTAGCGAGCAGCTGTCGAGCATGAACTGATTCTAATAATGTTCGACTAATTCAACTTTGTAAACAGTGAAATTTTCCACGAGCACAATGTGCGACGCGACGCGTTGCGAGAAACGCGTTGCGCGATGCAAGAAACATGACGCGATGCAGCAACGCGTAGCGCGATGCAAGCAACGCGTAGCGCGATGCAAGCAACGCCTAGCGCGATGCAGGGAACGTGACGCGATGCAGGGAACATGACGTTTGACGGTTCGACAGCGCAATACGCCGGGAGCAGTTATGACGTATTCAGTTGACTGTCAGATACCGCTACTGTTTCAAAATATCTACGGTAACTTGTCAGTTATATCCGGTTAAATTGAGTTCAGAGAACGAAATTAGTTGGAAAACTGCTCAAAACTACATTATAAAGCCCTTTATACACGTTGGCCTAGCGTTACCGTGTGACAGTGTATCTAGACAGCCTATTTGCTTTGACATGCCATCGCTCTCTGTCGTTCGCCTAGAACCGAGAGAAGACAAGCGCCAACGTGTTTAGACACGGATATAAAAAAAATTGGCTGTCATAGGGACTGTCGATAGAAGTGAAAGCTCAGAAGTTGATAGCTCGCTTTGGAAATTACGCGGGTGAAACCGGAGGGCGTGTGGCCTTAACCATGCCCTCTAGAGTCTAGACCATCGGAGTTTACCCGTAGATTTCATTCATTTACGAATGTGACGCATGAACTCAGTTCACAGCCAATTGAAAATCTGTATGTGATGTGCTGAAAGAAGTTTTCACTGCAAAACTTTACCGGCTTTAAATTTCTTTAAAAAATAGAGACTGCCACTTTGCCGTGTAATTTTTCTTGAAACATTGCCTCTCAAATTGCGCCAAAGAAGTCTGGTCATTATTGCTTGGCATAGGTAACTGTCAAAGCGGCAATGCTTCCCAGACGGATTCTGCAAAGTCCAACTACTACAAAATAAATATAATAACAGAAATGTATAATTAAGACTCTCGACATACAGACATCAAGCTTGTATCCATCAGGGAAAACCCACTCACTGTTAGTCAGTCTTTCGAAATTCTCGAAATTTTGAAATTCCGCTAATGTTACGAATGTTTGGATGTTTGATATTGGGATGTTTTTTGCTCAATCACGTTGTAACGTCTAAATGGATCTGGTTGAAATTGGAACGCAGTTAGATTATTGTCTGGAAGATCATATCTTCTCTTCTTCTCAGTCGTTATCTTCATTGCAGAACGTCGCGTCTAGTCTGAGGTGTTGATCACCTGATGCACTCAGCGCTTCCATGTCTGGCTCTCCTCGGCGGCCCGAAGAGCTTCGGCTGTTGGTACTCCAGTGAGTGTCTTTACCAGATCTGACCAACGGGTAGGAGATCGACTACGAGGTCTCTTCCCATCGACCATATAGAAGATAACAAATGACCTCCTTTTGTCTCGAGGAAATAGCGGGAACGGAAACGCGGGTAAAACCGTAGGTCACTGCTAATATCAACCATAAAACGATGTCGATTTTTTGAACTACGGACAGTCCAGTTTTAGTAGTGGTAGGACTCTTAGCAGAGTCCGCCTGGGGAAGTACCACACCTTTGTTATTCTACCGCCAAGCAATAATGTGCAAACATTACTGTGTTCCGGTTTGAAGGGCAATGTTTCCAGAGAAATTACGGGGCTTAGAGATATAATATCTTAGATCTCTGGGTGACGAGCGCAGTGCAGTGCTAGGTAAGGATTTGGACTCTTCATGTTCCAATAGCTGCGTGTCTGTGTTGTTATGTGGCTGGCATTTTGCTTACTATCAAGCACATGTCTCGTCACTCTAAAAAAAGTCCAGTCCAATTTCACTCTACAGGAAAAACAACGCTGTGAGAAACAGTGGACCGATTACAATCTCAGCCAGTAATTTTCACTTTACCGCACGGAAATTGTACGATGAGATATTGTAGCAATCAAAAATTCAAGAAGGTATTGTTAAATAATGCCTCCTTGTTAACGTAATCTTCAATTTTCTCAATAGCTTGTAGTGGTACCTACACTTTATGGCATAGAATACACTAGCACCGCTCCGTGGTTTCACCCGCGTGGTTCCCGTTGTTTTCCCGGAATAAAAAAACCTATATTTTCTTTTAGACTATAATCTATCTGTGTTCCAAATTTCATCCTGATCCGTTTAGACGTCATAGTGGACTGGATCAACAAACATCCAAATATTCAAAGAAACATTGATATTTATAATCTTAGTAGCATATTTTTTATATCTAATATTAATAGGTTTACGCTTGACCGCCATTTCGCCTGTCTTTAAGCGACTATGCAAACTTTTACTATAGGATTGAGCAACGTTACGATCAAGTTATACCCCTGATGGTAAGTAACACGCCTGCAATAGTACTGGAACAAGTGTAATTACCAAAGTACCACCCACTCAAACTCTGCATACTGTCCTACCACTGTAAATATGGTGATAAATATAATAATTAACTACTGTAGTAAACGGTAGAGCATCATTACCTCAATGGTCGACTCGCGGATGTCTTCCCGTGACAAAGAGACATCGCCCATGCTTACGCACTTTTACCCTATATATTATGCGAATATTACGTATTTTCATATCTCCTGGTCGACAAAGTCCAATCATATGTCATGAAACGTCAAAACAAAGCAAGTGATTGTGACCTTTCAAAATGCAGAGGTAAGTAATATTGAGAAGATTCCCTAGGGATTAAAATGATTTGAATTTGGAACGTTGAAATTCGTATGAAAATTCTTACCCATAGTACCATTGTAAAAAGACTTTATTAAAAACTCGAAATGAAAAAAAAAAACACCTAAATGTCATCAAATTGGACGCTTTAGGGATTATTAATAATCTACTTCCGGAAAAATCGAAAGATAAATGCCTAAAAGCTTATGACGATTTCGATCATTGGAAAACAACAAGAAAAGTGTTGCCTTGCAGAAGATATGAAAAGTAGAGTATTCACCTCTGAAGTAAAAAACTGTATTGTGTCATAGGCGGTTTGGATCGCTCGCTTCACTCGGGACACTACAACTCCCTCGCTTCGCTCGGGAGTTGACTCGAGTCCCTCGCTGCGCTCAGGATCCAATATGATGCCCATGGCACAAGACAGTGCTTTACTCCCTTGGTGAATAATCTACTATTCTGTTTCTGTGTAAAATTTTACCAATTAATACCTGTTGAAAGTGTTTCTTTATATGACGGGATAGACTATACTCCCTCATACTACGTGTTTTCCAGTAATTTATCCCCTTAACTGATACCACTAGTAAAACAACAGAGTTAATGTTCAAATCAGTGTTACATTTGTTCACGTCAGTCGACCAGTTATGGCGTCAATTAGAGTAGTTTACGGTGAGCCAGCGCCGCCGATCCCCAGATCACGAGGCTTACGGTTATAGCACAAAACCTGACTGTTTAGTACATTTGCACTGAACAACGTAAACAAAATAAACAAAACAAAAATCTTTATTGCTGTTTGCAGGTAAGATAAAGTGATACAAAACATTTTAAAAGTTGACCCATACAAACTGGTATCTTCTTCTAGAGGCATGAAATATGTCTGGCAATACATTTGCTATTGGTTTGAATTTATACAATGTTAAATAATAGTCAGCTGAAAGTCTTCTTCTTCTTTTTTAGGTTTTCATTGATTGTATCATATTAGGGAGAGAGACACATAGTAGGGCCGGTGCAGCGGCTAATTCAGCTGAGCGACTCAAACGGCGCAAATATGGAACCCTCAGAAGTGGTTACATATTTGAGCCCTTTGGAGTTGAGACATTGGGACCGTGGGGGCCGGGGAGCTCACCTCATTTTCAAAAGCCTATCCGAGCGCTTAGTCGACGCGACGCGTGACCAAAATGCTGGCGTTTATTTGGCTCAACACATAAGCATTGCCATTCAGCGTGGTAATGCCGCCAGCAAGCTGGGTACGCTTCCGATTGGTAGTGGGCTTGAACATCTTGATTATCTGTAGACCTACATTGGTCTATGGATAATTCAGGTGTGCTTAGTGTAAGTAGTTAGTGTTTTGGCCATTATTGGGGAAATTAGTCAGGCAACATTTCCGTTCCCTTTTCCTACCCTCTAATATCAATCGTCCTCCCCTAATTCAAAAATATTAACATAAAAGGTGGTGTCATCCAGTGACTCTCGCCATTCTATTCAGATCAGTAACAGAGTTAACAAGAAACTAAAAAGTGTCATCGTATCACTGCCGGCCGGCAGGTATAGGAGCTCCATCAGCACGTAAGTCCCTCCCTTTCACTTTTGGTTGCCTAATTTTGTGTGTACTTCTTGAATTTTATTGAAACAGCGCATACATATATTTTGGTCCTTCGAGCCGGATGCGTAGCAAATTACGTCTAATTTTGTAATTACTTTGTGGCGGATTACGTCTATTGTGGTAATTAATTTCTAACAATTATGGCTATTTTATAATTAATTTGTAAAAAGTAACCGCCATTTCATTTAGTCAAAATGACTTCTAGGCAAAACCTAAAGATGTTGATAGGGAGTTGGATAAATTACAGGACAAATTATCTGTATTGTTCGAGCACGTTCAGTCATTATACGATAAAATGAGGGTAATAAAAATCTCAGATTCTAATAGTGTTGAGGATTTCCTAGCAAGCTCGTTCACGATTGACGCGATACATGCAGATTACGTTCGGACCCTCGAACAAAAAAATAATTATTTATCTTCAATAACGGACGCACCGTCACCATCGTATAAGGAATTAATGTCGTTCGAACAATTATACTCTCAAATCAAATACCGTGTCAAACAATTGACGAAAGAACAAAATGCATCATTTAACAATTGCGATAATAAAGCACAGGGTAGAAATTATAAATTACCCAGATTGGAGATGTGTTCTTTTAATGGTGATCATGAGAATTGGCCTGTTTTTTATGAAACATTTCGAACGGTCATTCACGAAAATACCGATTTAACCGATGGCGAAAGAGTACAATACCTAATCGGAAGATTATATGGGCAGGCTTTGTCAATTTGCAGGGATGTAGTTCCATCTGCAGAGAACTACCCTATTATTTGGAATGCGTTAGTTAATAAATACAACGATAAACGGTTATTGATTGCGGCTTATTTGGAGAAATTAATTAGTCTACCCGCAGTCGATTGTTCATCACCCACTAATTTAGAAGAATTTATTGATAAGTTCTCTGGTATTGTTTCCTCATTAAAACAATTAAATATTTCGAATTTGGATGATTTGATCTTTATTCACATAGGTTGTAAAAAAGTTACGGTGGACACGGTCAAATCGTTTGAGATGTCTTTGGGTGATACCAATAAAATGCCTACGTGTTCGGAGTTTATAGAATACATTCGTAACTACACACATATAATGCAGCGAGCGCATTCCGTTACTGTCCCGATGACGACGCCGCGTAAATCGACACCGTCGAATAATAACCCAAGGTTACGATCTAGTAATAACAATGGCCATGTTAAAACGTTTGTTAATGTAGACGGTAATACTAAATGTGTTTCTTGCAATAAACCTGACCATACTCAATTATGGCGATGTGCGCGATTCTTAGCGATGTCTCCTCGTGAACGTTTTAATCTTATCAAGCGTACAAATGCTTGCGTTAATTGCTTGAATAATAAGCATCAGGTAAACGATTGTAAATCCACGAGCAGGTGCAATACTTGTGCCCGTAGTCATCATAGCTTATTACATTTCGGTCACGGTGATACCTCATTAAATAGGTACCCTACCGAGGCAATAAAAAATACGTTGCCGGGTAATTCGAATATTACCGCGCTAACTACCACCGCCGGTGCATTAAATCAGTGCGTGACGTCACCGGGCGAACTTCAACAGACTACTACTTCTAGTGTACACCCGACGGTTTTAATGGTCACTGCAGTACCGACCGTCCGGTGTCGCTGTGCACTATAGGTGTCTGCACCTCAATACCTACTGAACGGAATACCAAGACCGCGACGTCTGTTTTAATAGGCACCGCACAATGTCATGTGGTCAACGATAGGGTGATGTTAATGTGGTTCGTGCGATAGTGGACAGCGCATCTCAACGGGACTTCATTACAACCGATTGTTGTAGACGTTTAAAATTACCGATTTACCCTAGTCAACATAAGTGTGTATCGGGTGTCGGTGACGTCACTAATCCAATTGAAGGAGTGACTTGCATCACGCTTCATTCACGTCATAACTATGACGTATCAATAACTTTACAGCCATTAGTGGTTAATCGTATTACGGATTTATTGCCGCTTACGGCTATTGACACCGCTCAATTAGACTATCTAGACAAAATACCTCTAGCGGATAGTCGTTTCGCCATCCTTCCCCCGTCGATTTAATACTCGGTTCTGATCTTTTCGCCCGCATACTACAGCCAAGAAAGATCGCGCGCGCCCTTAATGAGCCAGTTGCAATAGAAACGTTATTGGGATATATAGTCGTTGGCATTGCGCCGATGATGATGATTAATTCTGCCGAGGATGTTGTACATTCTTACTGTGCGATCGCCGATCCATTAAATAATCGTAAGAGCCATTATTTCGAGCTACAGGAAGTACCAAGCATGTCGTTTTCATTGACGCCTATAGAACAGGAATGCGAAGTATCTTATAGCAATACGACTAGGCGCGAAGCTCCAGGTATCGTCTCGCTACCGTTCCAAAGGTGTATTCCTTATATAGACGATTACATGCGATCCGTCGAGCGAAGGTACTTAATTCTCGAACGCAAACTATTACGAACCTTCATAATTCAGAAAAAATACGATAATGTATTCAAAGAACACTTAAATAAAGGTTATTTACGACCTATAAGAAATTCCATTGTCAAAATAAATAAATGTAAACAATACATAATTCCACATCACGGAGTCGTTCGCACTGATAAATCGACAACTAAACTCCGCGTGGTTTTGAACGCCAGCAATCGGACTACTTCCGGGCTTTCATTAAATGAAATCGTATACACGGGAATGAATTTGAAAAATGATTTATCAAAAATATTATTGCATCATAAACTACTGCCTATAGCGATAAGCGCGGACATTAAGCAAATGTACCTGCGTATTTTATTGAACGAGCGGGACTGGCCTTATCAACGATTGCAGTGTCTACTCGATCCAATTAAATTTATTCAACAATTAGCTGTCACCATTATTCCAGAAGTTAAACTGATTTCAATGAAATCAATCATTACAGATCGGACGTATCATAATAATTTATACAAACTCGCCACTCGAGTTTTGTTGCTGAATGGATTGCTCCGCATAGTAATTTATTTTATTGGATTTGTGAAAACCCAAATGGTATCCAAAGTATTTCATAATAATAATTTCGATTACGCGGAACGAGTGGTTATTATCAAGACTCTTCACAGCGTACTTTTCAATGTAGGAATCGCAAAAGCCAATGCGGGGACAATGCTTTCGCCGGCTGATAATAACTCAACCTCATTTGTTGTTAATTACATATTACGGCAAGGAGACTGTTTGACTAACACCGTGTGTCTGAGCTACGACATTCAACGCCCGGGTCTCCTGCCGCGTCGCGATCATATACTCAACATAATTGCCAACTATTATCACCGTAAATATTTACGCAACAACTGTGTTCCACAGTTAATGTATTTGTTACGTCACGGGTATTGGAACTTATCTAGCCGTCACATTGTACGACAGAGAGTGCGGCAATACAAAAATCTTTATAAGACGCGATATAAGATGCGATCTACTAATCAGTTCGTCATGATGATGGCGAGTTCCCCGTCATATAGGGTAACCGAAGTTAAGCCCTTTTGGCACACGGATCTAGATTACTCAGCGATCTTAACTTTAATTCGACATCTCGCGCGCGGATTGCATAGAATTAAAGTATATTACATTTGGTTGCTAGTACGCCTCATAACTGTTGTACCCGTGCCCTTGGAGTTGTCGTCTAATCCAAATACTGTAATATGCTTAAATGCACCAATGCGTGGCCTAACTAGGCGGGTTCCGAACCCCGAAATTAATTTTATATGTTCTAACCGGAGACCTAATCATATTACCAGTTTGAAATTATATTATTTGAAACAAATGTACAAACTATTAAATATCCAAAATAATATAAATAAACGTTCCGTTGAAATTCATAAAGATTGCCATAATTCAATCATACAAAGTTTGTAATCGATCATCGAGTCCAATCGTTCTGGAAAAGATGGAAAATTGAATATTCCCATACTATACGAACGCACTTCAAATTGACTATCCCTAGTCCTTCAGTGATAAAGGGAACTATATTACTTTTTGAAACAGCAAATAGTTGTCATTTGGTTTGGCCTCTTGGTATGATTAATCAAACTTTTCCTGAAAACGCCGAAGTAGTTCGGGTTGTGAATGTCTGGACGAAATCTGGCCTCTATCGAAGACCTGTGGTTAAGGGTATCCCTTACCCACACAATAATTGTTTTTTTTTATACAGTCCACCTCTCTAATTTCATTATAAATTTAATTAATTAATGATTGTTATACTTATTGTTCTTTCTTTATTAATATGTCATTTACTTAATACATGTTCTAATACCTTACTAAATTAAGCTGCTAATCAAACATATACGTAGGTACGTCGAAGTGACCTTTAAATTGTGTATGCTGGTTTGAAGGCGTTAAGCCTGTCAAGCCGGGGGGGATGTTTTGGCCATTATTGGGGAAATTAGTCAGGCAACATTTCCGTTCCCTTTTCCTACCCTCTAATATCAATCGTCCTCCCCTCATTCAAAAATATTAACATAAAAGGTGGTGTCATCCAGTGACTCTCGCCATTCTATTCAGATCAGTAACAGAGTTAACAAGAAACTAAAAAGTGTCATCGTATCACTGCCGGCCGGCAGGTATAGGGAGCTCCATCAGCACGTAAGTCCCTCCCTTTCACTTTTGGTTGCCTAATTTTGTGTGTACTTCTTGAATTTTATTGAAACAGCGCATACAGTTAGTAAGGTTTGTAGTGTAGTGTATGTAGTTCTCATTGTATTTTATTTTTGTTAATAAAGGCTCTGCCCAGATTAAAAAAAAACATATTATATGTCATCGATTCATCGTCTATTAATTTCTGGCTTCTATCTGGTTGTGGTATTTAAATGTGATATGTTTGGTGAGCACAATTACGCCAACGTTTTGTCCTTCAGCAGGATGTTGTGTATGAATTAACTAGCAGTGACTCGCGATTTTACCCGCGTAGTTCCCATTTCCGTTATAAGAATATTAATAAAGTAGCTTATGTGTTTTTTATAGACTACAATATAAGACTATTCAAATTTCAGCCCAATCCGTTCATAAGTTATGATGTGATTGAGCAACAAACATCCAAATATCCATCCATACATTGACATTCATAATATTAGTAGGAATAACGAATGAATGACAACTGTTTATTCTTCAAATTTAAATAATACATACAATTCCGAAGTATTCTTACAAGAAAACCGTAAGATTAGTGAAACAACTGAAGCTTATCACTGAAAACAATTTCTTCCAGGCTGCTTGGGATAGACAAACATCTTGGGAAAACTCATATCAACTCATATGGTGAGCGACAAAGACTATTGAGAAAGTAAAATTACGAGATAACCACATGCTAATAGTAGATACATAATATTATAACAAGATGTTTGGAGTGTATGATTTTTAAACGAAAATAAATAAAGGTAGTTTCCAATATTTTTTTTATTATAATAGTTTATTTAGCCAAACCGAATTGCATTGCCACTCAGCCACACATGCTTCCGACTGGTAGTGGGCTTGAGCATCTTGACTATCTTTAGAATTTCAATGCTCTATGAATAATTCGATATGCTTAGAGTAAGTTATTAGGTATGTAGTGTTATACAATGTAGTTCTCATTATTTCGTGTTCATCGTTAAAATATTAATTTTGATAATAAGAGCTCTGCCCGTTCAAAAAATTTAAGTGGTCAAGTGCGAGTCGGGCTCGCCCATGAAGGCTTCCATAGAGCAACAAGTAGGTAACATAATACAAACATTCTTGTACTTCGTTGTTACTTTAATCAGTGTTTTAACAATAGTCAATTTATGACGTATTAAAATAAAACTACTTATATATCATTCAAACCATTTTTATTTTATTTTTGTTTTTCTCTTATTTTAGAAGTTACAGGGGGGGGGGGGGGAGGAAACACACTTTTATCACTTTGGAAGAGTACTTCGCGCAGAATATTCAGTTTAGAAAAAAAAAATGTTGGAAACCTCATTATCATTCTATGTATAGGGGGACACCCCTAAAATTTTTGGTTTTTTTCTATTTTTTGTAACAAAATCTTAATGCAGTTTACAGATTACATCTACTCACCAAGTTTCAATAGTATAGCTTTTATAAGAGAGAGAAGTGGCTGTGACATACGGAAGGGCAGACAGACAGACTTTACGAATCTATATTTATATTTTGCCATTTGGCTACGGAACCCTAAAAAGGAAATTTTGATGTTTAACGTGGTCATACAAAATGAGACGGTCAGATATCAACAAAATATATGACGTCAGGTCTGGTTATTTATTTATTCTCACGAAAAACTTTATTGTAATCGAGAACAGATATATTTTTACTGACAAAGAAAATTAAGCCTTCCAAATGTACTTAACTTACTTAGTTAAGTTATCGTCTCCGTGAAATCTTAAGTAAGTCGTGCATTAAGCACCGCCTACAGGGCGCAATTAGCTTCTGCTAGATAATAACTTACTGCAACTTAAAGATATACGGTGGTATGGAAGAGCCAGATTTTTTTGTGTGAAAACTTGGGATTTGGCGTTGATTTTTAATATATTCTACTTACTTTCTCGACTCTGGATGTCCTCTGGTGACTTCTGGTGAAAAAGGACGAAATAATTTGTTTAGGTGATTTTTCATTATTATTCTAGGGTGCATAATAAATCAGTAGCATTCCAGACACATATTATGTTAACGTAAAATTGTCAAAACCGTAAGATTATAACGACGACGATCTAACGACGTTACAACGTTTAACGACGTAGTTTTAACCTAATCTGTCGTTGGATTCTTGAATTAATCTCACATGTTATGTAGTAAATTGTCGGGAATTGCAATTTTACGGTGACATAAGGTATACAATACGAATCACTTTATTGGCACACACAAAGTTGACCATAAGTTATACAATACAAAGCACTTTATTGGCACACAAAGTTGTCCATAAGTTATACAATACAAATCACTTTATTGGCACACAAAGTTCACCATAAGTTATACAATACAAAGCACTTTATTGGCACACAAAGTTGACCATAAGTTATACAATACAAATAACTTTATTGGCACATAAGTTAAACAATACAAATCACTTTATTGGAACACATAGTTGACCATAAGTTATACAATACAAATCACTTTATTGACACACAATGTTCACAATAAGTAAAATATAAAACAACAACATATCTTGGGTACCTACAAACAGCGATGTTATCGCTAAAAGCGATCTTTAAGATAGCCTTTTGATTCTTAAGGAATATATTTTAATAGTTTGGGCGATGAATACATAGGTATATTTAAACATACTTGAATAAACTGGTGTCGTTAACGGTAATAGTGTCGTGAGTTCAATTATTTTTTTACAATCTCAAAAAAGCTCATAAGGAGCCCACTAAATGTATCCACTGCTAAAACTCAGGGCCTTCTCTCGCAAGGAGAGAGTCAAAGCCATAATCCAACACGCTGGCCCAGTGCGGGTTGGTGGATGACACATAACCTTGAAAGATTTTAGGTACGTGTCGGTGTCCTCACGATGTTTTCACCGTTTAAAGTTAGCAGCGTTACGCATGACTTTGAAAAGTCAGTGCTGCGAGTGGGATTTGAATCCGGGGGCTACGGATCGACAATCGCCGTTCTCCCGACTAGACCAGGGGGCTACCGCCAAACGAAAAATATCTTAGCTGTTCTTTCTGTTTAAAGAATTTTTTCTCATCAAGAAACATTACATTTCACTTATGCGAGAAAAAAACTTAATATTAGTATAATAAAAACATTGCTTCGACTTCTACATAGGTATTTTGTAGGTGAAAAATGCAAAATAAAAATTGTTTAGGGCCTGATCTTAACAAACAGGCCAGGGAGGCACCCATCCATAGATAACTTACTAATTTGAGTCTTAATTGAACCACTGATACAATATATAAAATTGAATATAAACTTTAAATTATCAGTTAAATCTAACAAAATAAAATATATATATATATTTTTTTTAAAACCAAAACCTAGCTTTGTTTATATGTATAGCGCACAATGTAGGTAAACTGGTAAACAACTAGGTACTTTTAATCTAACAAACAAAGATTTTTTTTTTTTTACACAACATATTGCCGGTAAACAACTATGTATTTATAATCTAATAATTTATCAAAATTCTTTCCGCTTGAAATGATAGAGACCGCAATAGCAAAGCGAAAACCGAATTAGTTAGGCGGTAGAAGAGCCGCTCAAAATGCAACGGGTCAAAGGATCTAAAAATAAATTTTCAGTTCAAAATAGATAAATCGCGACGCACAGCAGAGTTAAGCTGAGTATAGCTAGTCTCTCTACATCCGGGTTACCTAAAATTACAATCCCTGTCCAATGACTTTGATATAATGTTATGAGTGTCAAAAATTAATCGTTCATCGACTGGCCCGATGAGGAACGGGAGAAGTCGGCCAACTTCCATCCGACGGGGTCCGTTTCATTTTAATGGAGTTATTTTACTGCCGACTGTTCGACTGTTACTAATAGGACTAAGTTTGGATGACGCAATGAGGGAAGTACTATGTTTACCTATAAAAATGTGGAATAACCATGGGGGAATAACAATAGAAAAAAAAATTGGCAGTCATAGGAACTGCCGAATACAAAAAAAATCTTTATTGCTGTTTGTAGGTAAGATAAGATGATACAAAACATTTTAAAAGATGCCCTATACAAACTGGCCTCAGCGAGAGGCATGCAATATGTCTGGCAAGACAATTTGTTAGTCTTAATTTATAAATAAAAAAAATTAAATAATAGTCAGCTGATTAAAGTCTTCTTCTTCCTCATCTTCTATTAATTTCTGGTTTTTATTTATGTCATCTGATTCTTCATCTTAGATTAATTTCTGGCTTCTATTTGGTTGTGATATATATTTGTGTGAGATAAATGTTTGGTGAAGAAGAAGTGAAAACTTATGACTCAGGATTTGATAGCTTACTTTGGAAACTATGAGGGTTAAACCGGAAGGCGTGGCCATGAGCATGGTCATCTAGAAATGCAGACGCATTCCTAGATGGTCATTGGTCCTGAGTTTACCCGAACGTTTCGTATCATTCCCGAGCGTGACGCTATAATTCAATTCACAGCCCACAAAAATCTGTCTGTGGCGCGTCAAAAGAAGTTTTCACTTAAAATGGGTACCACGGGAGTAGATAGACAACTCTTTATTGCACTTACAAAGAAAAAGAACCATGATACTGGAATAATAATCTTAGAATAAAGTAACAATTGCCGACTGAATTAACAATTGTATTGGAGTAGCAATAGAAGTGAATACAGTATACTCTTATAATATGTTGCGTACACACTTATTTTTAAAGGTGTTAATAATTTGTGACAGTGTTTTTCCCATCTCAAAAACACACATGTCTAAAGAAGTTTAATTTTTACAGAATTTTGGAACATCTGAGTGCTAAAGAAATACGTCAGAGGCCGAGAGAGAGAGAGAGAGAGACAGAGACTGCTGGTAGGTCAAAAAATGACATCATGTTGATTATGTTGATTTGTTGAAAACTCTGATAAACTAATTTTATATTGTTCGTCTGAATTATGATCCACCAAACAAAAAAAAAAAGATCATCAAATTCGGTTCTTACATACATACAAAAAAACATTTTACCGAGTTAAGAATCTCCTCTTTTTTGAAGTCGGTTGAAAGTATGGATGTTTTTTCCAAAAGTCGTAATATTGTTCGACGTAAGTTAGGACGACGATGAGCTACGCGGTTGTTCGTAGAGCATCGTAAGTATTGAGAGCGTAGCACTTTTACGCGATTTCGTAGACGCGATGTAACTTAAGATACTAAATAACATAGAGAAGATGTATTTATGCCATACAAAATTATGTCTAATGAATTGTTTTGGATTGAAATAATTAAATGGCTGGCCGCACACACGCAATAATATTGCTTGTAATATTTTTGTATTTTTGTTTACGGCTTTACGGCCTGTATTGCGGTATTGTTAATTAAATGTGTATTATACAATGATCAAGGCCAAATATTGTCAATTATTGTCAACATAATGTTTATAATGTACAGAACTTAACCACGATTTAATTCATTGCATAAATACCTCGACTTTTCGGCAGCGTTACAACCGCCGTGGTCACAAGAAGACTGTACATTATAAACATTATGTGTTAAAATCGTGAAAGCTTAAAAACAATAAATTATTGTCAATTTTGTACTGTCAATATTATTGCGTCTGTGCGGCCAGCCTGTTATAAAAATACTTATGTCATTTATATTATGGTAATTCAAAATACAAATTGTATGAGCATTGAGCACAACGTTGTATAAGCTTGTAAGATTAATATTAGTTAATTATAACAGTCTCACAAATAATGCCCTCATATAAAAATATCAAATACTTGCAAAAAAAAAACGTTAAAAACGTCCGTGTTTCTTGATTTTGATTTATTTTACTTTACAAGTACTCTAAATGTTTTATTCCGACTAGTACCTATTGACAAAAATAAAAAAGTGATGTTACTTTTGTTTATAAAACTCTTACTCTTTTTTGTTTATGGTATTCTTGAAAAGTAAAACAAAGGATTTTATTCTAAAATTTATTTCAGAATTTTATATTTGCATATTATTTGTACAAATGACAGTGACCATGCGTTTCGAAGAATATACCGAATTTTTTTTTTGAAAAAAAAATGTGTTGGTACGGTTTTCCAATCCAACGTTGTACACTACAATTATTATTTTTTTAAGTCTTGTTGTCGCTGTAAACTGAAAATATAATATCTAACACTATTTTTCATCCTTTAAAAAGTAAGAAGGTTCAATATTCCTATTCTCTCGAACACATCACGGTCCAGCACTCGATACGCACGACATGTTGGCAAAAACAAAGCATTTTAATATGGCCACAATAACATGAGGTCTTATTTATAATAGCAATAACAGTGTTCCGTAATGACGGAGCCCGGTTCGTCACCAGACAACTGAGACCTCCCGCTCGGAGTACACAGACATTACTCTGAACAACGTGTAGATAAAGATGGTGAAATAGTAAGGCTGTACGCCTTCTGAACTGGCCCAAAGTTTGGGATGCAATAGAAGTTATTAAAAAAAAAAGAGCCAACTGATATAAGTTCCTCAACAATTTTTTTTTGAAAAATTAAAAATAAAATAAAATGAAACTCAGACACTCGATATTTATTTTTGTGAAATCAGCTATACGCTGTTCATTAAACGAGGTATTGAAAATGCGTTGCCCAGATTAGTAGTTTTAAATGTTTGTTTCTATTTCAAAAATCAATATGTACAAAATTTTTATGAAACTGTATAAAAATTATAATTTGGGTACCTAAATGATACATATATTTACAATTATCGGAGCCATAATATTTTACAAAAAAATATACAAACTGAATTGAGAACGTGTTTTTTTGAAGTCTGTTAAAATGCATGAACAATGTTCCATAATAATTAATGATAACGGTAAAGGGTATATAATAACCAATATAACGTGAAATAATTAACAAATACAATTGAATATATATTCAAATAGTTGCGAAAATAATCTTTTCAATTATTTTTTTAACTTTTATAGGTTTACACTTGACCGCCATCTCGCCTGATGTTAAGCGACGATGCGGTCTACGATGGAGCTTGTTTACCTAGAAAAAACCGATTCACTCTCGATTTGAAGACACAAAGATTGTAACCATCGGGGAATACCCACTCTTTTTCAACTTTTAGAGATTCACATTTAATCTCCATTTCGAAGTTAAGCGACGGAGCGGTCTACAATTAAGCATGCAGTATGCATGCAGCATGCAAGCAGTCCGTCGCGCGCGCTGTCACCGTAAGCAGTCGTCTTATGTTGAAATTAGTTAAAAATAGTAATATCGAGTGTTATACATAGTAATAGTTCGCTAAACGCGTAGAAAATAGTTATTAGCAGTGTGATAGTGCTATTTTTAATGAAATAATCGCGTAAATACCATTTTTTACTTGAAATAATACCTGTGAAAGTGATCCCAAATACCGTGGAATAAAGTGCATAATAAAGGATTTGGACTGGACTGTGGACTGGTTAGTGATTAAATTCTTAGTGAAAATAAATGAGGGAACAGTGCTAAAGACTCAGATTTAAAATCAAAAGTAATAAAATCTCTTAATTAAAGAAAATAGTTTGGAACATTTGTTTACATAACCCTCATTTTTTGTGATAAATTGAATTACGAAGTGGACTCATAACAGTGCTAAAAGAATTCCGTACCTACCTGTACCTACTACTAATATTGCAAAAGTCATCAACTACAACTAAACGTTACTTTCGACGCTTCCTCCAAGCGACGTTTAGCTCAATCAGTAACACCTCGACTATACAATCGTTCTATACCGGGTACGATCCTGACTGAGGTCCGTATTTATATTTTCGTTTTGCTCACTTTTTGAATTATTTTTTTCATTTAATTTTGTGTAACTATTTGCAAAAGCACTTTTTCACTATGAATTGTGCTGCGTGCTGCGGTAAGATTACTGAAGATCATGAAAAATATTTACGTTGCACTGTCTTGAGCTGCAAAAAGCCCTATCACCTGTTATGTACCGGTCAAAGAAATGTGGAGGACGTAGACTTTGCGAGTTACATTTGTCCCGAGTGCAAATGTTTGGCTAAGAAAGGAGGTGACAACACTCTAACTCCGGTTGGCGTCTCTAAGAAACAAAGAGACCCCAACGTAACGATCCGTAACAAACAAGCGCGGGTCCAGAACGTGGACGAGCCAAACAACGAGGGCACGCGAGAACTGAAACACGAAATTCAAAAACTACGTTACGAAATGACGGCTGTCAGAGAACAACTCGCGCAGTCAAGTTCCCTTATCGATGTGTACAAGACGAAACTGGAACAATCCGTCTCGGTTATTACCGATTACGACAAGAAATTAAGTTGTTCTATGACGACCATAGCGAGCTATGAAAAAAAGATGATTACATACTCCTCCCGAATGGAACAATTTTTCGAAAAATAGAGAAGTTCGAGAGAAGAGACAATCGAGCGAGTGCGAACGTGTCACCTACTGCGCCGCCGGTCCCCATACAGTATGCGTCAGTGGCGCAGCGAGGCCCCGCCCCGGCGCGCGCGCCGCCGCCGGCCAAGTCCGCGCCGACACGCAACCCCGCACCACCGTCTAGTCAGCTCACGCCGCCGCGCAACCCCGCACCACCAGCGGGCCAGCCAGCGCCAGCTATCACTGCGTCGACGCGTAGCCAGCTCACACCGCCGCGGAACCTAACACCACCGACGGGTCAGACCGCGCCGGCAGCCGCTGCGCCGCCGCTCCAGCAGGCCGCACCCCCGCGCGCAGCAGCACCAGCGCCTACAGCTCCATCGGCGCCACAGCGGAAACGCGGCAAACGCGCACAAGCATCAACCCAAGAGTCGTCCACCGATAACGACACCCCATCGATTTTAGAATCAAAAACGACTAAACGACAATCGTCGGCTCGAGTTTCATCGTGGCAGACTGTGACGCGGCGTAAAGATCGTTACACATATACGAGACAAGTCGTACGCGGAAGTGGTACTTCAGACGCTGAGTTAGAAGCAATAGAACGAGTGGAAAAATTACATGTATGCTTCCTGAAACCGACAACCACTCCAGAAACTTTAAAAACATACATGAACAAGAAAAATCCATGTACCGAGTATCATGTCGAGAAAATTCTTTTGAAGCATACGCACTACGCATCGTTTGCTGTGACCGTCCCAACAAGCAAGTATAAGTTTTTCATGAAAGCTGATAATTGGCCAAGTAGAGTCGAAGTTAGTCCTTGGTTTCGACGCGGCGACCGGCGGGCGGTGCGCTCGTCTTCCGACGCCGCAGGCATTGCGGGCAACACCCGAGCGACCGAAGCCGCAGGCGTGGGCGGTGGACGCAACACCGCCCCGTCGCTCCGCCGGCGGCTCCCCTGCGACGACGGCTGGCAGGCGTAGTTCAAAATGCAGTGTTTAGTATGAACGCGCAGTGCTTAACTCCGAGACAGTTGACAGTATGTCACCAAAACATTAACTCGCTAAATGACAAGACTCAACGATTAGAAGTTCTCTTAGAAACTGACCTTAAGTGCGATGTTCTTGCATTAACAGAACACTGGCTTACCGCCCCAAATCTACAATGTATTCATTTAAAAGACTACAAGTTGGTGTCTAGTTTTTGTAGAAATAATGTTATCCATGGCGGATCCTGTATTTTTGTAAACGAAGCACTAAAGTGTGTCGAAAACGTTGAGTTATCAGCATTGTCAGAAGAAAGATTTTGTGAAATCTCCGCGATTGACGTTATGGACTTTGACATTACTATCATTTGCATTTATCGCACAGGCCTAGCTCATGTTAGAGGTTTCTTAAGTGGCCTGGAACGTTTGCTCGATAAGCTCAGTGAAACCGATAAAACATTTATGATTCTCGGTGATATAAACATAAACATCTTGGACAGCACTAGCACTGACTTTAAAAATCTGTTCGACATACTCAACTCTCATGATGTGAGTTCGATTGTAGACTTCCTACTCGTATAACAGAAACGTCACAAACAGCGATCGACCTAATTTTTACAAATGTAGCGCGAGAACTTACTTCCGCAACCTCAATAAATACGCTTCTGTCAGATCACTTAGCCGTACGTGGAGTGGTAACATTCGCTTGTTCAGCGCCAGCACAGCTCACTCGTCTCAGTCGTGATTTATCGCAGAATAACCGCGCAAACTTTGTGATGGCTATTGACAGTATAGATTGGTCTGAAGTAAGTGAGAGAAACAAAACCGCTCAAACATTTGTAGTAGCACTGATCAATATTTTAGCAAATAAGTATGACACTTGTTTCCCGATAAAACGAACACCAAATAACAAACGTGATGCTTCGTGGGTTACGCCTGATATTCTAAATCTAAAATCATTGTTGTTTGATATTTCGAAATTAGTTGACCAATTTCCTGAAGAAGAGAACTTAATAGCTATGTTTGACGATCTCAACAGGAAATACAATTCTACTTTGAATGTGTCTAAAACAAATCATTACAATAGCATAATACATGGAAGCACGAATCCATCTAAAGCTATGTGGGGAATCGTGAACACGGAGAGGGGAAAACAATTCGCCTAGGTTGAACTTTTCCGAGATCGTAAAAGATTGTAACGGCAGTAAGTTTAGTTCGCCAAAAATGCCGTAAATGCTATGAACGTTCGGTTTTAAATGCAGCTGCTGCCTGTGGGGCGCCTAAAGCTAATGCTGCTACTGTATGTAAAATTTTAGTATCTGCGCGTCAGGCGTCTGACCGTTCCCTCAGACTAACAAGTTTTTCGGCTGATGAGGTATTTCGCATAGTCTCCTCCAGAATACCTCCAAAAAAGTCAAAAGACATATACGGTGTGTCGATGGAGCTCATTAAACTAGCAATTTTGCCTCTAGCTCCGGTTCTCGCCACACTGTTTAATAAGTGTCTTAGGGAGGGTCGTACCCGTCGCCGCTGAAGATATCGAAAGTGTCCCCGATATTTAAAGGCAAAGGCAAGCGGGACGATATTGATGGATATAGACCAGTATCGATTATACCAGCAATAGCCAAAGTATTCGAAAATGGCTTGAGTTCGCGATTAGTGGCCTACCTATCGGAAACCGAGGCGCTGTGTGAACAACGCATACCGCGAAGGAGGTCTACGACTTCTCTAACGCGTGAAGTGATTCGTAGCGTGTTGGCAGCCCGTGAACGTAAAGAGCAAGTAGCCGTCTTATGCTGTGACTTATCGAAGGCCTTCGATGTTGCAGACCATGAGACCTTAGCTTTAAAGCTGAAACACTATGGCATAGCTGGGAAATCATACGAGGTATTGACTGACATGTTACGAGGCCGCTCTCAAGTAGTGGATGCTGGCGATGGCGACAATAAATCAGACCCGTTGCCTTCGTCTATGGGAGTACCGCAGGGTTCGTCAGTCTCTAATATTATGTTTTCTCTCCTACTAAACGATCTACCCGAAGCCGTGAAGGGTGCAGCCATATTCATGTATGCGGATGACGTGGCTGCCGTAGTCACAGCTCTTTCAATAGAGGAATTAGAAGATAAATTAAATTTTGTAATAAACGGCTTAAATTCATGGTTTAGCGCCAACGGTTTTATGCTAAATTCAAAAAGACACACTATATTCACTTTTGTCTGTCGGGACACCATACAAAACCGCTAAAAGTCTCGCTAAATGGTGTTAGGATTGAGCAGGTACAGAACACCGCATTTTTGGGGTTCGAGATTGATCGCAGCATGACGTGGGAACATCACATCGACAAGATGTGTGCTAAAGTTAGCAGTGCGTGCTTTGCGCTAAGACGAGTATCCCGAGTGGTGTCTACGGAAGTGTCACGTGCATGTTACTTCGCCACAGTGCATTCACGGTTACAATACGGCGCCGAGCTATACGCGCGCGCTGCCGACTGGAAGCGTGCGTTCCGCGCCCAAAAACGTGCCGTACGTGCCATTGTTGGCGTATCGCAATGTACATCCGTCAGACCATATTTCAGAGAGCTTGGTATACTTACTTTACCTGCTATCTTGATCTATCAAGTGGCTGTGTATGTCAAAATAATTTAGAATCGTACAACACGCGAGGAGAGAGACATTCTCGCAACATACGCAACGCCGACAAGCTGGATGTTATACCACACTCTCTCACGAGGTCACAGAAGTTAACTCACATTATGGGACCGGAAGTTTATAACGCTCTTCCCAAAATAGTTATATCGGCCCCAAGTTTCGGCAGCTTCAAAAACAGATTAAAGTGCTGGATTATCGATCAAACTTTTTATAGTTACAGCGAATTTTTAGAGAGTGATGGCAAAGTTCCCATAAAAATGTAAATAAATAAATTTGACATAGGTTAGTACAATTGCAATAAAGACATTATACTCGTATAATACTTGACAGTTTTCTGTACAATAATTATTGTAATACAGTAAAGTAGTAGTTTCAAACTTTGAAAATGTATACAATTTGTATGCTCTTTCTTTTGTTTTTATTTTTTATTAATTGACGTGTAAATTGTACATTTATGAATAAAATACTTTGACTTTGACTTTGACTTTGCATGCTAACTTAGAAGAAACGAATTTACTCCGAATTTGTAGACACCTAGATTGTAACATCGGGAAGACCCAGTCAACAACCTAAGCGTAGGAAGTCACATAAGTAGAGTATTGTAAAAGTATCGTAATCTCATCTAAGTCTTACCCGCGACCTTTCGAATGTCATCAACTCATTGTGCTTACGAATGTATGACGCTATTTTTTCTGCTTATACTGAAAATACTAATTACTTGAGTTGCTAATTAACTTGGTGAATTTTGTATTCTTATTTTTTTTTCTAAAACAACAACAAACAACAGTTCTCAATATAACTCCTTTACATCAGCTACCATTGAAAGTTTCGTTAAAATCAATGTAGCCATTTCAGAGATTAGCCATAGAACTATTATCAAGTTTTACACACATACAAAAAAAAAGTAAATGTCGTATATACTTTCATACGCATGTAATGAAAGTATATTTGTAGTTAATATGGAATCACATACTACTTAATTTATATGTATAGATTGTATGAAATGAAAGTATATTTGTAGTTAATATGGAATCACATACTACTTAATTTATATGTATAGATTGTATAGAGGTATAAATGCATAATATATTATGTACATATTGACTTACTTACACTGATACTTGGGACATCAACCATATAATCATATACCATACATTCTTCAACGTCGGTCATGACTGAAAACAAAACTTTTGAAGAGATTTCACGATTTCATGCCATTTCAAGATAAATATGTAAATTAAATTTGTACCAAACTCGTACAAGCACTAGACAACACTGTTCTACTCTACTCCTTACAACAAGTACCTCTAGCTCAAGCCATCCTGGCGTGTTCCGATTTATCCTCTCCTCCCCCGGTCACGTAGGGGACGCGTGTCCGTCACGACTCCGAATACTCCGATACGATGATTTGGACCTGTGACGTGCTCGCAAAATTGGATTATTCACGGGATATTAGTTTCTATATTTTATAGTACGGGGTACTGAAAGGTCGGGCCGTGATGGAGAGATAAGCCGTGCGCTGGGATTCTGCGCACATAACCGGCTGCCTGTGTTTGTAGAGGTTAAGTAAAGTTGAAGAGAGGTGAAGCGACGCGAAGCAAGGTGAAGTGAAGCAAAGTGAAAAGAAGTGAAACGAAGTGATGGAAAATGAAGTAAAGTACAAAAATATATGGGACACGATGCAGTCAAGTAAAATTAAGAAATGTAACATTAATTAATAGGTACAGTGAAAGATGTAATGTTAACTAAATGGTGATCGCCACATAATGTCTTTGAAGATAAAAGACGTAGTACGTAGTATGACAAAGGTCATTAATGAATTAATTAAATTAATATTGGTGGACAATTCACATACAACACCATCTGACCCCAAACTAAGCAAAGCTTGTGTTATGGCGGCCAGATAGCTGATATAATACTTATATAGTTCTAAATACATACTTATTATAAATAGTGCAAAAGTTTTTTTTATATATTAAGGTTAAAGGTTATTTTTATATTAAGGTTAAAAATATAAAGTTTGAAAATATGACTCCCCGTCTTGGGCAGTCGTTTGATTAACATACTGTTCGAATAACCTAAAAAGTCTAAAAACAGTACCTCATATTCTTCAAAGTCGCGAAATGAGATAAACAAGGATTAGAGAGGCCATTCCGTCGGCAGTAAGACGCGTAATGACGCAGTAATCTATTGCGGCTCCCGTCGTGACGTGCCCGGCGTCTGCGGCGCACCTAGGGGCCGCGCCACCACCACGCCGTATAGACTGTAATACTGGAACTGAGATGAAAACATTGTAATTACTCTGTCAGCTATCTAATAAATATCTATAATATAGGATTATGCAATAATTTTGAACACACTTGTATTTTGTTGTTTTAGCAAATTATTAAAAACCGAAATGGATCATACAACTTATGTAGTGGGGATTGTGACGTCACAATCCCCACTACACCGTGTGTGATGTGACGTTTGTAAAAATCGTACAATGAAGTGACGTCACTCGAAACTTCTAAGCACTGTCTCTTCGTCATTTTTTGTTCGTAAACAAAAGGACAATACGCGTAATTTTATTTTAGTACCTGGTTGTGACGTCTTCGTAAAAATTGTACAAGGAAGTGACGTTACTGGAAACCTTGAAACACTGTGAAACAAAAGAAAAAAATCGTGTGCAATTTTATTTTTATAATCTACTAGCTGTACCCCGCCAAGCTTCGCTGCGGCACCTTGTGATGCAAAAATTAGATAAAAAGAATCCTTGATGCGGATTATGTATCAATGTAAAATTTCAGCTCGATCGGTGCAGAACTTTTTGAGTTTTTGAAGCGTACACAAACCAATAACATTTTTATACATAGAGAATTAGAGAGGCCATGCCTTCGGTAGCAAGATACGTAATGACGCAGTTATTTATTGCAGCTTACGTCGTAACGTGCTCGGTGCTTCTTTTTTTTAAAGTGGAAATGCTTTATACATACCACCGATCCCGGGGGGAGCCGGTGGTTATGTGGGACTCTCCGTCCTCCCGACCGACGGCCTACCCACTAAAACCACTGGGGTATCCCTCGTTACGCCATAGGAGTCGGGGTCACGGGGGCTCAATGTACTCATCCGCGTCCCCGTCTCCATGACGCCGGTCCGCTGGGACCTCACCACAGGGAGCTATGGCTCCACCCGCTACGGTGGCGATGTACGGGATACCGGCACATCGCTCGCCCTCACTGACTCTCCTTTGTGGACGCCGGGTTCCCCCGAACCCGACGTCCAGAGTCGCCTGGATTCTGCCCTTTGGCAAACCAGGCTTGCGCCTCGGAGGCAAAGACAACCCTTGCCTCTAATGCGGTGCCCGGCTGGCTTATTTGCTTCTGCGCGTAGTGCGCAATGCGGCTCAGCCGTGCACTCTTTGGCCCTATGTCCGGGTCGACTGCACCTGTAGCAGGTGCTGCTACGGTCGACCGCTGACTTGCACTGCTCCCGGACGTGCCCAGCAACCAGGCACCGGAAGCAGCCCAGTGGACGTGGATCCAGCACGCGAAGGCGCGCCGAACTCCACCCCACCTTGAGGCGGTCGCATTTCGCGACCCGCCTCGCTGCTGCCACGGGGCACCGGACGACCACCGTCCCGGTTCCCCCCGCGTCGCGACCGACATCGCTCACCCTGATGAGGTCATCGGAACGTGCCCGGTGCCTGCCGCGGCGACTGCGGAACACCTAGAAGCCGCACCATCACCAGGCCTCGCCGCCATACTGGAAATGTCAAAGTCAATTGAAAAACGAAAAGAACACTTCGTCATAAATAGTTTCCTGATATGTATGGCTACGTAACTTGGCCTCGTGATGGTCTCGTGTGGCCTCACGGCTTAGTTTGATTTTTTGACCTTGCGCCTTTATTGGTTGGTTTCGTGGCGTAATAGACCAGTCTCGTGGCTTGACCAGTTGTCTGTATCTTGGCTTAGTTGACTGACCTCGTGGTTTAGTGGTCTGGATTCATGGTTTGGTTCGCTGGTCTTGTGGCATCATTTGTAAATAATAAGAATCCAGCGGAGTCGCACATCGATACAAAGCTGATGTTCCAAAGTAGATGGTAAAAACTGAACAAAGAAGTTTCTTCTGGGTAGCCCTATATAAGTATTTATGACTAATTATTCAGAGGTAAGCACGCTCCATCTAGACCGCATCGTCGTTTAACATCAACAAAGGCGGTCAAGTATAAACCAACATTAGTAAAAAAATCTTGTCATCGTTTTGAGTGTAGTGGGTTTCGGCCATAGATATAAGGTAACTGCTAATTACAACCGTCCGTGTACCGTCCGGGGCTCGTCCGGGATCCGTCCGGATTTGCATCCCGGTAAATCTGGCCTCGAGGGGTTTATCCGACGGAGAGACATAAATACGCGCGAAAGAATGGCTTTTAAAACCATTTTAGATGTTTTCTAGGTCTTGAGAAAATGGCTCGGTATCTCGCAATACCTGAGAGGACAATTCAAACTTAAAGTAAAATGTATTCAATAAGTAGGATTTTAACCGAACCTTTTTTGTTACTCAGTAATTGTCACATAGATATGCAGTTTCAAGCACCATGTGTAATCGCGAACATGAAAGTGCACCAAAATATCGGGAACTCGTTTCGCCGGCAACCTCAGAATATCCCGTAATTAAATCACGTCTTACGGTAAGAGTCAGGCATGAGAAAAATCATTAAATCGTCTTATCTCTGGGTGACGAGCGTAGCGCAGTGTCAGGCAGTAATTAGGCCTCTCTATGTTCAATTACCTACGCGGGATTGTAATGGCCTTAGCAGGCGTGCTGCCAACCGTCAAACGCATGTCTTGTTCGTGCAGGCACTCTTATTGAAATATCGGGAACTTCTCTTCCATATAACCACATCAAATATCCCGCAGTTATTAATATAATAATGACAGTGAACCAGTGACCACTGAAAATTATTAATTCCATACATCTAAAACATATATGTATATTGCGGTAATAACTCTGTCTCAACACAAAAAAATCATCTTTAAAATAAGAGACGAGCGCAGTGCGGTACTATGCAGTGATTTCGCCTTTTCATGTTCAAATGTGTCACTGTGTTGAAGCACATGGCTTGGTTGTCCCGTAAGTCAATAGTTTTGTAAAAACACCTATCACAAGATTAATATGACTGAAAAATTACGACTATAGTAATAAAACTAATAAATATAATAGTTGCGTATTTTTATATTACGTTTTTACTTAACAATATACACACATGTCGAGCCCCAAGACCCAAACACCATTAATCATAATCCAAAAATATTTTAACATAAAACCCCCCAAACGTATCCTTCAAGAAGGGGCTAAAGGGGGGCGCGCGAAACTATAAATTCCCTTTAATTACCCCGGGCAGCGTCACATCATGGATCCAGACAGTTTTATGACGATTTACGATCACATTTCGACGCGGGGACTGGCCCGCTTAGGGATACCGACCGACCAGCCAAACTTAAACTTCCTAGCCCCTTCTTACGTCTACAAAATGATACCCCTCAGGGGGTCAACGTCTCAAACGTAAGAGCTCCAAGTCGAGTGGTCGGTATTCGTCACCTTTTACACTGGCGGGGGTTTTAAGGCCTCCAGTTCTTTATGGTAATGAAATCTGAGCAGGGTGACGTGGTGAGGTGATGCCTCGGAGAGTTTTTGTTGTGCCCCCCTTATTTATCGTTCGTTTGGGGAGAAACTTTGCGGAGTTCTGAACGGAATGTGTTCTGTGGCGTTGATGATATCGGCACTGTACCCGATTGTTTTCCTACATTCTGCTTTCTCGTGATTGCTTTCTCTAAGCATATTCTTCGCAATCGAGGAAAACGAAGCAACAGTTTATGACGCAATATTTCAAGAATTCCTTGTAAATATTTTTCGAAGAAATTCAAATAGAAAGCGTAAACGGTTAGTGCGCCGTGAAACCACGTAGGTCGAGTAAGCCACTTTAAAAGAAACAACAATAAAAACAATTGTAATTCAACGAGCGGAATCCACTCGCAATCATAACCGTTTAACTGCCGATTTTATTTGTCGAACAGAGCGTTCGAAACGAGAGTTTACAAGCAATAAACGCACAGACAGACGTTTCGGTGTTACATAAAATCAAATCAACAGTTATCCTGTGCGCCTACATCACAATCAGCTTTAATCGCATATGTGACAAGTTAGCTCGTTGCTTGCCGTGTCCAGTTTACGTAGACCTGTGCCTGTTTGGAGGGTATCGTCTGTCGCGGTACTGTGGCTGGGTTTGAAGGGAAGCAGGGGAGGCTAAGTTAGGCTGGGGTATCAGCAACACGCGCCGCGCCAGGCCGCTGCCGATATCGCCTTGACTGACGGACGAGTATGCATTCAAATGGGTTACTTTACCCGACTCTCCCCCTCGGAATAAACATCTCTCCGAGTTTCGGATCCTTCGCCAATTTGGTACAGAATTTGTTGTGGAATGTCGAAATGCTTTTTGAGGGTTAAATTGCATTTAATTTGCACTAAACAACGTTTTGTTTTGATGGTATTGGCCTCGGAGTGGATGTAAAGCGATTTTTGAAATTGAATTGTTAATTTTGGCCGTCGAGTCCTTTAGGGCGCGTGAACTATGGTGCGCATACTAAACGCGGACGTTGTTTTGAATTCTAACGAAAAGTTAGATGATGATTTCGTTGAATGTTTTCGCAAATACAGCTGAAGTGTTAGCGAAAACTCTCTGAAAATGCGGAATGAAAGCTTTTAGTTAACTTCCATTTATTTCAAGGAATATCAGTGGAACTGACACACACATACCTTTATTTATTAATTTGTGTAATTGTGAACAATACAGGAAAATGTTACTTATTGACATTTACACTACGAGTTTCACAAAATTTTAATACATAGCAAAAACCTGAATGTGGAACTCAGCTAAAAAGAAAATATGCAAAAGTGCCACAAACTAATTATAATAAGTATTTATTTTATTTTTCAACTTTTATAGGTTTACACTTGACCGTCATCTCGCTTGCTGTCGATGCGGTCTACGATGAAGAGTGTTTACCTAAACAAAACCAACTCACTCTCGATTTGAAGGCACAACGATTGTAACTATTTGGGAAAACCCACTCAGGCAACGTATTCCACAGCCTAGACGTTCTTATCATAAAAGTAGAGACAAAGCTCTTCCTTTGTGTCTTTGGAACATCAAGCATGAAACGATGCCGCTTCTACTAATAAATGGTTGACTTCAGCCATGTCCTTTATGAAAATAATATATTAGAATTAAAATACCATTAAAAAATTAAATTGAATGGTAAATACTTTTTACAATTATTTGCAGGGTTCGCCTGGAGAATTACTAAACTTTAGTTATTCTACAGCAGATAAAAGAAGTAAGGTAAGGTACAAACAATACGGTGTTCTGGTTTGGAGGAGAATATTTTCTAAGAAATTGTAAGGCAAATAATCATCTAAAATCTCTAAGTGACGAGCGCAGTGCATGGTAGTAATTCTGATTCTTCGTGGTTCAAATAACAGTAATATCAAATACTTATGTGTCATTTCTAGTGGGCAGGCGTGTTGCTTTTCACTAATTAGATCATCAATCAATCACACTAACATTATAAAAGTGGAAGTTTGTATATTTGTAAGAGTGTGGGAGCGTGTGACCTATTGTGGTTTTCTTCACCTATCTATAGAGGTATATCTCTGTAAATATATAAAATATGCGAATTTAAATGAAATGAAATAGGTATGTTTTACGTGCATTTTACTACTAACTACCTAGCAAATATAATAATACACAGGCTACTTTTTAACCCGTTAAAATAAGTGTTTCCCTTTGCATAAAAGGGGAATTATCGTCAAAAACTGGTAAGCAACGGGGTTACACAGTAAATTGATATAATGATAATACTTATAACCGTTTCTACAATAGGTATACAAGTTTAGTTCTTAGAATATAGTTAATGAATTATTTTGTTGCGTAGAATATAATTTTGTAGGTAAATTTATAGAAACAATCAGAAATAGAACAATCAAATCTGAATCCATCAGACAAATATTTGTCCTAATTGGATTCGAACCCACGGCCTACAGCTCTGCAGGCAGACTTAATACCAACTAAACCACAAGGCTAGACCATAAATTAAATAATATATTATATGAAATTATTATTACAGAATAGGTTGTCGTCGGAAAACCAAAAAGACGATGACGGTTAGAAACGTCATTTCCCATGCAAACCTTACAGTATAAAACTTGACGATCTGCAGAATAACCTATATTTAAAGCGAAATCGCGCTTTCCACGTTAAAATTAACGAAATTAAGTGCATGATACGCGGCGTACAGACCAATTACATAGATAAATAAATTGCCGCTTACTGCCGACAGATGGCGCTACGCGGAAGCCATCTTGACGCTCATGGTTGCCTAATTATGAGCTGTTAATTTTTGTTTAGTATTTGTCGCGTTGTATTATATTTGGGAGTGTTTAAGTGACACGAAACGTTTACGTTAAAATAAATAACTACATTTGGATAATGTTAAGTGGATAGTATCAAATGTACGATTTTTTTTGACATAGATATTCTTTTGACATACCAGGTTATTGTCGTTAAATAAAAGCAAAATGTGCCATTTTGGCACTTATTATGAAACACTTTACTGATATTTTTTTTTTTATATCTACGAGTAAATATTATATACAACATTAAAAAAAAAATAGTTTCTGTTCTCTGGTTTTTGGAAAATAATTGTTCCTTAAAGAACAAAGAATTTTTCAGAAAAAAGTTGCCTATTTGATAATCTACATTCAAATCTGTCCAGGGTCCAAATTTCAGTTTGATCTGTTCACCACAAATTTGATTGTTTAACACAAACAATCAAAAAACAAAACATTCACATATATGTTACACTCCCACTAATATATTTATATTTTTTTTAAATAAAAAGTGACGCGACGAGCAGGACATGTGCCTGATGGTAAGCAACATGCCTGCCACATAACAGCACAGTGACACGCAGCTATTGGAACATGAAGAGTCCAAATCATTACCTAGCACTGCACTGCGCTCGTCACCCAGAGATCTAAGATGTTATATATCTAAGCCCTGTGATTTCTCTGGAAACATTGCCCTTCAAACCGGAACACGCCAAGCAGTAATGTGCAAACATTACTGCTTGGTGGTAGAATAACTGGCAAAGGTGTGGTACTTCCCCAGGCGGACTCTGCCAAGAGTCCTACCACTACTATATTAGAGGTAGGTTTATGTGATATAAATGTGAGAATGTTTGTCAAGTTTTCAAGCTAAATTACTCAATGGACCTAGAAGAAATATGGTAAATGGTATAGTCTGAAATTACACAGACTATTTTATATTGTAGGAAAATTATGGAGACGGAAGTTACGCTGGTAACATCGTTACTTCTTTATAATACTAGATAGATTAGAACAGTATCTCTAGGGGATGTAAAAGGAACCGTATTGTTTGTACATTTTCTAGCGTTATTAGTGACACTAGCATTCGTACTTGGCCCTCAATCCGTCGAGCAAAACTTTACAAACAAAACAAGATCTCAACAAACATCAATAACATCCATCGTCTAAATAATCAACGAGAGAGAGACAAACAAATGCGTAAATCGAAAAAAGCAATAACAATTTAGCTGTCGTAACTAAAATCCTACACATTAGACCCTAATTTCCAATTAGCAAGCAGGTAGCGTAAAAAGACGCCATTATAGACGCTTCCCGTTTCCCGCCGAAATGTCGGCCATCTTTGTTTCGTTCGGATACGCGCGCCTGCAAATTATTGTCCACTCTTGTGCATATGTTATGTTGTTTATTGAATTAATTTGTGCTATTCGGGTTCTCCGTCCCTTGTGTCTTTTTCGTTTGGTTTTACGTGTGTCTGCTGATAAGTTCTTCTCAATTAGTTGTGTTATTGGCAATGTTGCTACGAAATAACTTTTCTTCGCAGATAAGCTGGATAAATATCTATTGTAAAACTAAGATCCTAGGGGCTGTGTTGAAACTAAGTAATGGTTATCAACTAATGAAAACATGTAATTTAAAAGCGATTCAATGTTTAAAAAACAAACATAGGTAAAATCTTCACAAATGCAGTTTTATCTTTTATAATACGATGTCATAATGAAAAGTTTAGAGCTCTAAAATAGACTTCAAATTAGTGTATTTATCATTATGCCATTAAAATGCAGATGAGCTTAATGTTTTATTTTTATTGTTGTTGGTTGAATGAAGATTAAGGTACCTAGGATAATACCTAATATTTTATAGTATACTACCTACTTAGCTATAGTGACTCATGTTAATGAAATGTTATGTATTTTCATATGAGAAGTAAATTACTTCAATTACCCCGATAAGTAGATAACTAAGATCACAATGTCCATTTCGTGGCAGCGTTAATTTCTTAAAGAGTTTGAAAACATATGAGTACATGACAAAATGGCCGATAAAAATACTAAAACTTAATTTTATACACATAGAGAAATACCACGTGATATTATTAAAAAAAAACGGGCTGAAATAATTTATCTATCCATATATTTGAGAATTCAAATATT
Organism: Ectropis grisescens; assembly: GCA_017562165.1. Taxonomy (NCBI): domain Eukaryota; kingdom Metazoa; phylum Arthropoda; class Insecta; order Lepidoptera; family Geometridae; genus Ectropis; species Ectropis grisescens. The sequence continues at coordinate 29,875,572 of CM029776.1, read as the reverse complement.
GATTGAATTTAAGATAAAAATGAATAAGAATTTTGAATTCAATATATTGTTAAAAATTGAGAATGAATTAATATGAACCGAATTCAATGCGGCCAGTCTGAGTGATGACCTGATGACCTGATGACCTGGTCAAAACAGCAGGCAAAAATTGGATGAAGAGGATTGCTGGCTGAGTTCAGTGGCGTGGTTTAGTATAAGACTACTTACTAGTCAAAAGGTGTTGATAATAATTGGTTGATAACCGTGGTTGATACATCATAGCATAAGCAACCCGCTTTAAGTACCCATTAGTGTGACTCCCCAGTCAAGCTTTTTCTCACAAGGAGAGTCAAGACAATAATCCACAACCCTGTTAAAAGGTTGGCGGACGAAATATATCTTTCAATGTTGTTCTTAGCACGCCAGTTTTCTCGCGATATTTTCCTTTTTCGTTAAACTGAATTGGAAAAATACACAAACATGTAAGAGGTATTCGAAGTTACGACCTCACTATTGTGAAATTAGAAGGTCTAGCCGCTAGGCCACCACAGCTTTTATGATTGATTAATAATCCTAAATAGATGATACCAGTTACCGATGATATATTTTATAATTAAATTGAAGTTATCCGCCCTCTTTTTTTCAATCAATCGGACAAGAATGAAATTATCTCACTGTAAAGTAGGTGAATGTTTCAACTTTCTTGGCTTTCATTTTTACTAAATTACGTGGAGAAATAAGTTAAGCGATAGTTAAAACAACTTTCTCATATTGAACAACATTTCTAAAAACAAACTTAAAACGAATCTGTTTGTCTCTCTTTAATCTACCAATAAAATAAGGAGGATGAGCTAGTGACTTCCATGAAAAAATAAGGCGAATCTTTAATGTTTTAGCTACTAAAATGAAGTAGACAAATAAGTTACGCGATGGCTGAAACAATCGTGTCATATTGTAATCCGCGGCTTTATAGCAATGGCCGTTTTAATTTCACATTCCATAACAAAGGTTTAACAAAATTTCGCTGCAAACAATAACTTTTTACTAACGACGACGATAATACTTTGACAAAATTGCAATCACAAAAACGGGTGGGACATCACATTTACAGTAATTAGAAAAGTTTGATACGTTTGCGAAGGAAAATTAGTATTTTGTGGCGTGACTCGTTCTGTGCTGCGATAAAAGCCGTTAACTGGCGTAACAACCGGTTTGAAAGCCGGCTGCACTGATCGAGTAATCGTTGGTTAGTGGGCGGGTTAATCGTTGTAAAATTTCGAAATATTTTTGTAGTCAAAATTACGCACGCTAACCTAGAAAATACGTATTCACTATGATCTTGAAAAGTTCTAGATTGTATCTCTCTGGGAACAATAAATAAATAAAAAAAGTGTTAGTGTTAGTAATAATAATTGTTTTTGCTTTGGTAGAGATTACACAATACACAGTTACCTACCGTTAGTAGCAGCTTTGTTTACAGTAGATAGTTCAAAATATAAGAACTTTTAGAGAACTCATCTTTAGACACTTTTATTGGCTATTAAGTGGTAAATTTCTAGCCAGTAGTTTTACTCTACGTTTTGTAGCTCTCAGTGCCTACACATTGGATAAACTTATTACAACTTACAAAATTTAAATTAAATCAGCTAAAATTATGTGTACAAACTAGATAGGTATAAACGGATATACGCTAAATACGAAAAACACTACGAATATCGTAAATTTTACATTAATTTCGACACACAACTCTTGCCATGACCACCGTCACGGCTTTGATCAAAATTACAAACACCACAGATAAAATACACTTTGTAATAAGTTTTCACAGAAGACAAGATACTAAAACTTCAGAACTCATTATTAACATCACGGATCAGGTCAAACACTTCCGTTCCTATCCGTTTATCATCTCTCCCAAACCTCAGTTACACTTATCTGTGCCATTCACCGTACCCTAACCGTCGTTAAGCCTTCGTAGAACCGGGCCCTACCTAACAGTGAAAAGTTAGGTCGGGTTTCCAAAGCGTCGCGCTGTAGGCCGGAATCCGAATGGTTTATTCTTAACCGGCGACCACTGGTTAATTGCGTAAACCCTCGTCTAAGCCTAGTTTTAGTGACAATTTATTTTGGAGGGCGTCAGTACAGGATGTATCACTAAACGACCGGCAAAGGTACGGTCAATCTGGGAACTGACCGGAATGGTACGGTCAATTTTAAATGGACGGATAGAATGAGCTGACCGGTCAATATGGTAGGTCACCGGATGAAGTTAAACATTCTATGCTAACATAGTGTTTGAAGCCGGTTTGTTAGTAGTTATTGTTTTGTTTTAATATTCGTCATATCCGGATGGTAGGTATAGTGATAATGCTGGGGATGAATGTGAGAGCGTACCCCGTTGGAACTCGGCGTTTATAAAGATTACCCCAAGGGTTTTAGTTTGTAGGCCGTCACTTCGATGACGGAGTATTTCACATAACCATTGGCTTCCTTCTAGGGTTATATACGTAATGGGTCCTAAGTTGTATACGTAATGAGTTTTCGCACAGCAGATACCAAAACCAATTTAAAAAATATTTTATGTGTATGATTAACGAATAGATCGTTTATTATCGAAAGTAAATTTCATTGAAAACTATACCATACTATAAACATAATTTGAAAACCTCGTGGTAGCGTAGTAGTTATAACGTGCGATTCACAATTGTTTAAGGACGAATCTCGCCAGCATATCTGAGTACGATGAAACTCGTGGACTTTTTTAACCGACTTCAAAAAAGGGAGGTTTCTCAATTCGACATATAACATCGAACTCTTAAAAACGGCAGAAGCGGCAAACGCGTTTCTACTATGGCGATGCAAAATCAGGTGACGTCTCCTGATTTAGTCTCAGTCGCAACAATGAGTTGTGTACGTTCGCTGACAATTGTGTACGTTCGCTGACAATTCAATTTTCAAAATTTCGCCACGTTATGTTGTCTTTAGATTATATCATACCTCATCTTCGTTTCTTTAATTATATCGATGGTATATAAATATCTTTTTCACAACTCTCTCCTTGCGAGGAAATACACCTTGTCCCAGTAAAGGACATATTTAGCGGGCAGCTTATGCAACATCAGGCTGACCTGGTGGCTTAGTTGGTAGTAAGTCTACTTCCGAAGACATGGGTCGTGGGTATACTGATGAATACAAATATTTGTACTGTGCCTGGTTGTTTCTGTAAATAATAAGTAAGTATTTTAACATTTATAAGTGTTATGTTTACAAGCTTTGCTTAGTTTAAAGCTAGATAGTATTGTGTGTGACCAACCACCTATAATAATGTATTTATTTATATGTTGGCAGAGCCTTTATTAACAAAACTGAAATGCAAATTGTACTACACCATAGTCCCACACCTAACTAAGTAACAACAAGCAACAAGCATACGAATCTCTATATATAAAAAATGTTATGTTGGTTTGTGTACGCTTCAAAAACTCAAAAAGTTTTGCACCGATCGAGCTGAAATTTTACAATTTATATAATCCGCATCAAGGATTGTTTTTATCTAATTTTTGCATTACAATGTGCCATAGCGAAGCGTGGCAGGGCACAGCTAGTTATCTATAAACTGAAAAACGTCTAGATATAATAAAGACATTCAATCCCACTACCATTTGGAAGTGTCCAGAATGTGGAAATAATTTATTTTAATCCCAACCCATCCACCACAAAACATAACACCCTGTAGAACTATAACCGGCCAAATTAAATTTATATGACAAACTATTGTTTAAAATTCAAATTGTACGTGTGAAATCTTGCTTCGGCTTAATTGTATTGACCAAATGTACCCCCTGAGTTACTGTCAGGGGAGAGTGGGGGTAAAGGGGGTCACTTTGTGATCGTGTGAGGAAACACAATAATTCGTGATATAGCCCCGGTATACCCTCCTAATGGGTTTAATAAAGGTACGAATTTACGTCTGACTGTATTTATGATTTTATTTCGATATATTTAATTAAAATTTTAGTGAATCGCTCGAGGGCGGGATGCGGTCGATGTCTTGGATGTTATTCTTGTTTTTATTGTTTAAATGTGACATTTTCGGGCTCGCTTTTATTGTAATTTACGCGTAATGGGTTTGTAAAGGTTGTTTGTCTAATGGCGGAATGGGTTTTGTCTGGATTGAACCTTCATAATTATTTCACTAAACATGCTCATTAATATTATAATTAAGTATATTTGTGTGTAACCTTTTGTGTATTATTCTGAACTAGAAGCGCCCCATGGGTTTGCCCGCGTAGTTTCCGTTCCCGTCATTTTCCGGGATAAAAATAAGCCTATGTGTTCTCCCATACAATAAATACTATGTTACAAATTTCAGCCGGATCCGTTGATACGTTTACGGTGTCGTGTTCACGACGTGATTGAGCAACAAAGATGAAAATATCCTGACATCTATTAGGAGTACAAATAAGTTGCCGCCGTTTTTTAACACAAATTAAATATTTATTGTTTATGAATCATTCCTAATCATTTTAAACGATGTGTGACTGCTTGCTGAGTGGCTTCTAATGTTAGAGCAAGTTCTTTTTGTGTCTGAGATGAATCTACCTCCAATAATTCCTCCAATACTGCATCCTCGTAAATTTTTGGCCTTCCACTGCGATCTTTGTCTTCTACGTCGAAATCACCGTTTTTAAACTTTTGAAACCACTCTCGACACGTTCTTTCACTCAAAGCACCCTCACTATATGCTTCTACGAGCAATTGATGCGCCTCAGCAGCAGATTCCTTTAAATTAAAGAAGTAAACTAATATTTCCCGCGAATGACGCTTACTTGCCTCAAAATTTTACTTTTTCAACTTATAAAAAATTATATTTTACCAATATAAAATGAATAATATTAATAAGTTATGTTGTTCTTGGATGTCCTAAACTATTTTTAAAGCCGGTTATCATATGCGAAAGCTAACCGAAACTCCGTGCCGCACCATCTACAATAAAACGGCGGAAACTTGTTATATCCTTTATAACATTAGTAGGATACTTATAGAGCAGAGAAATAAATCACTTTGAATATTTGGGGGACGAGGTCAGTGCAGTGTTACCCAGGCGATGCGACGCGGTTTACGATAAAGGAAACTTTTTAGGAAGTCACCGATTCACTCTAGACTGGAAGGCACTAAGATTATAACTTTGTTACATTGGAAACCCCACTTATTGTGTTACTTGAATTTCAAGGGTCTTAATCAAAGCCTAGCACTGCCCTGCGCTTGCTACACATATAATTAATTAATTAATCATAGAATGAATTAATTATTATAATTAATTAATACACATAAAATTATACTAGATGTCCGCCCCGGCTTTGCCCGTGGTACATTACATATCACTTATCAGGATCCCGTACATATCCAATGGTGAAAGAATGACTGAAATCGGTTCATTCATTCCTGAGAATATCGCTTTCAAACAAAACACCTCTTTACCTGCTACGCCACCTGTCGGAAATTGGTCGTACCAACTCAGATTTAAATTAGCAAAGGGAGGTGTTTAATCTGTGAGCAAAGGTGAGGTATGTAATCTATAGCAAAGGTTTATATTCAATGACGCAATCTTAGACACATGCTGTCATGTGTCATGTCAAAGCACGAAACGTACGAAAACTCTCAAAATGGAATATTTTTTCCCGATTTTGTTAAATTCTTGATTCATTCTCCGCTTCTATTGATAGTAGCGTTATGTTCTATAGCCTTTCTCAATAAATGGACTATCCAATAGAAAATAATCGTTCAATTAGGACCAGTACTTCCTGAGATCCTAGCGTTCAAACAAACAAACTCTTCAGCTTTATAATATTAGTATAGATATAAGGTGATTTATGTATTTTTACCCTGAAACTATAACAGTTTAAACCAGAACACATGTGTTTTTACATCCCAGTTTGGCGGTAGAATAATTTGGAAACGTGTGGCACTTCTCTCCAAAGAGTCCTACCACTACATCATTGAAATGATTATTATGTATTTTTTTATAAATGTTTTTGTGTACTTTTTGATCAAGATAGAGTTTTTTTACAAAACTAAATGACAACGAGTAGTACCTACACTATTTTACACAGGTACCTAGCTACTTACAAAGTCAAAAGTCAAAGTCAACGTCAAAGTCTTACACTAATCACATTGGAATTATCCATAGACAAATGAAGGTCTAAAGATAATCAAGATGATCCAGCCCACTATCAGTCGAGAACGTGTCCAGCATGCTGACGGCATTACCACGCTGAATGACAATGGTTATATGTAGTTATGGTAATTCAGCTAATTCAGCTGAGCGCCTCGAACGGCGCAAATATGCAAACGCCCGAAGTGGCTATTTATATGTAGGTATATTTGAGCCATTTGCTTGGACATTGGACCCTTTCGAGCACTTGATTGAACCGACGAATTATTTATTTGGCCCAAATCATTAAATTGAAATGCAATTTTATATCATGGGGATTTTTCAAAATTATTGGCGATCGCAGAATTTCCCGTCGTATTCTCCTCCTTTTTACTGTATATATTTTTACGTTTCTATTTTCTGGGTAAAACTTTGAAAATCATGTTTCAAAAGACGATAAACAACATCAGTTTGAGCGGAGTGCAAACTGCGCGTCAGTTTATAGCAGTTCATCGATTCGGCACCAGGTGGCGGTTACTGCGCGCTTGACTTACTGCTGTATTTACACTGTACTGCGATATACTCGACACAGAGAAGCTGTACAGTAGGTTAACTTACTAAAAAAAATGGTCGTCATACTCGTAGAGACTGCCGATATAAGTGAATACTTGTAACGTGATTATTTCAGTATTAAACAACGTTGTTGCACAATACGTCAAGATTGTAGTGTAGTAGTGATAGGACTCTTAGCAGAGTCCGCTTGAGAAAGTACCACACCTTTGCCAGTTATTCTACCGCCAAGCAGTAATGTGCAATCATTACTGCTTGGTGGTTACGGAAAGGAAAGGAAAATGTTACCAGAGAAATTACAGAACTTAGAGATATAACATCTTAGATCTCTGAGTGACGAACGCAGTGCAGTGCTAGGTAATGATTTGGACTCTTCATGTTCCAATAGCTGCGTGTCACTGTGTTGTTATGTGGCTGGCATTTTGCTTACCATCAGGTACATGTCCAGCTCGTCTCCTCACTCTAAATTATAAAAAAAAAGATTAAATCAGAATCAGAATCGTTAGTGGCTTAACTGTACATACGATGTTACTAAATATAATCATTAAAGTAATAACAGTTTACCCATTTCGAGCGTGTAATATAAATAATTGGCAGGACCTTTTTTTGTTTTCTGTACCAAATTTCATCCAGGTCTGTTTAGTAGATAATAATGAAAGAGTAACAGACACTAAAACATTTAACTGTCGTGCTTATAATATTTACTATTATTTTACGCAGTTATTAACTGGTGCGGCGTATAGATGCTTGATACGTCCATAACAAAACAGACGAGAAAGAAACAGGCAACCTTTGCTTTGTTTTTTTTTTTATATCGTTACTTAATAAATGAAAAAGAAAACATAAAGGTATGAAAATTGCAGCAATATTTTAGGAATGGTCGTACTGCAATTGACTGTGTCGTGTAGGTGGGTCCGCGCCCGCAGTAACTCAAGGCAGCAGTGGCCCGCAGTGGCGACGTGTTGGCCTCCTATGGCGCACAGGACATTTAAGGACTACTAATTTAAGGATTTACCAAAATCTTAGACATCAAATTAATCTACAACTGCTACTAGTTTTTTAAATGTGAAAGTTTGGATGTCCGTTGCTCAATCATGTCGAAACACATGAACGGATCGGGTTGAAATTTGAAACACAGTTTCATCATAGTCTGTAATAGAACATACGCTACTTTTTGTACTTTTGTCCTCAGACCGGTAGGTCTAAGAATTGGACGTAAACTATTAATTTTATCCCTAAGAGATAGCTTCACGATATTTTCCTTCCTCGTTATTGATGACTAACATGTACTCGTACATTTGCACATGAAAATATATTCAAAGTTGTATACAGTATTTGAACCTACGACTTTACGATTGTGAATTGGACATTGTCACCATTGGCCACCAAACCATGATAGGCAAACCACGGATGCTTTATTAAAAAACAAAGAGTTTTCATTTTGCAAGTCACGTCTACCTATTTAAACTGGGGTTTTGATTGCAATAAATTACTGGAAATAGAAACTTTATAATGTATCACATTTAAATGTCTTACTCTCAAATAAATTTTACCTACTGAAATGCTATTTGTAACACTAAATCAATCGAGTTATAATTACATTTTTTTAAGTGAAAACTACTTTTGGCGCGTTACTGACAGATTTTTCGTGGACTGTGAATTTAATTCGTGCGCCAAGCTCTCACTCTCGGAAATGATAAGAAATCTTCGGGCAAACTCGGGACCATGGCCATTGGCCATCTAGAAATATAGAAATTCGTCAGCATTTCCCATTGGTCATGTAGAAATTGGTCAGCATATCTAGATGGCCATGCTCATAGCCACGCCTTCCGGTTTCACGTTCCGGTTTACGTTGTTTCCAAAGTAAGCTATCAAATTCTGAGTTTATAAGTTTTCATTTCTATTCTGCCTTTTCGTTATCTCGTCTCTATTTCGTTCCTATGACTGCCAATTTTTTTACTAAAATCAACTTACAACTACAACAACTTACAACTTACTTACAATTTATATATTTCATATAATTGATTTGGTGTGCAGATTGTTTTCGACTTCTATTGAAAAGAAAGAAATAAAAAGGTTTTTTATTTTATAAATATTTTTATTTTATTTATTGGTACAAGCGAACCATTTAGTAGAGAGAAAATCATAAATACATAGGAATAGCCCCTAATATATATATAAATAGTTAAGTTTCAATAGGCTTTGCTGTTTCCTGCAAATTCAATTTTACCCCGACTGTCGCTATTTCGGACCCGGAAAATGACCATTTCCCTACAAAAATGGCGGGTTTCTCTACCAAAACCTAGTTATTAATACATTTGTTTGCTTTGACCAACTCTAATCTTGTATCTACAGAGCTTGCATTATTGGCCCACCTATTTACCTCCGAGTCCCTTTTCATATTGTAATGTTGGTGTGGGTTGCCAGATATCAACCCTCCAATCTCCTGTGCTCGTATGACTGAGTTAAATATAGTGTAAATTTACAATCTGATTTAGAATCACGATAATGAATACCTCGTAACACTTTACGATTCCATCCACGTAGTTCCAGTTTTAAAAGTTTCGAAACAAAAAGTTACATACTCGTAGTATGTGTCATTTTAGACTATAATCTAACTCTGTAACAAATTTCATTCGGATCATGTGAATCATTCATTCGGATGTAAAAACATCACACATCACACATCCGTCAATACTTTTAAACAAACAAACCTTCGCGTTTATTACATCTCTAAAATAACATGTCAAATGTGACCGAATAACACATGGCGTACTGTAGACTATATGAATCTGTGTAGATATAATATAGGTAGCATCACTTCACTAAATTAAAACTAATGTCACGGCGCTGCATCGTTAAGTTCTTGGTAGATTTGGTACGAGTATATTCATCATTCATAACTGTATTTATTATGTACCATTCGAACAAACATATTTTGTCAGTTATTCTACCCTTAAATGAGCAAACACCGTATCCCGGTTTGAGTGTAATATTTCCAAAAAAATTGCAGAGCATAGAGATAAATCACAATGTATGACATCTTTGGGTGACAGACGCAATGAAGTGCTAGGTTAAGATTGGGACTTTTTACATTCCAATAGCTGCGTGACTCCGTGCTGTTATGGGCAGGCGTGTTGTACGTGTTCGGCTCGTTTCGTCACTCTATAACATAAAAAAACTCCCAATAATTGGGGAAAATTTCTTCAAACCAATCAGGCAACACAGAAGCAGCATCCTTTTTGTTATTGTAACGTCGGTAGAACGTAACGCATCCGGCTGTTTGCAGAGGACGCAGGATGTGGCTCGGTACGGACGCCCGACGCAGCGCTAACACTATTTAATGCTTCGAATAATACTAATATGGAAACTGGAGATTATTTCGGTGGGTTTTGTGCTTAGTTTAATTAAGATCGTAATAATAATAATCGGCCTCATACCCGCATCGTTAGGAGGTTCCTCACTCTGCAGCCCTAACCACCACTAGCGTTGGTCATGTCCCGCTGCTGGCGGCACCCTAGTTTTTTTTAAGATGTATCTTTTTTATATTTATTGTAAATAACTTAGAGACTACGAACATGAATAAATTAGTGAATAATCATCGGACCAATATTTCAGATACTTCAGCAACTCAAGATCAGTACAAGACTACAGAGTCTATTTACCTCAGACGAGGGCAGGAGATTTTTGGAAGGAAGGAAGATACAACCTGGAGAAGCTGATAGGGATTGAGAAAGTTTGACGTTAAAGAACAAAAAGACACATCAGCCTACGACGCCCTGTATGTCACCGGTGTCATAGTTCCTTCGTTGAGAAGTTATTGAAAAGTGGCGATCACGACCCTCTAAATGAGGAATACACTCGAGGAGAAGGAAGTAATAATAACACACTCTATTTCCGAATAATCTATAGCCAAAAAACAAATACAAACAGAAAAGCATTCAAAATTCACTGTAATATAGATAAAGAATACACTTTGGCTTTTTTATTCCAATCAGTAATTTCGATAGACTAGCTGCGGCTGACCAGTATGCGAGGAGCTTTAATCACAATAAAACATATGTATTTACTGTGCTTTAATGTTACAAGTAACAAAGGATACAAGTTATTAATGCGCTTATTCTTGTTAAATAAGTTGCATCCTTTGTTAATCAAGAACATCTTTTTATAAAAGATAAAGATAGTTTATTAACATAAAGATAAACGATGATGACGATGCAACCTATGATGGAGCGTGCTCACCTCAAATAAACTGATTCACTCTCGATTTGAAGATACCAAGATTGTAACCATCGGGACAACCAACTCAGTCTTATCAGAAAAGTAGTCTAATAATCATCATAGAGTCAAATCTCTTCGTTCGCGTCTTTGAAACATTAACCATGAAACGATGCCGCTTTTTCGAGCTACGAGCATTCCCATAGAAAAGAGGTAAAGGTTTGTAGGTAGGTTAAGTTATGCAGATCAGTTGCATACTCTCCGAAGTTCGATGCCCGTCGCTTCTCGTAAGTACCAGCAGCTGTCAGACTCCCAACATTATATCCTTATTGTAAATCGAGGCTTTAAAAATAAACAATAGCCTGTAATATCTGCTAATCGGCCAGTTAACCTCCCGATTAAAGGCCCACCTATCAACGCTGAGCAATCGTCAATAAACAATGACGAGAATGGATCCCCGCGCTGGATCCCGCTTTTTCAATTCTCATCAAAAAGCAAAACGTTATGACGACACTAATAAAAACCGGCAATACCGTTGGACGCGCAATATCGTAATGAACACCCTGTATACACGGCGGCCATTTAATCTCGCACCTGTATCACCCTGTGTAATGTGAGGTGGAAGTCATGAGCTGTTAGCGGTTGGTTATGTAGTATGCAAGTGGCTGTGTTGTTTGGAAATCTCATAAGAAATTTAGGATTTGCTGAATTTACAAAACTTTTTTGTTTTTGTAGTGTTAGGATTCTTCGCAGAGCTCGCCTGGGGAAGTACCACACCTTTGTCAGTTATTCTACCGCTAAGCAGAAATGGGCAAACTTTTCTGTGTTCCGGTTTGAAGCGGTTTGTTTCCAGAGAAATTACAGGGCTTAGAGATATAAATAATAACATCTTAGATCTCTGGGTGACGAGCGCAGTGCAGTGCTAAGTAATGATTTTGACACTTCGTGTTCAAATAGCTACTACGTATCACTATGCTGTTATGTGGCAGGCATGTTGATTATCATCAGGCACATGTCCTGCTCGTCTCGTCACTAATTATTTTAAAAAAAACTAAAAACACAGCATTTCAGTAGTACTAAAGCACTACCCAGCACTGTACTGCACTCGTCACCCAGTGATCTACGATGTAATATCTCTGATCCTTGTAATTTATCTGAAAACTTTGCGCTTCAAACCGGAACACAGCAATGTTTGCACATTACTGCTTGGCCGTAGAATAACTGACAAAGGTGTGGCACTTCCCCAGGTGTACTCTGCGAAGAGTCCTACCTCTACAAAACCAAAAAAGTTTTCTAAAACAGCAAACATTAAAGGCGGCTTATGAGATTTCCAAACAACGCAGCCACTTACATGCTCCATACCCGCTAACAGTAAATATCTCTGATCATGTATATATTACTGCTTGGCGGTAGAATAACTGGTAGTTGCGGGGAAATAACGGAACCGGAATCTACACGGTTCGACTACTGCAGAGCGCTACTAGTATATCATAATAACTATTTTGCTAGCATATTACAATTATTATTAAATCGAAACCTCTCCGCGTCAGCCCATGACTCAGACCGTCTGTTACCTGACCGTCGCTAAACGGTACCCATTCGGCTTGTCCTAAACAAACTCAGCGTAAGGCTGTCCCCACATAAAAACATTGTTTAGCGTCCTCCATGTGTCATTAGGCCCGATCCACACACTGCGTGCTCAGGGATCGTAACTGACTTTTTTCTTGATTACAATTAGCTGTGTCTGCGTCATGTTTTTATTTTTGGCGGACAGATAACAGCGGGTTTTTGATGATGGAGGTAGGTTTTCTATTATGTCTCGAATTGTGTAAAGCATTATTGGAGTGAACATGCTTGAACTACCCACATTACATTCACACCGCTAGAACATATCGATGGCTAGAACTAGTATCTCCAGAATAACGGAAACGTACCTAATGGTAAGCAGTATATATATCCATAACAGTGTCATGTAACTATTGGAACAAGAAAAATCCAAATTACCTAGCACTGATTTATTTCTATGCCCTGTAAACTGTGATTTATATCTATGTTTCTGGAAACATTGCCTTCAGAGTTAGGGCCATAATCCAGCACGCTGTCCTAATACAGCTTATAATAAGCTAATGTTAAAAAAAGCTTCACATCTGTAAAATAACAAACAAATTATTTTCATTTCACTCCTACAATATTAAATTCCAAAGCAATCTTTGTAAGCGCATCTACAATTCAACGTTCTATATTCAAAAGTTTCCGTTATCTGCAATGTAACTTTCCCGCCAATCGCAATCGTCGAACGTCAATGTCTGCGGTGAAGAAATTAAAAGTTTGTCAGTTCGCCCGGGGCGGTCGACGGCACCGGTCGCCCCGATAGTTTGATTACTGAAATGTCAGGGAAATTCCAACTTGTCTTTTCAGATACAGCTGCGATATCGCTGGGAATATTTTAACTGGTATTGACAAGTACGTCAATTATCTTGGATCCCTTCAATCGAAATCGTCTCAAATAAATAGATATTGGAAAATTGACTGCATAACTTATATTATAACATTTTTTTAAGCTTTCGCGGTTTCAACACATAATTTTTATACTGTACGGGGCTTTATCACGAAAATATGATTACTCTCTAACTTATATACGATGGAGCGTGCTGACCTAGAAAAAAACCGGTTCACTGTCTTATGAAGACACCAAGGCCATGGAGAAAAACCCAATCAGGCTACGCACATTATGGGACCGGAAGTTTATAACACTCTTCCGAATATAGTTATATCGGTCGGATATAAGTTTTGGCAGCTTCAAAAACAGATTAAAGTGCTGGCTTATCGATCAAGCTTTTTATAGTTACAGCGAATTTTTAGAGAGTGATGGAAAAGTTCCCATAAAAATGTAAATAAATAAATTTGACATGGGTCAGTACACTTGCATTAAAACCATATTATACTCGTATAATGCTTGACAGTTTTCTGTACAATAATTGTTATAATACAGCAAAGTAGTCATTTCAAACTTTGAAAATGTGTACAATTTGTATGCTCTTTCTTTTGTTTTTTTATTAATTGACGTGTAAATTGTACATTTATGAATAAAGTACTTTGACTTTGACTTTGCACTCCACAACAAAGACGTTCTTATTATAAGACTAGAGTCTTAACTAGAGTAAGTTAACTCTCTGCATGATGAGCCAAGTGCTTTTGCCAGGTATGTGGGAAATACTGAATATTTGTTAAGACAAGCTACGAGTAGATAATACTAGCAGCGTCCGGCGGTTTTACCCGCGTACTTCCCGTTACCGTTATAAACCTGGATAAAAAGTAGCCTATGTGTGCTTCCAGTCTATAATCTAACGGTGTTCAAAATTTCAACCCAATTCGTTCATACGTTACGACGTTATTGAGCAACAAACATTTGAAGTAGAATATTAGGATGTATAATTTTAGTAGGCTTAGTCTTTTCTTTTATCTACCCATATAACTAGCTTATATATGAGTTTTCTGGAAACATTATCGTTTCGTTTAGATGAAAAAATATATTGGATAGTTTTTTGTTCCAGTTCATCACTATACAAAAACTATACACATATTTTTATCTATAATGATGTTATACAAATATATTCTAATTTCATCTCCCTTGTATAATCAGTTGATGAGAAAAACTTATAATTCGATAAACTCCGCTGTTCTTTCGCAACTTTCGATATGAATAATAAGGAAGATATAAAGTTGGCGCCCAACGTGGGGCTCGCTTATTTGGCTATTTATTACTTAAGTTTTGTTTTGTAAATATATTAAGTTGTTTAATGAAGGCCATTAATCAAACAATAGACTGGCTTCGTGTATTAGTTTGTAGTAAGTCTAGACATGGAGCCGGAAGTCGTGGGTTCGATTCCCACTCAGGACAAATGTGTGTTGAATACAAATATTTGTTCTGTGTTTTGTACGAAGACGTGACGTCACCACCTTCCACTCCGATAGTTTGATGATCTATTATTATCTTTGTCTAGTTTTATTCATTTGATAAACAAAAAAAACGCGTCCCTTTATTTTCCACAACCTACCTGACAGACTGATTAGAATGGTATATTTTTACCCATTCCTCATTCCAATTGCTTTACCGATTTCACTGTGTTAAATTGAAATATTTGAAATGGCGGTTACTAAAATCATTTGTGAGCTAAAAATAGTCCCGTTTTGTAGTAATGTATTTTCAGCGTTTGAGACTTCAAACTACCACACAAGAAATAATTATAGAGTCAATATTTTAAAACCAAAAAAATTTCGAGTAAAACTTTTGAACTTATTCATGAGTTTAAATAAGAACGAGTCATATTCTGCAATTATACTACCGCAGTTCCTGATTATTCCCGTATATTATATAAGTATTATATCAGCTGTTTGGCCGCCATTTTACAAGCTTTGCTTAGTTTGGGGTCAGATAGTGTTGTGTGTGAATTGTCCACCGATATTTATTTATTTATTTTCCCGAGATAAAACGCAACTCATATGTAATTCTCGACTATCCATACTAATTTTCTATTCGAGTATACTAGTGCCAGTAGTAGAGAACCACGTTACCTTCCAAAACTACGAATACATAAGTTTTAGGAACCAGTAAAATTTCTGGTCCAAATACCATTACTTTTGTAAGATTTCTAAAATTACCCCACCAATATAAGATACAATTTCACACAGACATTGAAGAGACGAAATCTTGTTCATTTCATTCGGCGGAACCCTTGAGAAATCAGGGTTCCCGACAATATGAGAACATAATTGGCTCGTTCTATGACTCACAGATTAATTGGATGGGGGTAATGTTGTGGCGTGTTTTTAATGACAGGTGAACTTTGGTAGACAATAGTCTGTTTTTGTTACAATGGTATTTTATAATGTGGTTTTTTGGAACGGATTAATCACGAAAAATTCATTGTTATTAAATTTTCCTGTACTTTATAAACATTATGTGTTCAAATCGCGAAAGTTGAAAAACCATTAAAAATGCTGTCAGTATTACCTTGACCATAATATTGAAATGAGTTCCCGATGTTTCGATGCACTTTCATACATTATGTCCGAGTACGTATATATGCGTATGTTCGGAGACTAGACTCGCTTCACCTTATTTATCACCGCGTAATAAACAAGTGGAAACAAAGTGGAACAAGTCGAAAGGCAGCTGGTGGCGGTTGGAGACGGAAGACCGAGGATCGGGCTGAGTGGCGTATCTTGGGAGAGGCCTATGTCCAGCAGTGGACGAGTACAGGTTGATGATGATGAATAAACAAGTGCATAAAAATATGTAATTGTGAATTATTTTAACAAAAAAAATATATATCTGAAAAAATGTGTATAGATTTCATTATATGTCATTGGAATTCAAACTAAGTTTTGTCTGTCTATAAGTCTAATCTACTTTGTTATTGAGAAAGCTTATTTAAATTTAAAACCAAAAAAACTGCTTCATAAAACCCTTCTATTACTTCCTAAAACAAAAGAAAGGAAATCGAATTTGAAAAAAGAACATTCGATCACGCAGTAACCGTTACAGAAGCGCGCTGATTGGTCGAGCGTATTGTAGCAGACATAGAATACGAATAAGTGGCGTAGACAGAGGGTGCATTTTGCACAAAGGTACAGAAATATGTGTCCGGTGCTAAACATTAACGATTATGGCCAAGTCACGTCTAATTGCGAACGTGGACCGGTTTCGGCTGGATGTAGCCAGTTGTTACTGCAATTATCTGCCGATGCGATTGCAATAGAGGGAGATATTAGCTATTCATTTCAGTAATTTTACAACAATCTCAGCATTCATCATGTATCAGCATTAGCAATGTTATGTAAATCAATAAAAAAAAGTTTTTTGGTCCTATTAATATTTATTTAGATTCATTTTTACTAGACATTTAAGTTTTAAAAGAAAATAATTAGGCACACTAATGAGACTTTGTTTAGTTTAATACGATTAACCCTCGAAACAATTATCAATACTTTAAATCAATGCTTATTTATTTAAATACATATTTAAAAAAATAAACAAACGAAACTAAAACTACATTTTTTACTAAAAACTATCTAATAAGCGTTAACTGGCTCCATCGCGTATAAAGCGGTCCAAGCTAATTGTAAGCGCACGTTATCGCGAGACAAACGCGCTGGCTGCGCAACGCATAACCATTACCGCTCGGTTCGCGAAATTAGCGCCTTTTTGCATACCGCCGTCCCAGCCGATACTTCTGCGCTTTTCTTCGACCTTTTGTTTTACTTATCTGGTAATTGGGTATTATTGTTTGGTTTTATCCAAAGTTATTTTTTTTTTGGTAAAATGCAGCGGAGTTTTTTTGCGGTGTGCATACAACGAGCATGGACGTATACTTAGTAAACGCTGAGAAATGTTATATAAGATTCAGATTCAGATCATTTATTCACCATTACAACATGTTAGTTATACAAGGTACGTCATGGATACAGGAATAATCAATACTAGAAACAGAAATACTTAGTACACAAGTTATTTGAGAATTAATAATTGAAATTTACAACATTGAATATTTAGTTTATCAAAACTATTATTGATGAATGATGAATTATTTGTCTAAAGATAAATAAAATAATATTTTTGTTTTTGAAGTATACATGGTACATGTCAAATGTTATCTAATTAACATTAAATTAAATAAAATTGTTAAAATAAGTTGTTAAATGTTAAAAAGTCAAAGTAAAAGTATGTATTAATTGTCAATAAACGCAAATTTTCAAATAAGTCAATGAACAATAAAATCAATAAATAATGTCAACGAAAATACAATGTCAAAATAAGCACAGATTCATAAATATTATCAAAACTCTATCGTGATGTCAAACAACAACAAAATATAAAGATACAACTAACATGTATGTACAACGAGACTTGTGCGAAAAAGACTTTAACGTCTTAAGCATCGCCGTAAAATTGTTAGCTTATTAAATCTTTCATTGGATACAATTCGGAGAGTGTGCAACTGATCATAAAGAAAGGCAAGGTAGAAGGCCGATAGAAAAAAAAGCAAGGTGATATTAGATCATATTACCTTGCCTTTTTTTCTATTGAACTGTTTGCAGCTACAAAAAGTGATATTGTTTCATGCTTGAAGTTCCAAAGGCTCGCAAAAGATAGAGGTTTGACTCTATGTTTGTGACAAGAACATCTAGGTTGTGGAATGCTGTGGAAAGCTTACGTAAACCATGCAATCACTTTAGTAAGTATATGAGACGATTTTCTTAGCATTCCATGGATTCACCGTGCGGGTGCCGGGTCCATCGTGTGCCAGAGAGAGAAAACTCGAGTAGACCCCGAGACCTGTGACTCGGGCGTAGGTTTAAGGGGCCCCTTTCTGACGTACATCAACACTCACCTTCACTACTCGTTTTTCTCACCCTGCCCAGCCAAATCTGATATGAGCCTACTAGTGCAGCTTTAGATACTCGTTCTAGTATAGAACTTACTGCACTTCTGGATAAGCCAAGGTCTTTCAGCAGGTTATAGAGAGATTTTGCTGGTATACCTCTCGCTCCCACTTCTACAGCGTACAAACGACATAGCCGTTTTTTGTTAATTCGTTTAGGAGGTCGTAATACTTATTTTGTTTCATTGCGTGGTCTTTAGGTATATTAGTTTCCCACGGTACGGTTAGTTCTACAAGGACTATGCATTTCGTAGCTCTAGAAAAAAAATTGGTTGCCTGTAAAGTCGGTATACGGGCGAAAGTTTTACGTGACAACGACTTTGAGTGGTAAAATAATTTTACGGAAGGGACACGTGCCTTTCACTTTTTATGTCTGTCTCTCTCGCTCTTAGGCGGGCTAACCATGCCCGAGTGGAAGGGACGCGTGCCCCTCACTCGCTCTCGTTGTGAGCGCATAACGTGAGCGGAGCGTAACGCAGTTTCTTGAAGTGTCACCCGGCAAACCAATTTATAAGACGTTGTCACGTCAAAAGGAAAATGTCCGGCCTGGATGACGAAACACCCACATCCTCCTAATAATCATAAAAAAGGTATGTAGTATTCATTTTTAATTCAGGAGTTTTATTTCTTTTAAAATAGTCAAGGCTCGTTCTGTGGTAAAAATCACCCTTGCCAATTCACAACCCCTTTGCAATCGGTTAAATGGATTGAAATTAATTGTGTTATAATTAATTTAGGGAAGAGTTCCTGCATTTAATAGGTGCCTTAAGATGTGAGGAAAGGGTTAAGAAGAAAACTTATTTTTTTTATTCCAAATGAGCTTTGGTTGGATTTTGCCTTATCTGGTATCCTTATTGTAGTGATAGGACCTCTTTGCAGAGTCCGTCTGGAGAAATACCACACCTTTGTCAGTTATTCTACCGGCAAGCAGTAATGTGCAAACTTTACTGTGTCCGGTTTCAAGGGCAATGTTTCCAGTGAAATTACCGCTGAGTAACGAGCGTGGTGCAGCATTGGGTAATGGTTTGGACTCTTCATGTTCTAATGACTGCGTGACAGTATGTTGTTATACAAAATGTCCTGACTGTCTCTTTACTTCAAAAAATAAAACAATGACACGGCCATTTTCGAAGTTCGAGAATGAAAAGAAGATGATGTTAGTGCGTAGATTTACAAACTATGCACACTTAAAAAAGTATCGTCTGTAGAAAACAGCGAGACAAACCATTTCTTATTCCAATTTTTATTATTTAAAATATGTGGTCATAATTTTAATTTTATATAATTTTTTATTTAGAATTTAAGTCAACTCATTCAAACAGATAGCAGCGTAGTGCTCCCGTAGCTGACACTACTTCTACGTATAGCTACGATGACGATAACCGCTACGCGAGATTTCATCTACAGCAATTTAGTTTGTTGGACGAAGACGTTTAATTTTCAAAGACATTTAACAAAGAGCTGGACAGAATTTTGATTAAATTGAGTTTTATAAACTATACAAAATACTTCTTTTTTTGTACTGTTTTATGTGGGCTACGAGTATATCTTAAGTTTTTGAATCAAAAATATATACAAATATACACCATGTACAAATAATTAACATAATAAGATCGACTGGCCTCGTGGCTTAGTGGGTAGTAACCTGCCTGCGACGCCGAGGGTCGTGGGTTCGATTCCCACCCAGTGCAAATATTTGTGTGATGAATTCAAATATTTGCACTGTGTCTGGGTGTTTCTATGTATTTAGAACTATATAAGTATTATATCAGCTATCTGGCCGCCATATTACAAGCTTTGCTTAGTTTGGGGTCAGATGGTGTTGTGTGTGAATTGTCCACCAATAATAAGAAAAATGGTTCAGAGGTCGTCCCATTTAAATTTTATCGAAATCGATGCCGTAGTTTTGAAATATCAACAGTACACTAAATTTTGATTTCTTTTATCTGGATAACGTTATTCAATATTGCTTCGTAAAACGGTCGTTGGTCCTACAAAATTAATGTGACTAAAAATCCACTTCGCTTCCTTGACCTTAGCAAGTTGATTATTTGAACAAGATATTCGATTTCGTAGGTTCTTATTTAAGCGTTTTGTATAATAACATAGTTAGGAAACAAGGAGGCTGCTGCGCCGTTCGACAAATGAGGAGATCGCGCCCTCTTACAAATTGGCCGCATTAATATACTCCGCAGGATAGCCCGTACGCATGAACAGGGTGCGATGATTGTTACCAATACTGAGATATCTTGAAGTTTAAAAGTTGTTCATTACTCCTGCATCTGCAATCGAACAAATTTACTGAAACGTGACGTGACGAAATTTGAACTTCACCTTACGATTGTAACTCGGATGTCTTAGCCCCCATGTGTGGACAAAGATTACCTCTGTAATATACCACTCTGTTCGTTCCTCGGTTTTAGGTTTCTAACTAGTACTAGCTGTATTCCGTAAATTATCAGTGCATATAGTCTCAAGTCATCCTATACAACGGTGACCGATTTGCGGTGTCTATTCCAAATCTCTACTATAATGGTTATCGGTTGTGTGACAGATATGATCACTGATTTATGACAGTGACATCATATGCTATCTTTCAGAGAGACCCCAAACATATGTAGCCTTTTCCATTTAACCATGAAAGTGTTTCGTAAGGCCATGACGGGTAGAACATATTGATTTAACACTTTTGTCTTGAGATAAATGAAAATAGAATTGAAAAATATTTGATAAAGTGACAGAAAAAAATACGGTATCTGTTTTTTATCTTGTAATCCATGGAAAGAATCCATGGAATTTTAAATCGCATGATACTCTATTTACTGGAACATAAGTCATTTGATGTTGGATTTTCAATTGTCTACACAAGGCGAGTTTTATGAGATTACTACTCTCTCTCAACTGTGATAATGACTTGCTGCATCTAATTTTTTGCTACCATGTTTTGAAATGTTAGTCCATTTTGAAAAGAGTCCATTTAGGAAAGGAAAACGTAAGAAAGGTTAACAAAAAAGTAACAAAACTAATCTGAGCTATGGCATGGTCAGTAATATTTTTGTGGTTATTTATCTGATTAGAAAGCCGTCACCCAACTGAAGCGTACCTCCTGTACAGTTGCAGGAAGAGAGTACCAATTCGGGCGGGCTGTCGAATGCTCGTCTTGCGGCGCCTTTACAGGCTCGCGGTGTGGTCGCGCAGCAGCACAGAGGAACATGTGGAGGTACTTCAATATTTATTTGATCTTCTTTATTTTTACAACAGTCGGACCATAATACATTTTTTGTTAAGTAGAACATGATACGAGTATCTAAGGACATTACTGTTTATAAATCCTCCAAATATTTCATAGTTATTTTGTGATATCAAAGTTAACACCATAAGTATTATGAGGTTTGCATTATAAACATGTGTTCTGATTTATTGTTTTCAGTGTGTTATTGAAAACATTGACACAAAACACATGTGTGTCTGGTTTTCATATGAATATATAACATAATGTTACAGGCAAATTTTGTGAAATAACTATATGCTAACTATTTCAAGCTTGTGCCTATATTTAATAAAATATCTCTAATCAATCTATAAAGGCACCCACTATGTTTAGTCGGTTATTTTTTTCTTATAGTATAAACCGTTCAATAATATTTGAAGACTTAAAACAACTCTATTTCGCTGCGGGACCGCACAGCGAGCGGGCTGTCAATAAGTACGGCTGATATCGGTTTAATTCCCCTCTGACGGCGGAATGTTAATTAAACACGCGCTGATCGACGGAGCGTCTTCAGGTGTGGCCCACGACGGCCCACGACGGCCCACCACTCATCTGTACAGGGAGCTGTATACTAGTATACACCAACAGTTAAATACGTACAGAAATGGTTTATTTTACCGTTATTTTTGCACTTTCTTACAGCGCATTTATAGTGGTAGGATTTCTTGAGTCTTCTTGGGAAATGCCATACATTTTCCAGTTCATTATGGTATTCCGGTTAGGAGAGCAATGTTCCAGATCCAAGAGATAATTAGTGTTTTATCTATGGGCAACGTGCGCAGAGTGTGAGCTAGGCAGTGATTGGAAAACGCTATATTCACATAGTTGCGTGGCTGTGTCATATTTTGGGTAGGAGTCTCGTTTACCATATTGCTCGTCCTGTCACTAAATATAATATACATATTCTGTCACTACTTGACGTGTCATCTCATACCGGAGATTGGCTAACATTGGAGCCACCATCATAAGTATAAGCTCTTTAAATGTTTCCACAGCTCGCGGACTCGCTATTTCTCTCACATGGAAAGTTGTAGCCTAATCCACCACGCTAGCTCATTGCTCTGGTGGATGACGCATGACCTCGAAAGATTCTTGTAACATGTCAGTTTTCTCACGATGTTTTCCTTCGCCGCTTCTTTAAGCTAACGGCGTTAAAGTACCATTCGAATCTCGGCTGCGGATGCAGGTGGTACACGCAGAACACGCAACCGAGGCTCGGCAGCACGTGCAGCTGCGTTCGCGCTGTTTTTCTCAGACGTTCATATTTACTACGTAGTAAGTTGTAAAGTATTTATTTTATTTATTACGTATTCTAATTTTTTTTAATATAAGTAAGTATATAGTATTTAACAACGTGTACATAATAATAGTATTTTAAAAGTTTTCACACATTATTTTGTTTCAAAATTATTTTAGTTTCTACTATTTATATTTGCCTAACATAACATTTAAATGTCCTACTCAGCGGGTAGCTGGTAGAAAATGCGCCCTAGCATTAAGCTTTCCGTTTGTACATTATTTTTGTTACTGTGCAATAAATATTAAATAAATAAATAAATAAATACATAGGAAACCAGTCGAGCAGTCGCCGCATGTGTTCCCTGCTGCAACCTGCAAGCGAGATTCGAATGACACCTTTACGCACATGACTTCAAAAAGACAGTGGTGCACGTGGGGCTCGAGCCAACGGCTCTATTCGGCAGCTGCCGCTCTCCCGACTAGACCAGCCTGTAACTTCAAATTTCATTGGCGCCATCACAACTTGAATCTATGCGGCATGGTATAGGATAATTTTGTACTCAAGTTGAACAATGAATTGAGTATTTTTCCGGGGGTTTTAAGTAATTAATTTCTGTGACCGCAAAACTGACCTTGAGACATTTTTGTAGTAGTAACACTCTGTGTAGACCGCCTTAGCCCACTTTTTCCAGTTATTCCATCACCAAGCGCGAATGGAAGACCAATGATTCGAGAGAGATTATAAGGAAAACATATATTACTATTAATATCATAAGTACTTGCATTTTACCCGCGGCATTGCCAGCGTAAAATTGACAAAAACACCTAAAAAAAATCTTTTGAAACTTAACATTTTTCGTGGAAAAATAAATAGTACCTATATTTTGTTTGTGTGCTATTCTAGACTATCATTTATCTAAGTTTCAAATGTAGTACTGATCTGTTTAATTTTTACAACATAACTGAGCAACAAACATTCATGTTTTGAAAAAAACTTTGACATTTAGTAGGATTATATAAATAATCTTCATTCTGTGACTACTATCTACTTTCCCTAAGACACCAGTTTCAGCATCATTAACCCTGTTCCAAAAATAACATTCCGTTGCTAATCTAGCAAACAATACAAATTTAAATTTGAACACCATCTGATCTGAACAGCCAACAAAGGGCTGATAGTCTAACTTTGAAGCGTAAGGGGTTCTCATTTGTACACCTCAATACAAAATGCTGATAGCATCTAAATAACGTCAGCGAACTCATATTAAAAGGCCCAAAATACCGATAAACCGTGGATGTAGGCTGATTGGTTTCTGGAAACGACAGGCAAATGTCAAATATTATTAGATTAGAATAATTTTTATTGACATACTTAAACATTCCATTAACATTTCACATAAATAAATTGTAAAACAATGAATAACAGGGCTTAGAATGTCTCGTCAAAATATTAGTGACATAATCAATAAGTATTGGACGTTGCTTATCACTATTGTCGGGCAAATGGGTGGGAATCGAACCTACAACCTACGACTCTGTGGAAGGACAACTATTCTAAGCTACAACGTTAGTTAATTTTATCATTTTCTCTATCGTTAAGTAAATATTCTACTACCTATTCAAACATTATTATTTTAATATATACAAAATGTTTTAATTCCATAAACATTGGAATTAAAACATTTTGCTCGATTACGTCGGAACGGTTGAAAAGATCGACATGAAATTGGGAACACGGCTGGCTTATGATCTGTGGGAAATACATTTTTTACCGCAAGTAAACAATGGGACGGGAACGACGCAGGTAAAACCGAGGAGATTGCTAGTGAACAATAAATGTTAGTTGGCAACAAGATATTTACATATATACATTTTAAATATTTTTTTATTTAAAATGTGCAATGACCATTTTAGTTTAAATACCAAAAGAAACACACGTTCGAAGTTTTTCGATTATCTAGTACCTTTTCCAGTAAAAGTATTTCCGTGACCTCCTTATTTTATCAGGTATCGGATAGTCTTACTAATCCGAGTTGGAAATGAAAGGGTGACAAAGAGATCGCCGATACAATACTTCTAAACTGGAAGCGGCCTCTCAGGAGTTCGGGCTCATACCATTTGGAGCGAATTTAATGGACGAAAATAATTGGGTCCGATTTAGAGTTAGAAAATAGAGTTCTGATTTTCATAAAATATAGATAGAAGGAATAACATTATTAAAACTTCTGTAAAAAAAGTACAAAGAAACTAACATTTGTTTAATTTTATTCCATTCTCATAACATGGACCTGTAAAAAAAAGTCGGACGTAGTCTCGCTAAATCATAAAACTGTTTCCATCGAGTCAGCCATATAATATGCACGAATGCGCTGTCACATACAGGTTGACACGCACACATCAGTGGGTAATTATACGCGCTTCTTGTGTATATGTCTTCGTGTCAGCCTATCAGTGACAATCTGACAACACACACGTGCAAATGGCCGACTCAAGTGACCCATTTTTTGTTTTATCGAGACTACGTCCGACTTTTTTATACATCCATGTCTCATAATAAATCTTTCTGAAATATCTGTAAGCATATTTATAATTTTTAAACCTTATTTTGTCAAAAACAAAATCTCTATATATAAAAATGTTATGTTGGTTTGTGTACGCTTCAAAAACTCAAAAAGTTCTGCACCGATCGAGCTGAAATTTTACAATGATATATAATCCGCATCAAGAATTGTTTTTATCTAATTTTTGCATCACAATGTGCCACAGCGAAGCGTGGCAGGGTACAACTAGTGTTTAATAATTTTAAATTCACACGTTCACACTCATAAACATTGAGGTTTTTGAGTAAACTTTTTATAAATACTATTTTTTTACATATATTGCCAAATTGATATTTTTCAAAAACAGTTTTGGTTTCGACAAAATTCAAACTAGATAATTTGTGAAGTGCTGAATTCCTATCTGTTAGGTATTAGATCTAGATTATCTAATATACTAGCGACCCGCCCCGGCTTCGCACGGGTGCAATGCTGATACTAAATATAGGTACTAATAAAATTCCGGTCTGGCGGCAAGACGTTTCGTTTTACGTAGTCACATAAGTCACAGTTTTTGTCATGGGTACTTTTTTGGCGCGACGGACGCACGCAATGTGTTGATTGATGGAACGAAACGTGCTTCAAAACAAAGATAGTGACAGCGGTTTGTTTGTCAGTGCCATCAATCAGAATTAACGAAATTCTCCATAATCCGAATTTTGTGGACATATTTTGTCGCCTCAAAATCAATATTTTTTATGTTTTGTTATTCATATAAGATTTCGATCAAGTCGGTATACTACGAAATTATTAATATGGCTGCTCCTAGCTTGAAAAAGCGACGTCGTCTCATCGTACCGTCGAAGACTACGTACTACTGAACGAGAACATTTGACTCCTCTTTTGTGATAAGAACGTTTATGTTTTGGAATGAGTTGTCGAGTGGGGGTTTCCCGACAATTACAAGCTCTATAGTAAGTACTTAAATGAAATGCTTTCTTCAAGTATAGTTAGGAAGATTAGGTTATTAGAGCTCTATGCATTCTACCACGGATATTACTTTCTACGCTAGCCGAAAGAGTTCCCTTGGCAATAGAAGTCATGTGAAACGAACTTTAATATGTCCATTTCTGAACAAAATAAATAAATAAATGTAAATTTCACATTTATTCAGCTGTTGGTGTCTAATGTATTACTTTACATCATTACTATTAATGATTGTTCATAAAGTTTAAATCAAAATAACAAACCAATATTGTGAGTTTGGGTATCGGATTTTAGGTGATCTTGCTCCGGTTCGTACCTGGTGTAAAGGTTGGCCATAACCATCCAGCGTGGCAATGCAGCCAGTGTTATGGTTGCCCTGTATTGGGTGGTTTATTTGATTATGTGTTATATTTAAATTAACTTTAGATTTAATATTGGAAATGTTATTCTCATTGGTGTAATTCGGTATTAAACCGGTACTAATTGATCAAATATATAAATAAATAAAATAAATTATTGACGAACATTTCCTGATTGAATGATAATTTTACTCTCATATTTTAATATGAATGTGATTGGACTTTGGCAAGCAATTAGCCTAATCAATGCACTTCAGTTTGACCAATCATAATGAAACTGAATTAAGTTTGTTATTTTTGGAAAGATATCATATCATATCATATCATATAATTTATTCAATTGCAACATGTACATGACATTGACTTAAAACTTAAATCTAGTGTGTACATGACCTTGACCCGGAAAGATAGGCAGATAGATAGATACTCTTTATTGACACACAAAAAAGGATACATAGCAAAAATAAACAAAAATAGTTAATGAGTACGACAGTGGGCGGCATTATCACTAAAAGCGATCTCTTCCAGGCAACCATAGGATGGAAAACAATATGTGTACAAGCCAGAAATTGACATGCGCAAATAAGAAGTACAAAAAATCATACTTTAAGTAATAAAATTAAATAATAGAAAACAAAACACATCTAATATCTATACTAATAATATAAAGCTGAAGAGTTTGTATGTTTGAACGCTAGGATCTCGGGAAGTGCTGGTCTGAATTGAAAGATTATTTTTCTATTGGATAGTCCATTTATCAAGGAAGGCTATAGAAAATAACGCTACTATTAACAGAAGCGGAGCATGAATCAAGAATGTCACAAAATTGGGAAAAAATATTCGTTTTGAGAGTTTTCGTACGTTTCGTGCATTGACATGACACATGACAGCATGTGTCTAAGATTGCGTCATTGAATATCACAGATAACATACCTCTTGAATATAAAACCTTTGCTAATCTCTGAGTTGGTACGACCAATTTCCGACAGGTGGCGTAGCAGGTAGCTGAAGACGTGTTTTGTTTGAAAGCGATATTCTCCGGAATGACTGAACCGATTTCAGTCACTCTTTCACCGTTGTATATGTACGGGATCCTGATGACTATAAAAATGTACCACAGGTGACGCCGAGGCGGGCATCTAGTGTATAATAAAAATAGAACAACCTGATACAAGAATACCAAAACTTATATATTAAAATAGCATAAACTAATAAACACTATTAAAATAAATATTCGCAAATAAAATATAAATACATATATGTATATAATAACAGCTGTAATTGCAATACTCAACAACAAGTCTACTATTTCGACAAATATAATTGTTTCACATCTTGAAAGTCTTCTGGAACCGATCAAACTCTTATTAATTGTTCCACAACCAAATAATAAACGACCAAGAATTATTGCTTCAAGGGAGACAAGATACGTGACAAAGGTATGATATATCTACATCTTGTTTTGCGGAAATGAGGCACTACAAATCTATATGAACAATAAAAAAAACCAATAAAATAAAAATCGGTGAAATAATCAGCAGCCTTTTCGTGCAAAGTAATTTCTTTTAGGCAACCTTGGGATTGACAAAAACTTCGTAAATCTTTTAACGCACCATGCAAGTGTAGTGCAACAAAGACTTTTGATATAAGATTTGGTACGTTATTATTTTTAATTTATTGTATTTAATGACATAGTGATTTGAATTATTGTCTGAAATTTTGATTTATTTATTTTTTAATTAATACTATCTCCATGGGTTTATATTCTTAATTAATTACATTTTGTGTAATTCTTTTACATTGAAGTTTGTGACGTGTAATATTTTTATGAATAAATATGATTATGATTAGGTACGCTAAAACGACATAAACGAATATTGAATGAATGAATGAATGAATTAAATTGAATATTATTATTATATTTATTAATTATTAACTTTTAATTGCTAATTTTATTCTTAGTTCAGTTTCATTTGACATGTAAATGTGTTTAATTTATAATTTAACATATTACCAATTGTATTAATATTAAACATTTATTATTATTAACATTATTAAAAATTGTACACAGTTCTTACATGCTGGTATTGGTGAAACATCAAACTATATTTTAATGTATAAATGTATCTTGTGTGTGTTTTGTCAATAAAGATTACATTATTATATTAATATATTATAATAGCATAGCTTTTATTAACGAAACTATAGTGCAATGACAACTACACTACGCTACATACCTGACTAACTACTTACACTAAGCACACCTGAATAGTATTTTATGTATGATGATTATGATGTAGGGACAGAGAATGCGAATTTGTTTTATGCTATGTAATTATTAGCCCTGTACTATAAAACATTATGTGTTCAAATCGCGAAAGTTTAAAAACAATACACATAGTTTCAGTAGGATATGGAATCGAATCGAGCCACGCGAATAGAACAACCAGCAATAGAAATCGAATCATCGATTCAACCCGGCTACAAATCAGACACAGTTCAAACATCTTCGGGTACTTTGTACCCTCTTACCGAGTTGAGTTATTTGCCCAAGTTATCGGCCCACCGTTTATCACGCACTGTCACATTTAATAATAATTAATGATAATTGCCTTCTAGCTTAGAACAAAGGCGATCGGCCGATTCCCGTAAGTTATTTCAGTTTAAGTTGCTTCTCTTGGAATTTGAGTAGTGACTGTATCTTGTAGTTTGGCTTTTGTGTGCTCGGGGTATGGAGTCGAGTTACGTGTGTTGGGACAAGACGTTTTAACTGATTTAAACAACGACAAAATTTTAAATTTTTAGAAATCCTTGCTAAATAATTATTGTAAACCATCTCGATTGTATCACTCTACAAACAAACCAAATACTTAATGTAAATGTAAATAAGGACTGCAGGTAGAAGTGAACACTAAATTAGAATTTAAGTACTTTAAACAGCACTAATGTTGCATAAAACATAAGTAAGTTATAATTAAGTGAGTTCGTAAAATAAATTTCCGTAGTAGTAATAAATGAAACGTAGCCGATGTGCTTTTCCAGACTTATATTCTATCTCTGATCCGAATGTCAATCCAATCCGTTCAGACGTTGGAACATGATCGAGCAACAAACATGCAATCTTTGACATCCTACTAATATTATAAATGCTAAAATTTGGAGATTTGATGCCCAACCAATACTGAACGTCGGAACAGATTGGGTTGAAATTTGGAATACAGATTACAGTTTGGAATAACACAGACATTTTATCCCGGTATAATAATGGGAACGCGAACTACGCGGGTGAAACCGCGGGGCACTGCTGGTTTATAATATTTAGTAGGATTTGCATTTAATATTTTTCTTTAACAGACAGTATCACAGACAGTAAGATCATCGTTATTTGAAAAAAATAAAGAGTGAAGAGACAGACCATACAGGGTAAGTAACGTGCCTGCCACATAACAGGACAATGACACGCAGCTATTGGAACATAAAGAGTCCAAATCATTACCTAGCACTGCACTGTATTTGTCACCCAGACATCTAAGACGCCCTGTAATTTCTCTGGAATTTTCCTTCGAAACGAGAACACACTAATGTTTGCACAGCAATGCTGGGCGGTAGAATAACTGGCAAAGATGGTACTTCCCCAGGCGGACTCTGCCAAGAGTCCTAACACTACGTCGTCTCCACAGAGTAGTCACATATTCCTAGTTCGCATACTCGTAATCACTTAGCACTGGTAAACGGTACGCGGTCGCGACACGGTAAACAATATGAAGTAGCAAGTTGAACGATAACTCACGCCGCCACTTAAGTCGCGCGCTGAGCAAACCGAGCATTGTTTGAGCGCCCATCCTGACATACTGCTGTATTGTTTGACTAGGACTATTGTCAGCTGAGTTTGAAACTCTAAAAGTCTTCTTAATTATTTGAAATTTAGAAATTAAACGATTTAAATCGTTAGACAGCGCTTTTATTACTAAAACCATATACAGTAACCCCTATACAACATACCTAAACGGAAAAAAATTGGTTGCCTGTAAAGTCGCTATACGGGCGAAAGTTTTACGTGACAACGACTTTGAGTGGTAAAATAATTTTACGGAAGGGACGCGTGCCTTTCACTTTTTATGTCTGTCTCTCTCGCTCTTAGGCGGGCTAACCATGCCCGAGTGGAAGGGACGCGTGCCTCTCACTCGCTCTCGTTGTGAGCGCATAACGTGAGCGGAGCGTAACGCAGTTTCTTGAAGTGTCACCCGGCAAACCAATTTATAAGACGTTGTCACGTCAAAAATATGGCATATTAATCAGATACTTAAAAGAACTATAAATAAAAACATACTCAATTTCTAAAATCAAATGTTAAACTGTCCCGCAATTGTCAGATCCTAGTCCAAAAGTATGATACCAAAGAGTTTACATATATTACGTATAGAGTTAGATTTTCCCCACGGTTCTTTTGTGTCAATCGTAAGCAGATGACGTGCATACTTTCTATGGCAACAGATTGATATGCCGTGAGGCCGCGACAAAAGTACGAGTATGACATTTCCAAAAGAGCGACAAGGCAGGAAAGATCCTACCCGTGCTCTACCCGTGCTTTCGGTGTAAAGCATCTGTGCCAACTCTGCCTAACGTAGTATATGTGAACTCTTTGTGTCATACCTTGTATTATTTTTGGAACGAACGAGGTTCCTTGGCTGAAGGCTGAGGCTTGGAGCTTGGAGGAGGTAGAGATATATCTGCGCGTTGCGCAATCGAACTGAAAAAGATGTGAGACGAGAACTGTAAGAAAAATATCTAACGGAAGCGACGCGTTAAAACTGCCAGTGACCAGTGTTGCGTGATTTTTCATAGGATCGTACCACAAATAATAATAAAATAAAGAAAGCATTTTGTTTTCAAATTATATTGCTTCTGTATTATCGGAAAGAACGTTTCTACCTGGTGTCCCATGATACTAAATTTTTCTTTTTTATAGATAAATAGATACATAGATACTCTTTATTGACACACCAAAAACAAAGTGCGACAGTGGGCGACCTTATCACTAAAAGCGATCTCTTCCAGACAACCTTAGGATGGAAAACAAAATGTGGACAAGTCAGAAATTGGGGTGCGCAAATAAGAAGTACAAACAACAAGTTTTATGATATAGAAATCAAATTAAGAACGAATCAAGTAAATCGGGACGGCTACGACGACGTCCTAGCCCTAATGGCTCTAGGTCCTACCTAGGACCCAGGGTCCTTTTTTAGGGTCAATAAAAAATATTTTCTGTTAAGTCGGTTGGTTTACGGACGGTAGCCTAACATGACAACGTCATAACAAAACTTTGATAGATGGGGCGCAAGCGTACAATGACCGTAACAGGACATAACGGGACACTTTTTCGTTCATGCAGTCGGCGTTCATCGATTTATTAGACGTTGTCACGTCAAAAATCGCGCAACGAACTTCAGTGTGCCAAATTTGAATTCGGTATACTGCATTACCATATCAAAGTCTAAGTCAAACTTATGTCAACATTGTTACCTGAATAGTAAATATGTGCTCTGAAGAGAGTTGCCAGCCAGCTTGCATAATCTTACACCAGCAATTGACATCGTTCAAAATGATCCTTTATTATTTTTCCAAGCGGACCAAACAAGTCGTAACCAACTTTAACTAGCCAAAAAGTAGTGGTAACTTAGTTTAAAATAAATAGTTTTGATTTATAATTTTCATCTATTTTTAAAGGAATAGCTTTCGAAGACCGTTCTAGAAAGTGCTCACCGTTTCCTCCCCGCCCGTCGCGCCCCGTCCTACAGATAACGAATCGCCACTAAACTCAGAGTTATAAATTTATTTCCCTATACATCACGGTTATTAATCTCGAGGAGAGCTATATAACAGGACATACGTTATTTTTATTGTTGCTATTCCGTATGTAAGTTAGTGCGGGATAAAGTAAATAAAAGAAAGTAAATCATAATGTTATTATTTATGTCGTGCTAGAGGGAGAGCTATTCATTTCTAAAACGGATAAAGACAACCAATTTAAAATTAAGAAGTGATTCTAAATTCAGCTGTACTTTTAACCGACTTCAAAATAGGAGGAGGCACTTAATCTGCAGTCCAGAAGCTAAAATGTCTCGAACTATCAAAAAAGTTTCGAGTTATAAACTAAAAGCCGGGAGTAGCATTGAAATAAAATGCTACCATTTGAGAAACAATGAACTTTTAAAATACTTAAAAGTATGGAAGTATAAAACTAATTGACTACTTTATAATAACACATTTTTAGAGTTAATTATTTGGGAATGGTATTAAAGACGACTTGACGACGCTTCTTATATATAGAGATTTTTTTTTAGTATGATGGCATTTAAAAGTCAATTTAGGCAAGTTGACTTAAAGACGTTGACGGACGGCAGAAATTCTGTCGTACATTTTTTTTGATTGAACGTAGGTTACGCAATAGCCAATTGTGAATCGACTTGACGGTTAGTTTTCATTTAGTAGAGCATACATAGTTTTAATACATTTGATTTGAAATAGTCTTTATTTAATTTGAAGTGACATAATTGCACAATTACCAGTATATTTAAATTAATCCTAGTAGTACAATGAAGTGGTTTACAAAATGTTTTTCAAGTATTAACTAACGTTTTTCGTCCACCCATTTCAATTGAATCGAAATAGGTGCGGTGATTTCTAAAAAAATAAAAATTAAGAAAAAATTGCTCTGCTAT
This sequence comes from Ectropis grisescens, assembly GCA_017562165.1. NCBI lineage: Eukaryota > Metazoa > Arthropoda > Insecta > Lepidoptera > Geometridae > Ectropis > Ectropis grisescens. Next base: position 29,842,091 of record CM029776.1, on the reverse strand, counting down.
ATTATCTGGATGGCTTAATTGTACATATCACAAATAAATTGAAGTCGGGTTTTGTCTTTTAGGAGAAAATTACGTTATTTGTAACGTAACGTTAGTTGTTGCACTCGTCCCCTTCAGAGCTTGTAAAAAAAATATGCCCCATTGATAAATAGACATGAGTTATGAAACGTATCATTACATCATCATCATCATACGCAAGACGTCCACTGCTGAACATAGGCCTCCCCCTAGATTTCCACAACGAACGGTCCTGCGCAACCTGCAACCAGCGGTTTCCAGCGACCTTTATGAGGTCATCTGTCCATGTAGTGAGAGGCCGTCCAACACCGCATCTTCCGGATCGTGGTCGCCGTCGAGAACCTTTCTTCCCCATCGGCTATCAGTTCTATGAGCGATGTGGCCTGTCCATTGCCACTTCAGCTTGCTTACTCTTTGAGCTATGTTGGCCACTTTCATTCTTTCGCGAAAATTCTCATTACGGATTCTGTCGCGCAAAGAGACTCCGAGCATAGCTCTCCCATAGCTCGCTGTGCGACTTTGAGCTTTAACGTATCACTTTACTATAATAAAACTAAGTCTAACATTTACTCAATGCATTATGAAGAACATCCTACTTCCTACTAATATAAATGTATAATGTATGTTTGGATGTTTATTGCTCAATCACGTCGTGATGTGTGAACAGATCGGGCTGAAATTTGGAACATAGTTTGGTTACCTATAATCTGAAAAACACAAAAACTACTTACTTTTTAGCCCAGTCAAATAACGGAACGGGAATTACGCGGGTAAAACCGCTGGGCGCTGCTAGTAAAAAAGTAAACTATTTTTGCAAATATGTACTATTATATGCGTATTTTATATTAATATAAGTTGATTCATATTTTTAATGCAAAGAAATAAGAACATATGACTTGTTTTTAAACAATCTAGCCGTTCATAATTCAGCATTATCTAGTCCTTTAAAAACTATATTTTAGAATCCATTTAGGATGCCCCATAAATAAGACGTAAAGTGCTTTCTGGGTATATTTACAACTTTACCCGTTAATAGCCAAACAGCTTATCTATCATAGCTTTGCGGCCATAATCATAATAAATAAAGGTACCCACTACCACCGACGTCTTTACCACTAGACACCGCAAGCACGTGATCAGACAGATGTTATGTTAAGCTGTTAAGTAGGTAAGTACATAAATATAGGATCAATATAAGTTAATGCATTGATGCTAGAGTCTGGCCAACGAAAGTAGATACTGGATTTTTTCGCAAACTTTTTACATGGCAACACTTCAGTGTTCCTACCATCGGGTATTTACCCTACGAATTGGGATATTTTAAACAAAAAGTACTTAGGGACACTTGATTCCAAAAAGGTATTTTCAAAACAAACTGATTTAAACATTATATGAAATAAGTTTTAAAAATTCGTATGTGATCTAAAATTGTTTTCATCAAAAATAAGTACGACGCATGTACGTGTTGGCGATTATTTCAAGAGCAACACTAAGCCTTAAGTTGGCCTAATAAATAGATTCATTAATTACGCTATTTAATAGAGAATAGCTTGTGCAATTTCAAGCAAATTTTCGGCGATAATCCGAAAGATTTGGTAGAATCGGTATTAGTGTATGGTACCCCCATCTCTGACGCAACAAAATGGCGTGTTTTTTATGTTTCGTAGTAGCTGGGTTGTGTTTATTTTTGGCGAGATTTTCAGTTTAGGGATGCCATGCTGATATATTTTAAATTTGCCGCGCTTTCTCAGTATCAACTTTCGTTAGCCAGACTCTAGCATCCACAAATATCAATAGTTGTACAAATAAACAATTAAAACAAATCCAAAGAATGCTACACGGTTATTTATTTTAACATATATTTATAATATAATTGTGTTCAAAATATTTATGACAAAAAAAAAATTACATTAATGCAAACATATTTCCCCATCGTAATCGTAGAAAATTATAGAAACAAGGAAAGTTTGTAAACGTATCAGAAATGATGCAAGTGATATGAACTGGCCAGTCGTATGTTGGAAACAAGTTTCAAATAAAAAAAAACATCTCATTGTCAGGTTCTGGTTATTTCATTACGCCGTTGCATAAAATTTAATTTAAACTCATCTCTATCTGTCTAAACGTTAATTAAACCTCAGAATCATTAATAGCTCAATGCCATCATTTGACACAATTTTATTTTGCGTAAGTCTTTTGTAATAATGTTCGGAATATGGAATGGAATAAACGTACACGAGTAAATACATTTTAGCACCGCAATGTCCATAATTGGACGGCTCTGAGACACCCATAAACCGATTCTATGTGTTGTCTACGCGTATGATGTCGCTGATTGTCAGGTAAATTCGCGCATTAACCGCTCCGCGTCATTCGACCTGAGTTATGCCGTCTACCCAACATTTAGGCAAACCAGAGGCATTAGCATTAATTTAAAATATTATTTATTGTTTGTAGCTTATTCCTATAGAAGATGCGGTAACTTGTATGGAGGAGACATTTTTTTTTAATTTCTTAAAACTTCAAATATTCACTAGCATTTAGCATTTAATCTATCAAAAAAAAAAAGTTGACGATTGTGGTGTTAATGTTAAATTTTGTAGGAATAATTTAATAGGCACATGTAATAATGACATTACAGCATATCAGACGTTGCCTGATATGCTGTAAATTAAAATTTCTCATATTTCAACAAATTATTATTGTTCTTTGATAACATTAAATCAATAATCTGATACAATATTTAAATATTGGTCATTTTAATGCAGAGGAGCGGAATAAAATATTAAAATCACAAAGAGTTCAGAAACAAAATATTATTATATCTGCTACAATCATATCTAATTAAACGTACTGTAATTTGGACCGATGTACCAAAGTTGTCAATTTCTCATTTCACATTTTTAACAAATTTGATTTAAGATTGAAAAATTCGCCGTTACGTGTGTCAAACGTGAATGACTTTTCAAAGCGCTTTGTACGAAGACGCAGATTATTTACGACGAAAGAGTAGAACGACTTGCTTATCTACGAAGCTTAATACGAATAAAAGTGGTCAAGTGCGAGTCGGACTCGCCCATGAAGGCCTCCGTAGCAGCAAGTAACATATTATAAAAGTTCTTGTAGTTCGTTGTTACTTTAATCGGTGTTTTAACAATAGGTAGTCAATTTATGACGTATTAAAATAAAACTACTTATTAGATCTCATTCAAACCAATTTTCGTTGATAGTTTTTTAGTTTTCATGGTAATGTACATCATACACTTTTAATATTTTTGTCATTCTCTTAAATCTATTTAGTTTAGAAAAAAATATGTTTGGAACCTCAATATCATTTTTAATGACTTATCCATAGATAACCCACACGTATGGTTTTGATCAAAAAATCATTTTTGAGTTTCAAATCTAAGTATGGGACACCCCTAAAATTTTTGTTTTTTACTATTATTTGTATCAAAATCTTAATGCGGCTCACAGATTACATCTACTTACCAAGTTTCAATAGTATAGCTGTTATAATTCGGAGAAAAGTGGCTATGAATTACGGAGGGACAGACAGACAGACATGACGAATCTATAAGGGTCCCGTATTTTGCCATTTGGCTACGGAACCCTAAAAAGCGAGGGCGATATTAGGTCGTGCTGCTCCCATGCATACTGGTCAAAGTGAAGTCTATAAAAAACAGCAGGATGAGCAACCTTTCCCTTGTGATTCAGGTTTTGTAATATCTCGCCGACTGGCGTGCGTATCTCTAGTTAATTTAATAGCATGTTTCTAGAAGGAGTACAAGTCTTCAAGGTATCTTGACCCTGTCGAATAGTTTTAATGAATTCAAATTAATGACACATTATATTAGGGCAGATACTACATTATCTGCACTGACATTTATGATGGTCAATACCTCTTTTTGAGTTGCCAGGTCGTTCCTAGTTCCTCCTTATCGACAACAGCCCAGCCGTGATCATGTCGATTGGCCAAGGTAAGATTGGAATAGGTCTTAGCGCCTTCAGCCCTAATCCAAAGTTCAGTGTGTAGTAGAGGGCACTTGAGGCCAGCTACCATAGGTTCTTTCAAAGAAAAGAAGACAGATATTGTGTATTTAATGATATTTGTACGATCAAATCTAACAGATATCTTGTCCTCGGAAGATCCTTCGCAATTCTCTGGCCGTGAACCAAATCGAGCTGAAGTCCAGCAATAGTGCACAGTTAGCGACGATATTACCCGCTCCGCCTTTGCAGCTGTATTACCAGCTCCAGGCAGCGTGTTGATGATCTCGTTAAGGGTAAGATGACACCAAATGACCGTAATTATACCCAGTTAAGGGTAACTTAGGGGGGAGTAATCGCCCCGACGGCTGTTTTTGCCGAATTTGGTTAGAATTTACAGGCGTCTCCCGTTCCATTGTTTATTAAAGTTTTTTTATTGTTATTGCCGGGTCTAATTGGTATTGTATCTGTTGGACATCTGGCTTGGGAGTGTCGCGTTTAGTATGAAACGACAATGGAGTTCAATTTAGGGATATATTTTAGGTGGGTGATGGTTTGATATTATTGTTTTTAGTATGTAGACTGACGAAATGAGCAAGGCATTGTATTTATTAAATTTAATTTTTCAATTAGTACTATTATAAACAACAACTTATATAACAATTATGAGGCTTGAGATTAGAGCTAAAATAGTCTAAATATTATGAAATGACCAGATATAACAGTACTGTTGTGATACAAAATCAAACGTAAAAAAGTTAAGACAAAGAATAAGTAAGGAACTATCACTAAAATTATACACCATTTTAGAAGTAAAGATATACTTAATATTATTAACACAAAGATTGTCACATTACAAAAAATAATAATAAAATTTAAAAAATTAAGAATAATAATAAACCTTTTGACCAAATGTCACGTCATTGTACAAAGTCATGTCAACGGTTGGAAACATGCGGATGAAGGTAAGAAATGCGTCTTCATTAAAAAAAATGCGCGTTTAAGAAATATTAGGAAAAATATATATTTTGTTTCTATAACTATTTAAAGACAACCAAAATACTTTTGTTTTGCAAATCTGGACTCATTCTACTTAATCATGTAAATGTCTGTACGTACCTAAATACAAAACATAATATTTTAATTTTGTATTGTGTACGTACATTTAAACCTTTCAGATTACGAGTATTTGTCATGTTCATATATATACTATAAGTGTAATAATAAAAATAATTTATTGCTGTCTTTACCTAAGAACACTATAAAATATCTATATATTATTCAATCATGTAATCCTTTTCTTAATTTCTAAATTTTTTACAATATGAATAAAAAATATAAAAATTATAAAAAAACTTAAAAACAAGGCTGCCGCCAGCAGCGGGGCAGGGCGTAAGCTACCGGTGGTTAGGGCTATAATAGACTGAGGAACCTCCTGACGATGCGCGCTGTGTCAAGGATGACCGCTTTCTGCATCTGACCCTTAATCCAGCCGTCTAGCGAAAGTCTCTTAAGATGTTGGTCGCGACTTTTCGCTATAAGGCCGTTTGCCAAGACGACTATTGGGACTATGATCGTCGAATCAACATCCCACATGGCGGTAACCTTATGAGCCAAGTCAAGGTACTTGCTAAGCTTGTCCTTGTCGGCTTTCACGAGGTTCTCGTCATGTGGTATGGTGATATCGACGATCACAGTCCGGTGCCGAGACTGGTCTGCCAGTTATACTTACATATTATTATTAACTAGACGCCCGCCCCGGCTTCGCCCGTGGTACAGATGTAGCACTCAGCGGGATCCCGTACATACACAACGTGAAAAAATGACTGAAATCGGTTCAGTCATTCCTGAGAATATCGCTTTCAAACAAAAAACCTCTTGAGCTACCTGCTACGCCACCTGTAGGATATTGGTCGTACCAATTCTGATTTAGAAACAAATTTGATTAGCAAAGGTTTATATTCAATGACGCCATCTTAGACATATATGCTGTCATGTCAAAGCAAAGTACGAAAACTCTCAAAAAGGAATATTTTTTTCCCGTTTTAGTTACATTCTTGATTCATGCTCCGCTTCTATTGATAGTAGCCTTATGTTCTACAGTCTTCCTCGATAAATGGACTATCCAATAGAAAAATAATCTTTCAATTCGGACCAGTACTTCCCGAGATCCTATCGTTCAAACAAACAAACTCTGCAGCTTTATAATATTAGTATAGATAAAATTTAGGTACTATCGGTGTTTAATACGATAAACATTGTACATTATTTGATGTGTGAATATTATTTGATTAATTTAACGAGTAAATCTGTGTACCTTCATAATCATTATCATTATTTTACTCGTTGTTGAGACAGAATAAAAATGTGAAGTATATACTATTTTACTATATTTATTCAACATTTAATTTAATCGTTTGTTGTGTAATCACTGTCAAAATAATAGCTTTGACGGTAATTGTTTAAAATATTGTTTTTTTTATTTGTTTCGGAAGTATTTATACTTTTATATTAATTGACGAGTAAATGGATATATTGGCCAAGTAGTACTGTGATTTTAACCTAGCAACCGCCCCCGTCCGCACATGGTGCAACAGTCCCACCCAAAAACTAGCAACAGATCATAAACCAACAAATCAGAAGCAAGCGGGCGGACCGAATCGCTCGTTTATTCCACCTGGGCGCGCACTCGTAAACATCGGACAAGAAAAGCAAAACGTATGTGCCGCATCGGCGGTAAAGCCCGGAGCAAATCTGGCCGGATAGCGGGCCTGATCGACAAATCCGCCAGATTACCGCCGATACCCGCCATGTTTATGAGACAAGCGGCGGACTCGCTGGACGGTGCGACGACTAGGGCTGCACGCCGTACGCAATTAGCTAGCTAGATACAGAACTAATAGCAGTCCTAAATTTTGATTTATTAGTGGTTGTTTCGCGCAACTCTACAAGAACGATTTGACTCGAAACGTAGCACATAGTTAGAAAATCTTTACAACTCTAACTAATCTTTGGAACTGAAGTATTGTTTTACATCTTCTAGATGTAATTACAGTTTATTACTAACCATGTTTTATTTTGTTAAAAAAACATTTTAACGTTACAAGATTACGCATCAGACATAAATTCATCGAAGGTATTGCTTTAAAAAAAAATGGGGAACAACATTGTTAAAAACAATGAAACCAAAAACAATGAATTCATTTAAAACAGTAGAAATTAAACTAAAAACTCTATATAACTCGCTTATAACCAACTTAGTATTTATCCAGCATTTTTTGCCATTAAAAACCAACATACTGGCCGCAAACACAAGCAATTCAGCCGTAAACACTAACTTAAACTCGCAAACTTTTAAAAATGGAACGCCGTATTCCCGCGCAATAAAATAAAATAAAAATGTAAATTTTCTTGTGTTGGCAGCCCTGCGCCCGATCCGGCAAGATAGAGGAAAGGTAGTCCGAATAATATTTTGGCTTACGAAACGAGTTCAAGTTTTAATAGTGTGCTCACATGTTTATGTTATAGGACCTAGGATCGAATGGTATGATCCGGTCCTTAGAGTGTTCTGATATACGATTCGGAACTGGGAACTTTGATTGAAGTTTTTCTCTTTTTTGTTTTATTCTCTTGTGTTTGGGTTATTGTGGTTTATGATGACATTGACTTAGTTGGGGGTTGAAAGTAATATGTGGACAACTTATTTATGTATGGAGCTCTAGCCCTTTGTAAATAAGTGAATGAAGAACTGATCGCAATAAATTGTACATAGTGGTCCTTCATAATTAATTTATGAAGGATCGTAAGGTAGTTGGTTCGAATCCCACCAGTACCTCTGGCATTTTTTTAAGTGTGTTTTGCAAGGTCATCATTACCACTGGCTTTAACAGTGAAGGAAAATATCGCAAGAAAACTGGCAAGCCTCAAAAATGAATAACTGTTTCATTTAAAGATAATTATAATATTAATTAACACTAGTGGGGTTAACTAATAGATATTATTTTGTGTTAATATCATGACTCTTTAATTTATTATTTAATAATATTATTTTTCAGGAAACGTAATCAGCGTGATATTTGTGCAAAATGACGGTGTTTTGTGGAAGAAGGCATTGAGTTCCAGCAATGAGAATTTACTAACTATTATATGTATTTTATTTATTTTACTTATATTATATTTATTTATATTTTTATTAACTGATATATTTATTAAAATATTATAACTGTTATTTTGCTATATTTAACCCTGAATTATCAAAAAACTCAAAATTAAAAAAAAATTACATCAAAAAACTTATTGTAAATTAGCACCAATCATATTTCAGTCTTCGTCCTTACAAATAATACTTCTAGGTACATTTGAAGTAATATTTACGGCACGATGCGTACACGATATCAATATCTCGTCTATAAATAATAATCTCATAGTCTAATTTACCATATCAAGGGGTAGAATCGACCCCGGGCAACCCCATCGGCGCGATATTTGTGCCCAGTGCCGGACATATTTAAGCTATTTTATTTATTTTCAGATACAAAAGGCCTTATCGGCGGATATATAGCTTTTGCCTGTGTTCATAATAAGCTACAATCTTAACGAAATTACTTAAAATAAAGTATGAAGTTTTTTTTTGAAAACTTTCTTTAAGTTCGTTTGGGCATTTTTCGGGATAGGAAAAAATTAAATTGAAGTGTCTGTTTAAAAATTACATAAAGTATAAGTAAATAGATTAGGGTTTTCCGCACGGTTCCTTTGTACCAATCGTAAGCATATGAGGTGTATATTAGCAATGGCAACAGAGTGATGTGCCGCGACAAAAGTATGACAAGAGCGATTAAAGTCGTGCTTTCGGTGTGAGGCGTTTATTCCAACTCTATACGTAGTACTTATTTGTAAACTCTTTGGTTTATAATGTTAAAATAACCGCTTATTACTACATGCATATAGACGGTAGATATACCAAAATAACAATTTTTGCCTGTCTGTTTGTAGCAACTAATCGCCGAAACGGCTGGATCGATTTTAACGATTATGGCCGATTAGTGCTTTGCCTACTAGATAACTGATGTTCTAATGCATAACTTAGACTACACCAAGGACGTATCAAAAATAACATGGACTACACTTACTAGAAGAAAATAATTCCTAATTCCGTGTTTAGTCCCTTACGGGGACTCGTCATAGAGGTATAATTATGAGCTGTTTCATCGATTACTACAATTCTAAGAAATACTAATACAAATTATTCATGTTTAATTTTATTGTAGCATTGTAAATGACGTTACCAAGTGATCTTTTGAATTAATAATCATCATCATCATCATCAGCCGCAAGACGTCCACTGCTGAACATCCTCCCCCCTTGATTTCCACAACGAACGTCCTGCGCAACCTGCAACCAGCGGTTTCCAGCGACCTTTGTGAGGTCATCTGTCCATCTAGTGGGAGGCCGTCCAACACTGCGTCTTCGGGTTTGTGGTCGCCACTCGAGAACCTTTCTTCCCCATCGGTTGTCAGTTCTGCGAGCGATGTGGCCTGCCCATTGCCACTTCAGCTTGAGATATGTCGGCCACTTTCGTTTCGTTTCGTTTGAATTAATGGTTCGAATAAATAAATTGCAATAGATTCTTTATTGTCACATAAAATTTGTTTGGTCTGAAGTAAATTTTTTTTACGACCTTTGGTCTAATCTGTGACTATTTCAGCCAATATTTTCCGCGAGCTATTGGACTTTTGTAACAAAGAGTTGTGTAATAACTTTGATTTATCCGCTTCAAAACATGGCACTGAAATTTATGATAAAAAGTATTATGCAAAATTAGAGATATTTATTTTTAAAATATTTAAACCCCGTAATTTCTTCCATTTTGCCATAATTCTATTTTTAATGGGAAATTAACACTATAATAATCTTACCAGTTTATTCGAAAAAAAAATTGCTTGTAAATATATACATTGCTATTGTATGTTTGTAAAGTCGGTTGGTTTACGGACTATAGTTTAACGTGACAACGTCAAAACAAAACATTGATAGATGCGGCGCAAGCGTGCAATTAGCGTAACAGGACTATGAGCGTAACAGGACATAACGGGATAAATTTTTGTCCATGCAGCCGGCGTTTATCGATTTATTAGACGTTGTCACGTTAAAAAAATGAATGTTGGATCAACTAGTGTTGTATAAAACTAATTATAATGAAAATAGGCGCACAAAACTCTCTGAATTTGAACAGAACGCCCTCTGACGTCCTGCCTATAAACCAGGCTTCTCATAGCGGGCCGCGTTATCAGACATTTGATGGGCGGCGTAGTTTTAAACACGCGCGCGCCCTGTAAATAATCGCGGGCCGCATTGTTCGACCCGCGATAATGCGTAATGAGCCCGCCTGTAGTTTCGGTTGGCCGCGCCTGCGGAATTACAATAGTTCTGGGGAATTTGAATTAATTTTTGAATAACCGAGTTAGGATTATGCAATATAAAATGTAGAGGTATATTTTTTTAAATTAGGTTGTTTTTTTTTTGGTTTTAGATGTGGCAATGACTGGAATGATGGCAATGAATGTTTGCATCAAATATATGTTTTTTACCTTGGGAAAGTATGGACGTTTATTACACAATCACGACTTAATGGATCGGGCTTAAATTTTATTAGATATTAAATAGATTTTAATAGCATAAAGGCTTACTTTCTGCCACGGGAAAATAATGGGAACGGGTACTGCACCGGGAAATCCGTGAAGCGCTGCTAGTGTAATTTGTATAAGAAGCAATAAAAGGACCTTTAGGGTAATACAATGTTGTTTTGTTTAAAACTAGATACACTCACCTACTCGTATGATGTGACTTTTTGCCTTAATAAATAAATAACTTTGTAGTAGAACACGAAAAAGCTTTAACCAGACTAAAATTGATTAAAAAATTGGTTGCCTGTAAAGTCGGTATACGGGCGAAAGTTTTACGTGACAACGACTTTGAGTGGTAAAATAATTTTACGGAAGGGACGCGTGCCTTTCACTTTTTATGTCTGTCTTTCTCGCTCTTAGGCGGGCTAACCATGCCCGAGTGGAAGGGACGCGTGCCTCTCACTCGCTCTCGTTGTGAGCGCATAACGTGAGCGGAGCGTAACGCAGTTTCTTGAAGTGTCACCCGGCAAACCAATTTATAAGACGTTGTCACGTCAAAAATTATCATAGTGTCGGCTTGTCGGATCTTACAGCTAACGTGATTTGATTTTTAATTTATTCAAATCTAAGGTACTGTCTACGTTTATTATTGTTATAATTGAGCTGGTTGGTTTCTGTTTTAACCGACTTCAATATAGAGATAGGGAAATGGAGGTGTTGCTCAATTTGGTTGTATATTTTGTCAGTAGGTTTGTTACGCAATGGGTCAGCCCGAATATCCGTGGGGTCAGCCAATTGTGATTGCCACTAGTGTTTTTGTTCTTCTGAAAATGTTGCATTAAAACTATCTTGCCACTGAAGTATGTCTAAAAGTCACAAAGAAGTATTTAGCATAAATAACCCTTAAATGTTAAACTACTTAATGTTCCGACTGCTGGGACCCGGGGCTCTACCGCCTAATCAGAACTGTCTTAGCTTAGATATTGCTCTCTCTTTTTCTTCTGCTTGAAATGATAGAGACCGCATTACCAAAGCGAAAGCCGCTTTAGTTAGGGGGTAGAAGGGGTGGGCCCTACTGTTGCTAAGAGAGAGAGTCAAGACTATAATCCCCCACGCTGACACAGTGGTGTGTTTTGATGGACCTCGAAAAATGTCGGTTTCCTCGTGCTGTTTTCCTTCACCGTTTTAAGTTAGCGGCATAACGCACATGACTTCGAAAAGACAGTGGTGCGCGTGGGATTGAAACTCGGGTCTACGGATCGGCAGGCACCGTTCTCCCGACTATACAAGCCATAACTTGTTTAAAAAGAAGTAAACAAAGTTTTTACATCCCACCAGCTCGGAAAGTGTACTTTTGCTCCTCGATATCAGGGCGCAAAAGTCGTTTTTACCCTGTAGAGGTTAAAGTAAATTTGAATTTAGAACATCGTGTGTACTGAGGTTTTGAATTCAAAACATAATTCAACCTATTTATTTCTACCTCCTTGGTGCCGAATGCATCATAAAATTTTTTTATATGTAAAAACTCCTTGGTGTTCTTCATTTTTTTTAATTTGCGTAGCGTGAAAACATTTAAAAATTTGCATTTAGTCATTTCATCGCTGAGGTGGAATGAAAAGTTACGTGTTGCACTCGAGTGCAAAGATTTTTCACCTTGTGCTCTTTTGATTCCCTTGCTACGCTCAGGATTCGCTGCGCTCGTGATTTAATTTTAGAGCCCTTCGCTTGCTCGGTCATCAAAATTGAGCACGCGGTTAAAAATCAACTTTGCACTCTTGTATAACAAATAACTATTAAAGAAGTATTTTTAGTCTATAATAGGCTACTGTGTTTGTTCATGGGGTAGTGCTGCAAAAACATACTTGATAGAGGTGGAACGAGCACAAAAAGCTTTACAGTAATTATGTCACTACCATTTTAAGTACCCAACATCTAACCTCTACAAAGATTGTGATGTGTTCTCTATGCGGAAAATCTTTGTAAGCCAATCAATTAAAAGATATCATAAAGAAATCGTCCCATATTTACCCGCTAATAAAAAACGACGTAGCAAGTGCCCAGTACCTGCCTATAAATCTGCCATTGGCTGGAGACACTATGTGCACATGGCTCCAATTTTATATAATCATCTTAATAATTATTGCTATAATATCAAGTCCTCGGATATGTATGAATGAAAATTAACCATAAAGGATTGGCTTGAGCAATACAATTATGATGCTTTGGAGAAATTATTTCTGAGAGTGGAATAGGCAAAATATATTAGAAAAATGTGTAGAAGGTGTGGTTTTCGTATTCTTTTTTGTAATAATTTAACTTTAACTGCTTCACATTTTTTAAATTCTTATATATATGTAAGAGTACTACTATTAAATTATAATTTAGGTACTTAAATTAGTTGAACATTTTTGGGAAGACACTGTTTGCGGCAACACAGCTAACGCTAAAGCAGCAGACAGGGCTATTTATTTATACTGTGCATATTGTTTTTTCTGGAAATAAATTACTTTGTATTTTTGTATGTACTAGTACCAAAAATTAGTTCTAGTAAGAGCTATGTAACGTAAACGTGTATTTGTAAAGGCGCGTCTCAATGAAGAATCTACGATTACCAAACTTAGTACGTCCTATGAAACGTAAACAGCTACTAGAGTAGCAACATGCAAATCTTGGCCCTCGGGCCATTCTCGTTCTTTACGTTTATGGCCCTTACCTTCGCGCCACAAAGATATCACAGATGCAATGGCCCGCTGCGCCGTGCGGCCGTATCTTTACGAGTCGCTTCGGCCGACTGGACCGCTGTGCCAGGTGGACGCTAGGAACACGTTTAAATAGGACTATTGGCAATACTTTTTGTACATTACCAATGATTCTACAACTTTAATATGTCTTCCTAAAATTGGAAACACTGTCAAGTTTTTAGCAGTCTAAAAACTTGCTGCTTTAAAACTTTAAAATCTGCAAACAGTCCTACCACTGGGTAGGACTGTTTGCAGATTTCACCTGGGTATCTCATCTTTGCCAGTTATTTTACCGCCAAGCATTTATGTGTAACCATTTTGTTCTAGTTTATAGGGCAATGTTTCCAGAGAAATTACATAGGGATAAAACATCTTCATCATCTGGACGAGCGTAGTGACACTACGCTCGTCACCCACAGTTCGTTACAAAATGTTTTATCCCTATGTAATTTCTCTGGAAACATTGCTCTTTAAACTGAAACTAAACAAACATGCGATTTTGACTATTCGTAATCCAATAATTATAAATAAATTGATTTCCATCCGGCACATGACCTGCTTGTCTTGTCAGTCTACACAATAAAAAAAAATTGTTATTGTAAGTACATGTACCAAGTTTTACTCAAATATCGTCTCGTCGCTCTTTATTATAAAAAAAACTCTTATTGTAAATATAACTCCTAGTTATATCTTAATATATGTAAATCTCCTGTCACGATGTTTGTCCGCGATGGACTCCTAAACTACTTAACCGATTTTAATGAAATTTGGATACCGTGTGTAGATTGATCCAACTTAAAAGATAGGATAGTTTTTATTTCGATTAATGGGATTTATGTGACAATATCCGAGCGAAGCCGGAACGGGCCGCTAGTCTTATCTAAATAATATATATAAATATCGTGTCACAATGTTTGTTCTCAATGGACTCCTAAACCACTTATCCGAGTTTAATCAAATTTGGATACCGTGTGTAGATGGATCCAACTTAAAAGATAGGATAGTTTTATTTCGATTAATAGGCTTTATGTGACCATATCCGAGCGAAGCCGGAACGGGCCGCTAGTAATGGCATAGATAGCTGATTGTTTGTTTCATAAGTTTAAAAAAACCCTTCATTGTATGTAAAATAGATAAGCCTGGTACCCACGACACAGGTTGCCCTAGTGTGGGTACCAGTGTACAATTTGTTTTAAATGCTATTGTGATTGTAAATTAAGTATATACTAACTTGTTTTCTTTTTGTGAACCAAATAAACCAATTTCATCATCATCTTCATCATCAAAAGTCGTTAAATATGAGTGCCTTCTGCGTAGTCCTGTATTTACAACTGCGAATCAATTTCCAAACCAATTAACTTAATCCCATCATTGAACTTCATATCCTCATCTCCAACTACACAGAAACGAGTCGTGCCCAAAATCCATTACGGAATTTGTTCAGCGGTAGTGTGCGCGGCAAAGCGCAAGCACCGCAAAGCAACCGTGACAGCACAAAGGGCGGCTATAGACGAGCGTTTTTATCGCCATCAGGTAGCGCCCGTGCGTTCTGCTGTTGGTTGCCGTTTATTGGACCTCAAGTGATCGTTAACCGCCCGTCTTGCGATTATTGCCACGTTTGCGGGCGATGATATTAACCGCGGCAGCCGGAGAACCGTGAAAATAAACGTATAAAATAGTAGTTCCGCAACAGTGGCGGGCGTGGGGAAAATCGCTTCATGAGTTTTTAGCCTAAATATTTACACGCGCGGAACATAATAATTCGAATTCGGAATTTGGAACTCCGAGAGTTATAGAACTAACGGTATTGCAAAATAATTTAATTCTATTTTTCAGTCACATCAATTGGTCAGTGAATTTAAATAAATATAGAAAACGCATGAATAATGTTTTTTGAAATATTTATTTTATGGGTGGGTATGGTAATTATATATTTATATTGTGGGTTTGAACACAAGTGGAGAACTATGGGGCACTACTGCGGCCAAGTAAGTAACACGATTACTTAGGAGTTACCTATTCACTTTAAAACCGGCAACAAAGGTATAATAAAATATACATCCGCGTAAAATTGAAAAAACTGTTAGATTTCAATTTATTTAATAACGCACACAACATAATTATAATTTCATCCACATTTATTTGTGCATACTTATATACAGCATTATCGTAATAGTAACAGCGTCAATCACTGGCAAGTTTAATGAGCTTGTTTTCCCATTTCTCTGGGTGTTTCTATTTATAATAAGTACGTATTTAAAACTATATATGTATTATATCAGCTATCTGCCCGCCATACCACAAGCTTTGCTTAGTTTGGGATCAGATGGTGTTGTGTGTGAATTGTCCACCACCT
The DNA here is from genome assembly GCA_017562165.1 of Ectropis grisescens. Classification (NCBI taxonomy): domain Eukaryota; kingdom Metazoa; phylum Arthropoda; class Insecta; order Lepidoptera; family Geometridae; genus Ectropis; species Ectropis grisescens. The sequence goes on along the minus strand of CM029776.1, from coordinate 29,826,363 downwards.
GTATTTATTTATTTAAAAAAAAACAAACGAGCCTGAAGAGCTTTTCATCAAGTAAACTGTGACTGGTAATAATTGAAACAGAGACAGAAAATGTTCTGTACCCACAGTTACACACGATATCTTTCGAGCTTACATGCACAAGCGTATAAAAAACGCCAGTCTATAATAGTTGAAAGTTTGCGCGTCGGATTGCACCGGTTCCGGGCGGATTAAACCAGATCGGGGCGGGCGCGGGCGGCTCCGAGCGGTTAGAGGCAGTTAGTCAGGTGTGTGAGCAAGGCCGGGACTGCATCGGTGGCTTTCGGATAACCTAGCCTCTGTAATTAACAAGGCAAAGCACAGAGAGATGCAAGCGGCAATAGGCTTGATTTAAAAATACTAGATTAAAATTGACAAGGGGTGTTTGATTTGAACGTAAACTAATCATGTGTTGTTTGTGGGGCTTACTTCACAGGAAACCCATCTGAAACAGACAAACATAAGTATATATCTATGTTTTTAGTAGATTTGACTTCACTGAGAGATAGACATAAATTATATCCTACAAATATTGTTAAAGAGAAAGTTTATTTGTATGTATGAATGTTTGGTACTCATTTGCAGAAAAACTATTTAAGGGTCTGGATGAAATTTAGTACATACAGATTTACGTATGTTTTTTATAGTATAAACTGATGACATGTCTGATGACGTGTCTGATGGTAAGCAACATGCCTGCCTGTAACAGCATAGTATCACGCAGCTATTGGAACATGAAGAGCCAAATCAATGCCTACCGCTTTACTGTGCTCGTCACCCAGATATGTAAGATGTTTTATCTGCAAGCCCCGTAATTTCTCTGGAAACATTGCAACAATTTGTCTGCAATAACACGTAGGGTGCTTTTTATCCCGGAAAAATGACAAGAACAGGGACTACGTGGGTTTTTTTTAAATGTATTTCGATAACTATTACATATAAAAATAACTTCGCCCTTAAAACCTCAACAAGGTTTGTCTAGCACAAACAGTTCTCAATTGTTTCTTAAAAAAGTGAACATTATATCTATATTTATAACAACAAAATCTAAACAAGAACAAAATTTAAAAATTTGATTAACCACCGACTACCTAAATAAATCGCTAGTGATGCTAGCTAGTGTTACACGAAACAATATGCTTTCATCGATTGAGTATTGTGCGCATATTGACTGTGCCTAATACCAGTGTGCCCCAACCCTAACCAGCATTTAGTCAGGTGAGAATGCGGCTTACTATCGAATTATTGTCTTTGCGTTGCGGAAGATTTGCGTGTGCCACATCTTTATACCGGCTCCCGACTTCCTGAGTTTTGTTGCCATATTCAAAAAACTTAAACCAACCTTAGAGGAAGTTGAGTTTTAACTAATAAACAATTAATTACTGTGACAAATAATAAAGTTAGTTTTAACTCGATAGTGAGTAGTCTTAATGAGTCGTTAGTTGTGGGTTTGATTCCACATATGACATACATGATTATGGGTTGTACGAGAATTATGTAGGTTCATTATACTACTAATGTTTTAAATGACAATTGTTGTATGTTCCTTGCTCAATCACGTCGTAACGTATGAACGAATCGGTAGAAATTTTAAACACAGTTAGATTGTAGCAGGTGTTCTCAAACTTATTTCGTGTGCTGCCCACTTTGAGAATTAATTATTTTTAGCGCCCTTAACTTTTCACATACTTTAAAAGCACTATAACTTCAAATTAAATTAATCAATTATTGTGAACTATATCGTCGACTTTTACTCTAACCCGGAAGAGTTAACTTGAGACCTGATCGCAGTAGCTAGTACACTATGGACTCGAAGCTGCCACACAACGCACCAATTTTTTTCTGGGTCTCTTATCGCACCCCCTTTAGCACCCGCAAGGGGGCATTATCACCCAATTTGAGAAAGGCTGGATTATAGTCTGGAACAACAATTAGGCTACCATTTATCCCGAAAAAATACGGGTACAATCCTATAACAACCCTGGTAAAACCGCGGTCGCTGCTAATGCCGTTTGTACTTACTCTTGTTTTTTGTTCATTTTATTCCTTGGTTGAGATGTAAATTCTACACTTAGAGCGGTAGGAGTCTTTGCAGAGTCCGCTTGGAGAAGTACTACATCTTTACCCGTTATTCAACTCATCATCATAATCAGCCCACATTCGTCCACTGCTGGACATAGGCCTCTCCCCAATAATACGCCACTTAGCCCGATCCTCGGCTTTCCGTTTCCAACCGCTACCAGCTGCCTTACGTATATCGTCACTCCACCTAGTCTCAGGGCGTCCTACACTACGTTTGCCGATTCGTGGTCTCCACTGCAGAACTCGTCTACCCCAACGGTTATCGGTTCTGCGACAGATATGATCAGCCCACTGCCATTTCAGCTTGCTGATACGCTGAGCTATGTCGGTGACTTTGGTAGCATTCGGAAAACTTCGCCAAGTCTTCTCGTCACCCATCCCACAATGTCTAAAGACAAAAAGTGTATAATCAGTGCGTCCTACCAGTCATGACCTACGGTGCTGAAACGTGGACACTAACAGTAAAAGCAGTCCGAAAATTCAAAGTTGCTCAGCGAGCTATGGAAAGAGCTATGCTTGGAGAACCAAAGTCACCGTTATTCAACTGCCAAGCAGTAATGTGCAATCACTGAGTTCCGGTTTGAAGGGCAATTTTTCCAGAGATTTTCAGTGCGTTGAGATGAATCATCTTACATCTCTGAGTGACGAGCGTAGCGCAGTGCTAGGTAATGATGTGGATTCTTCATGGTCCCATAGCTACAGGACAATCACTGTACTGTTACAGGCATGCCTGTTATTTAAAATTAGGTACATGTCCTGCTCGTCGTATCACTGTATACTAACTACCTCAATAAAAACAACATTTGAATAGAGTACTAACCTATCCCATCCTAGATCGAGTACAACATAACCATAAACCCAAATTCAAACACTGGATCCCCTCTCCACCAATCATCGAGCAAGTGGCCGACATGTGGATTACCGGTATTTACTGCAAATTAACTCACCAATTGATGGGCCATGATCGCCTAATGCCGCACGGCCATTATATTAAATCACTGGATACCACCTGGACAATGCCGGTTGATTTAATAGCTGGAGAGCTTGTTTACAAGATCGCCATCGAGGGAGAGACGTCTAAGATGGGCTCTGGGCACTTAGTTGTTGATAGTTGAGAGGCCAAGCTTGAGTAATTTTGATTTGCAGCGCTTGTAGAGCTTGGCGTATTATTATCAGTACTAAGTGCTTGTTTCTATAATAAAAAAAAACTTTATTTATTAAAATTCCAAAACTATATGATGTGAAATATTTTTTACACGGGTAACTCACGTTTTATGTAGTCAGTCCAGTCCGACTCAAGTTTCGATCGCGTCCGGCAATCTTTTTCAAGGAGAGTGCGCGCGCGTGTTCGCAGCTCGTTTAGCACTGCGGGCAGCCGGACGGCGCGCACGCAAGCTCAACGGTTGTGGCGAGGGTGCACGTGATTGGGGGAGGTTGCGCCGGTGTACACTGGAACTCGTCGTCGCTGGTGAGCTGAGCGTATTTATGTGTATTTATTTAAAATGTGTAATAACCACATTACTTTTCATAGTGAAATAATAAATAATTTAAAGTCACTTTACTGCATGGTATCTTAAACGCCTCATCGAAACGAGAGTGTCGTTTTTTATCGTTTTGTATCCATGTTCCACAGCAATTTAAGTTCATTTACTATAAAAAACATAAATCAGAATGTAATTAATGAATGATTTTTTTATAAACCAGTGTTTTAATTTCACAAACCTATAAATTGATTGAATTCTCTTGTTGTGTACTCACGTAAATATGTATTTTCATTGCTATCCGACGTTATGTATCATTAAATAATTGTAAATCAATATTACGACCAATAATAACAATCGTATCCTTATTATAAGTTACGTTTGGTTTTGTCAGGAGAACGGCGATTCTGGTCCGGGGCTCCTGGTTAGAATCCCACGCGCACCACTGTATTTTCAAAGTCATGTGCGTAATACCGCTAACTTAAGAACGGCGAAGGAAAACATCATGAGGAAACCAATATGTCCCTAGAATCTTTCAAGGTAGTGTGTTATCTACCATCAGTACTGGGCGAGCTTATAATAAAATAGATTGTTTTACTTACTAAGAAATTACGTTCCACTTCGGAATTTTGCCAATAGAATCTAATCCTTACGGCGTCAACCCTACAATTAGACAAGCAGTAACAGAATTAAACAAATGAAACGTCGAATGAAGGAATACCTTTAAAACAAATGGGCTATTAATTAGGAGTGCGATTCGGCAAGTCGGCCATTTTTCTCAGCAAACGGTTTAATTGATTAACAGTAATTCACTGCGTCTCGGCAGTGTACAAATTGCCCGACCATATCTCAGGGCGACAACGGCCTATCAATAAGACCAGGTCACACTACAAGTAAAGACAGTATACCAATTCACATTGCGAGTAATGAATCGATTTCAGTATTAAAAAATATCTGCAGGGCTACTACGAATTCCGATAAACGATATATCGGTCGAAGTTATGGATGTTTTATACCAAACACAATCGGACTTGGTAGTAGACCTGCTGTTTATAAATAGTTCATCGATTTCGCCTAGCAATGGTTCATTTTGTTAGAATTTGTCAAAAAAATTAGTTCAATTGATGAAAAATTCAGTCACTTATTTCTCTATCTGTCTTTATTACATATTCATCATTTTAATTTATCAAGTAATTTGGAATGCTTATAATGCTAACAATTTTAATTTCGATTACTATAATAATTCATAATTAAAATCGCGCAAATCGCTCGATTACGTCAATCCTACTAATACATACATATTATAAAAGTCAATATTTGGATGTTTGATGCTCAATCATGTCGTAACGTGTGAAGGGATTGGGCTGAAATCAGGAACAGTTTTGAAAAAATCTTGAAGAACACATAAAAATACTTTTCATCCCACCAGCTCGGAAAGAGTACTTTTGCTCCTCGATATCAGGGCGCAAAGTCGTTTTTACCCTCTAGAGGTTAAAGTAAATTTGAATTTAGGAAATCGTGTGTACTGAGCTTTTGAATTCAAAACATAATTCAACCTATTTATTTCTACCTCCTTGGTGTCGAATGCATCATACATTTTTTTAATATGTTAAAAACTCAGACTCGGAACCTCCTTGGTGTACTTACTTTTTTTTAATTTGCTTAGCGCGAAAACATTTGTACTGAGCTTTTGAATTCAAAACATAATTCAACCTATTTATTTCTACCTCCTTGGTGTCGAATGCATCATACATTTTTTTAATATGTTAAAAACTCAGACTCGGAACCTCCTTGGTGTACTTACTTTTTTTTAATTTGCTTAGCGCGAAAACATTTAAAATTTGCATTTAGTCATTTCCTCGCTGAGGTGGAATGAAAAGTTACGTGTTGCACTCGAGTGTAAAGATTTTTTCACCTTGTGCTCTTTTGATTCCCTTGCTACGCTCAGGATTCTAATTTTGAATCACGAGCGTAGCGAGTGTTTTAGAATCCGTCGCTTGCTCGGTCATCAAAATTGAGCACGCGGTTAAAAATCAACTTTGCACTCTTGTATAACAAATAACTATTGTATCTTGGGAAAATAACGGGTACGAAAACTACGCGGCTAACCCCGCGGGGTGCTGCTAGTTATAATAAAATATATGCAAAAGTTTGGATGTTTGTTGCTATCATCAACATCATCAACAGCCCACTAACTGTTCCCACTGCTGTGACTCGGGGCCTTCTCTCGCAAGGAGAGAGATAAGGACATAATCCACCACGCTGACCCAGTGCGGGCTGGTAGATGACACATGACTTCGAAAGATTCTAAGTACATGTCGGTTCCCTCACGATGTTTTCCTTCACCGTATTAAGTTAGCAACATTACGCATATGACTTCGAAAAAACAGTGGTGCGTGTGGGGTTTGAACCTGGGGTCTCCGGATCGGCAGGCGCCGTTCTCCCGACTAGACCAGCCGTAACTTCTTTGTTTGTAAGTAAGCTAGTAGTTTGTAAGTTTGTTGTAGTAAGCCGTAACGTTTGTTTCTTTGCTGGCAGTATATTTTAGGTAGGTATCCGCTTGATACACCGGTGTGTAATATAGTACCCAAAAACTTGGTTGATGACGACAACAAACAAACTTAAATTTCCATTTTGGTTTTTTGGCGGGAATTTTTGTTTTCGTGTTTTTATTTAGTTAGGTATACCGATAAATTTGTGTTTAATGGCGTCTACTTGAACCGGTCTTTATTTTGATATTACCCACATTAAAGTTAGAGTTCATTTACATAGAAAAATCGTAAAATTAAAAAAAAAAACAATAATCAAAATTATTGGCGGGAAAATGGTCCCAAAGTATTGAAAAAAATAAAATATATAAAGATATATAAAAAATATAATATAAATAATTTGTGCAATCAAATGCAGTTTTTTTAGTGTTTCGATTTTGTTATTTTGTATACAACATATTTAACCCATAAAACCACTGTCTCCCTTACAAATTATTAAAGTAATAGTTGTTAGACTACTTGAGAAATCGCGAATTTTTTAACTCAAGTATCAAAAATGTTAGTTTACATTTTAAGTACATTTATTATAAATAAATGATACCGCTAGAAGCGTCTTAAAACGCTCTTGAGAGTAAATGGGCTCAAACGGGTACAAGTAAGGCGCCACTTCATATGCCGAAGCATAAACACCGCACTTATGTAACCTGACACCCGTTTTCCCGCCAAATTTATAAACGCGAAGAGCGGGCGGCGTATCAAGCGGGTATATGAGGTAAGATGAAAACTTGTCAAATAGCTCTCCTGTTATTTCCCCAATACGGAGGTGCAGACCTGGTTGTTGAAAGGCAGGGCAAAATTAATGAATGACGTAAATGATTTTTTTATTCAGTGAATGTGTTTGAGGCAATATGCCATTTTTATATGTTATACTTTAAAAGAATGAAAAAAGAAGAAAAAAGAAGAGTTTAAAGAATGAAAAATAATAAGCCAGACGGTTTAGTCGGAATTTTAACATTACTAGGCGCGTGCAAATATGTTTTGCAAAAAAATACAAATGATAGGGCTGAGGCAATTGGAAATTTAAATTGGACGTTATTTGTTATTTATAACTAAAAAATAGGGATTCTCAAAAAGAGGATTCTCAAGATCATTTCGGAGGACTAACTACCTGCCAGGTGATCTAAATTGAGAGATTCATTTTGCCCCGCTACTTACCAGTCAGGTGTGCACCTCTGTGAAGGGATATAATAGGAGAAATATGTGGCATGTTTTCAGCGTGCTTCAAATACCTACCCGAATTTGCTACCAGCTCTCGGAATATAACGTCTTTCAACGTCAATTCGTCGTCGAACGTCATTTAGGCTATAGCCTGGAATAGCTCGGAAAATACTATTTATTACGGGAAAATTACGGGAATGAAAACTAAGCGGGTAAAATCACTGGTTATTGTTAGCGTGATAATTTCACTTTGAACAAACATCACCTACTGTTACAGTGATGTAGTGTAGCAGGGGTAGTAAGGCCTGCGTCTTGCCAGTACGACTGGTAAATTGAGACGAGCAATTTACGGCGCCAGTAACTATTGTGCAGCGCTGATATATCTGCTGGCCGCTCCTGATTGGACGTGTACGCTGCGGAGGCTATAGCTCAAGAAGTGGTGACGATCTATAGCTGAACTTAGGACAATGAAAATTAACCTTAATTTAAGAGTATTTAGAACGGAATTTTGTTTAATCATTCTGAGGAGTGAAAACTTAATATGTCAACAAATTTAATAAGTAAATGGATAGGGTAAAAGGCAATAGGTAACTACGAGTACATACTATGCTGTTCAAAAATGACTTCACAGTCTTGAACGTAGCCGCAAAACTTAACGGTTTTTATCGGATTCATTTCAGATAAAATGCAGCTATAATAACATCGTCTAATTTTCTTATAGGATTGTTTGTAGGTCGAGAAAGCTTAGCGTTCCAAAGCCTAGATGGTGAACGCGGTAATGCTGCAGGGGAAACGAGGAGCCGGTGTTAAGTTGCGTTGCTCTCCCTATATTCTGCGGTCGAACAGTGGTAGGCGGCGGGGTCAGATACCCGACCTAGAGTCCAAGAGGTGGGACCGACTGACACCCATATATCTTGCACCTATATATATTTTGGATTCAGGTGGGCCGGTGACGAGGTTATCCCCAGAGAAGAGCACGGCGACGGAAAAGCCACGGCGGTTTTCAGTTCATTTAATCAGTGTTTTAACAATAGTCAATTTAACTACTTCCTAGATATCATACAAACCAATTTTCGTTGATAGTTAACATGGTACACTCCGCGAGGCATAAGCTGAGCTTTGCATTTGTGTGAGTGTACATGGATAGTGTAGGTGTGACAACCGGCCTTAGGCGCGGCGCCATTCTGTCTCGCCGCGCTCCTGCCTGATTGGTGATCACTCACACTAATGCAAAGCTGAGCCTATACCTCGCGGACAAAATTTCAAGCTCCTGCCTGATTGGTGATCACTCACACTAATGCAAAGCTCAGCTTATACCTCGCGGAGTGTAACGTATATTGTTTATAAACTTTCGCGATTTGAACACATAATGTTTATAATGAGAAATGAGACGACCCGCAATTTCTTCAGTCTTCTCGTGACCACGGCGGTTGTAACGCTGCCGAAACGTCGAGGTATTTACACAATGAATTTAATCGTGAATTAAATCCTGTACATAATATATTTTTGTCATTCTCTTAGTTTAGAAGTCACAGGGGGGCATTTACCACTTTGGAAGAGTCAGTTTAGAAAAAAATTGTTAGAAACCTCAATATCATTTTTGATGACCTATTCATAGATACTCCACACGTATGGTATTGATAAAAAAATATTTGAGTTTCAGTTCTATGTATGGGACACCCCTAAAAGTTTTGGTTTTTTTCTATTTTTTGAACCCCGACCAAAAAGGTGTTATAAGTTTGACGTCGATGTCTGTCTGTCTGTCTGTCTGTCTGTCTGTCTATCTGTCTGTCTGTCTGTCTGTCTGTCTGTATGTCTGTCTGTCTGTCTGTCTGTCTGTCTGTCTGTCTGTCTGTGTGTGTGTCTGTCTGTGGCACCGTAGAGCTCAAACGGCTGGGCCGATTTCGATGCGGTTTTATTTATTAGAAAGTTAATATCCGTGGGAGTGTTCTTAGCTATGTTTGGTTAATATCGATTCAAAATGGCCGCCTCCACCAAAGAAGGCTTGACTAATAGAACACTATACACTTTAAAAAAATCTAATCCAAGATGGCCGCCACCACAAAATGGTGATTTATATTATTTTTTCACTACTTCCTCAATATGGGTATCAAATGAAAGGGCTTGACTAGTAGAATACTTTGCACTATGACAAATTTCAAATCAAAGACGGCCGCTACCAAAAAATGGCGAAGTACATTTCTTTTTTCACAACTCCCTTAATATGGGCATCAAATGAAAGGGCTTTACTAGTAAAATGTTGTACAGATTACAAATCCGAGGTAGTCGGGGGTTAGTAAAAATTTTTAATTTTGTTCTTGTTGTATCAAAATCTTAATGCGGTTCACAGATTACATGTACTTACCACGTTTCAATAGTATAGCTTTTATAGTTTCGGAGAAAAGTGGCTGTGACGGACGGACAGACAGACAGACAGACATGATGAATCTATAAGGGTCCCGTATTTTCCCATTTGGCTACGGAACCCTAAAAACGGAACATCCACCAATATTTATTTATAGGCCAATATTTATTTATATACCAATATATATTTTAGGCAGCGCCCTGCGGTTCCAGTCGCGTTGTTCTCGTTCTTAATATATTATCGCAATGAATGATGAATGTGTTATTCTATCGTATAATGTATATGTATTTCAAATATCTAAAAAAAAAGAAGTGTGGCACTCGGAGACTGCCACGGTAAAGCTATTTGCATGTTGCATGCATTTTTATCAACATAAGCAATAGGGATGTTAACAATTTTTCGGAATTGCTTTTATTTTGAAGAGTGACATTTGTTTACCATAAAAAATATCACGGGAAAGCCGTTAAGTTGGCAACACTGCTAAGAGCATTTAGTCTGTAAAGCTAATACAAATAAGATTCAAAGTCGAATGACCGAGTGGGGAGGACGGCGTTACTGTCATCCATCCCTATTTCTTGTGAACATAAGAAAGAGATGCACGATCACTAAAATTCGGTCCCCAGGCTCGCGATAAAAGTTATGCAATAGCTTAAAAATTTAATTGTGAAATGGATGACTTAAAATTATGTAGCGCGAGTATTCCTCCGAGAAATCTCAATACATATTACAATGTTTCAGTAAAAAGTGTTAACACTAGCTTACCCATCCAACCCACAGCGTCCACAAGAATCGCCTTTATCTTGCTTGCGTCAAAGATCTCAATACACAGATGTGCCCTCCCAAACTTCAGGGCGCACGGAATCATGTCATTGTTGGGAAGAGTGAGCTCACTGATTCCTTTCCAGTCGGTTGCAGGAAGCGGTGAACGCCGGACGTTTTTACTTATCACTATTCGTTGTCAACAACCAAAATAAGTAGAACCACAGCATATCGCGCTGCTAGCAATTCTAGGGGTCAAGTAGATTGGTTATGTATAAGCTACTTACGACACTCATAGTGACTCAGTTTATTACCAATTTCAAGTTACTCAGGGCACATCCATTGGTTTATATCGATGGCTTGCGTCCCATCAATTTACATCGTAGTTTCAATTGTAGCACGTGTCGTATCGGGTAGTTGAGTGCAAGAAGTCCATTAGTCATCCCATTGTGGGCCGTGACGACTCCTAGCCCCGTTGACAGGATCACGACAACTGCGCTATTACGGACTTCGAACTTGATTCAAGTGCGAATCAGTTCTGAAATAGGGGTTAAAACAATTATTAGTATTTTTTAATGATATATTTTAGTGTGAAAATTTTGTTAAGATTTTTGATATAAAATTTCTTCTTTTGTTGAGAACTCATTAGTATGGAAATTTTTTATGGGTTTGCGTCAATAACATGTAGAGGTTTAGTAGCTTAGAGTTGGAGTGGCGAAGGAGCAGCGGAGCAAGACGTGTGCTTTGGCTTTACGCTTTTTGGTTAGGTGAAATCTTGTGAGTTCATATCACCGACGTGCATAGTGAATGACATAGTATAATATAATAGTATGACCATGAACATAATTAATAGCACGTGGAGCTATAGCTATACAGGTAACGTATTTACTGCTGTATAATCCTATAATTCGAAGTTATTATAAGTTTTCACTTCTACCGACAGTCAGCATACCAACTGTTAACCGCTGTCAGAGACTGGTTCATTCCTCTCGACTTGACTTAACCTGCCTTCACCTACCCTCACCTGACTTAATCTGACTTCAAATATCTTCACCTGGTTTCATTTAACTTAATTAATCACCCATTTACATTCGTAATCTGAAAACTTCGTACCTAGTTCAAATCCAACTCAGTAAGAGAAGTTCTAGAATAGGTACATTAAAGCCTGTGTACTGAACAATCCCAAACGAACGGCCGCAAGACAAAAGGGCAGCTCCTTTGTGCTAATGAAGAATAGTGACCACGGCCGCTGTCGCACTGCCAGTGTGTTAGATTAATGCTACTTGACAGCCAGTGTACGCAAGAACATAATCGAACTCTAAATAATAGATTTGACCAAGAAAATAACTGACAGTACTATTTAAGGGGTCGAAAGGAACGGCGCTGCCAGACCTACTACATTGAACATTTTTGAAAATAGACATTTATTTGTATTGAAAATATTACAGAGGCTTTTAATTTAGACTACCCAACGTTTCAGCTGCGTTATGATAGCTATAGTCATGAGAACAACACTGAGAACACGAGGGTAGTTTCATTAAAAAAGAGATCTGCATCTTGCTTTTTAAGGTTTTCAAATCTTGCAAGAGGTTCGTTGTGGAAATCTAGGGGGGAGGCCTATGTTCAGCAGTGGACGTCTTGAAGCTGATGATGATGGATCATCCTCGATCCAATGATCAATTACCGCAACAGTGATATGTTCGCAACATTACTATTTTTACAGAAAACACTGTACAACTTACAAGAGTATCGGAATTTTAATTACAATGAATAATACAACATGAATGAACATCATAACTTGATGTTTGGAAGGCGTGTCTTTCTTTAAAAATCAATTTATTATGTAATGTTGACTTACCTAGTGGCTTAGTTGGTAGTAGCTCTGCCTGCGAAGCCGAGGGTCGTGGGTTCGATCCCCACCCAGTGCAAATGTTTGTGTGATGAATTCAAATGTTTGAACTGTGTCTGGGTGTTTCTATGTATAATAAGTATGTATTTAAAACTATATAAGTATTATATCAGCTATCTGGCTGCCATCACACAAGCTTTGCTTATTTTGGGGTCAGATGGTGTTGTGTGTGGATTGTCCACCAATATATATATATTTTTATCTTCCGCGCTACTAACATAAAATTGTATTCTGTGCATTAAAAGGCTTTGATTTCATTCTTAAAAAATGACAGCGACGGGGCATGTCTGATCAGTCTGATAGACACAGGAAAGGCATTCCGAAGTTAAACAGCCTGGAACGTGAATGATTAGCTGTAAAAAGTTGACTGGCTTTTTTAATTTCACTATCAGCACGCCACGGTTTCAGCTGCATTATTCACGTTGTCGATGTTTTTCGGTGATAAAAGAAGCCTATGTGCTATTTTAGACTGTAATCTATATGTGTCCAAAATTTCGACACAATCCGTACAGGCGTTCCGTGGTCTTGCAACTAACATCCAAACATCTAAGCATAAAAAGTTTTACAATTTTAGTAGGATTTATTTAATAGCAAAGCCAAAGCCTTTGTAGGTAGGCCAAAGTCTTTCAAATCATGCAGTCGTTCAACGAAACTGTCCAGACGGGGCAAACGTGCGGGGAGTGCGGGGTGACGCGGTAAGCGTGCTCCCGCCATTGCCAACATTACAATGTTAGTATTTCGTGAGCTCAATTCAGTTTTCCGTCTTATCTACCCGAGTCTTCTTATTATCGGCGTTTCTTCCAAGATCAAAGGCGATGAAATACTGGTAGTGTTTCTTTATACTCTGATTGGGCCTTCAAAAGGCTGCAAGGCTAACAAGGCTCTAAACCTGCGGATACCTTCATAGACAAGACTCATCGAGTTGCAGTGTCGTCACCTGTAGGCTGAGAGGGACCGACGCTGTCCTTCCGATTTCACTCACTTCGTTGGCTTTCTGAAGGAATATTCATAAATTCATTATAAATATTCATCACTAAATAATAATGCCGCGGGCCGGACTTTCCTGACGTGAGATATTTATGTCGCATCTGACAGACCATCTTATCTTCAGATTCCAATATTGTTATTTTAATTTTTAATATTTGATAATTTAATTGTCAGACGACAGAAGCGGCAAACGCGCTTCTACTATGGCGATGCAAAATCAGGTGACGTCTCCTGATTTAGTCTCAGTCGCAACAAGGAGTTGTGTACGTTTGCTGACAATTAAATTATCAAATATTTCAAACAATTTTTTGCCACGTTATGTTGTCTTTAGATTATAGCATACCTCATGTTCGTTTCTTTAATTATATCGATGGAATATAATCTAATTTTCTCAAGAAATAAAATTTGATATTGAATTCGGTAATTTGATTTAGAACAAAATTTCATACTTTTTGTTAGATTTCACAAAAAGCATGAAATTTTGTACTTATCAAACTTTATTTTTTTGTGAATATTTAAAAAATTAGTGCACTGATTTCGATAAAATTAATAAAGAACCTCTGGAATACTATCCAAAGAAAAAAAAACATAAAAATTGATTCACAATTAGCGGAGGTATCATGTAGCGGAGGTATCAGCGGAGGTAACTTCCTCTTTTTGGAAGTCGCTTTGGAAAATTAAAAACCCGGTTTTATAATGAATTTAGTAAATAGTTGCAAATATAGAATTCATTGTCAAAAATATAGAATAAAATAAAGAGTGACGAGACTAGCAGCACATGTGCCTGATGGTAAGCAGCATGCCTACCACATAACAGCACAGTGGCACGCAGCTATTGGAACACGAAGAGTACAAATCATTATCTAGCACTGCACTGCGCTCGTCACCCAGATATCTAAGATGTTATATCTCTAAGCCCTGTCATTTCTCTGGAAGCATTTCCCTTCAATCCGGAACACAGTAATGTTTGCACATTACTGCTTGGCGGTAGAATAACTGGCAAAGGTGTGGTACTTCCCCAGACGGACTCTGCCAAGAGTCCTACCAATAATACCTTATTTGCGTATGAAAGAGCAACAAACATCAACAAATAACCATGTAGTCATAAACTTAGATGTGTATATTTATACAAAATATAACCCTTTTATCAACGGGCAGAGCCATCAACATTTGTCATCAACAGCCCACTAAATGTTCCTACAGCTGGGAGTCGAGCCTTCTCTCGTAAGGAGAGAGTTAAGGCCATAATCCACCACGCTGACCCAGTGCGGGTTGGTGGATGACACATGACTTCGAAAAGTTCTAGGTACGTGTCGGGTTCCTCACGATGTTTCTTTTCAGCGTTTTAAGTTAACGGCATTACGCACATGACTTCGAAAAGACAGTGGTGCGTGTGGGGTTTGAACCCGGGGTCTCCGGATCGACAGCCGCCGTTCTCCTGACTAGACCAGCCTTTTAGTAACAAAACTATATTTACATGAGAACTAAACTAGACATATTTTATAAATACTAACACTAAACACATCTGAATCAGCCATAGACCAACAGATATAACATTTAAACAAGACTTAATTAGCTGGATACGTCACTGGAAAATTTTAGACGCCGTTAGAGATTATAACCTTACGGATAGGTAAGTTCTTAATCTAACATTAGATTGTAAAATGGCGGTTTTGAAATTTTATTTACTAATTTAATAATTAGGATTTCAACGTTTTATAATGAGTACTCGTTCATTGATGTAACAATGCGATACACATTATTCCCAAAGATATAGAACTCAAGATTAGCCCTGAACATCTTGAGATTGGTAACAAACTACGTCTGTGACATCTGTCTCTACCTAAAACATCTCTGTCTCTATCTAAAACATCTCTGTATCTGTCTAAGACATATATCTCGCTCACGCTAGTTATAATTGGTAGTATTATCTCTCACTCACACTGATGGTAGCCAATTTAATAAAACTTTAATTGGTACCTATGTATTTAATTATTTTTTTTATAATTTTAAATGCAGTACTGTAGTATTTGTTCCTAGCGGTGAGGGGTAGGGGGAGGTTGAGAGAAACACGTCCTTTCACTTTCCGACTGCGTTTATTACTAAACTATATTCGTAGATTCGTACGCAACATACACCACATTCCTCCACCGTTACTTTGAGAATCTGGTAACAATAAAAAAAAACAAATACAGTCAAAACTCAAAACTTAAGTCTATATTTTACTTAGAATCTAAACTTCATTAAAAATATTTTGTATAATCTACAATTTTTGTCGTCCGTGGAGGACGAGGCGAATTAACAAGTTGCCGAGCCGTGGGCGGCGGCGACGCAGCGCCTGCGTCGACCCCGGCGCTCGAGCCCGGCCGCGCCCGGTCCCGCGCGCCGCCCCCGGCGCCGGCGCCGGCCGCGCGCTCAGCTGATCGCCGCGCGGTCGGCGGCGGCAGCGCGAATACTCTGTCCGGGGACGGGCTATTATTATTATCCTCTCCTCCCTTTGTACTATAAAGCTGAGCGGGCGAGGCTTGGCTCGATTCCGTGCTGTCAGTATTTTGCTGACATGTTTGAGGACGTTGACCTCCTGCATATCGTAATAATTGGTCTACGTGCCTCTTAAGTATTACATTGTCAACTATAACGTTATACATTCTATTTCCTATACTACTCACTATGTGACCGAGTTTCCAAATCGGTTTCTGAGCTACGAAACATCTGACCCAAACTTCCTGTCCTTTATAGAAAGTCCTAGAATGACTACCCTTCACGACGGCACCAGTAGTTTTAGCGTGGGGTTCCGGTGGTAAAATTAGGTCCAATCGACCTCGTAAATCCCTATTGAACATTAGTTTGGCGGGTGACTCACCGGTGCTGCAGTGAGGAGTATTTCTATATTCAAATAAAATGTACCGAGTTTGTCTAAGACTCGTTTACAATTCATTTCATCGATTCCGTGTAATATACATTTTATCATTTTTTACATGTTTTACTGAATTTTCACATTGTCCGTTGCTACAAGGATGATAAATCGGGCCAGTCATATGGGAAATTCCTGCAAATTTACAAAAGTCTTTGAACATGTCATTACTTATCTTAGGATCGTTATCAGAGACGACGACTTCGGGTAGTCCAAACATTGTAAATAAACCTTTTAATTTTTGAATTAATGATTGAGTGGTAAGCCCTTCTTGCATATATAGACATTCTAACCACTTACTATACGCATCTACCACGACTAGAAAAAACCTTTACCTACTTGCATATAATCAATATGTATTCGCCGCCACGGGCCGGCGGGGCGCGGCCAGGGCGCGGGCGGCGCGCGGGGGGGCGCGGCGCGGGCGGCGGTGCACGCGGCGCACGAACCTATCATTTGTTCGATGCATCTATCTACTCCTGGGAACCAAAATTTTCCACGCGCGACACTCTTCGACTTAACTATGCCAAAATGACCCTATGTAATTCCATCAATATTTTCCCCTGTAAAGACGTGGGTATTACGATTCTGTGGCCTCGCATTATACAACCGTCCGCTACGTCTAAATCCATCTTACAATTAAAATACGGCCTGATGTTCTCGCATGCTATTTTACGCGGCCAACCGTAACGGATATATTTCATTACTGTTTGTAATGTCTTATCGTCGGCCGTCGCCTGCTTTATGTTTTCGAATGAAACCGGCAACTGTGTTTCTTCAATGAAATTCAAATAAGTAATATCGTTATCTAAATCCTGCTCGTTCGCGTCCGAGTCGAGCGGCGCCCTCGAAAAATAGTCGGCTACTACGTTATTCTTACCGGAAATGTAGCAAATTTCGTAATTGTATGCCGACAAGTAAATAGCATACCGTTGTAACCGTGAGGCGGTCATTACTGAAATTCCATTTTTCTTACCGAATATAGCTATTAAAGGCCTATGATCGGTTTTAAGAACGAAAGGTTCGTCCCTGCCATAAAGGTATTGGTGAAAATGTTTCACCCCGAACACGATCGCGGTAGCCTCCTTATGTACCTGGCTGTAGTTCCTCTCGCTCGGCGCGAGCGCGCGCGACGCGTACGCGAGCGGGCGCTCGCGGCCCTCCGGGCCCTGCGCCAGCACCGCGCCCAGCCCGGCCGGCCCGGCGTCGATGCTCAGCACCAGCCTCGCGCTAGGGTTAAAATGTGCAAGGACTCGTTCCGAGGCTAACTCTCGTTTGACCGCAATAAACGCTTCTTGTTCTCGTTCACCCCAGATCCAGGGCGCCTCTTTCCGTAGTAAGTTGTGCAACGGCGCGAGGATAGCCGATGCTCCGGGTACAAAATTCCTATAATAATTTATTATACCTAAAAATCTTTTTAGCTCATGCACATTCGTGGGTTGGGAGGCTTCTAATATGGCCTGTACTTTTTTAGGGCACGAATGAAGACCGTTCTTATCGATTACGTATCCGAGGTATGTAACATTGTTTTAAAAACTCACATTTTCCTTTCTGCAATTTCAATCCCGATTCTTTCAATCTGCGCAGGACTTCGCGTAACCGAGCTATATGAGAAGCCTTGCACGGGGCAGTAAGGCAGATATCGTCAAACCAGCAACTTACCCCTTCTATGCCCGCTAACAGATTCTCCATTGTTCTCTGGAATATTGCGGGCGCGTTAGCCAAACCGTACACGAGACGGGTGTACTTGAAAAGACCGCGCGGAGTGTTGATTGTCGTTAATAATTGAGAATCGTCATCTAAAATAAATTGATTATAGGCATTGCTCAAGTCAAGTTTCGTATAATGTTCCCCGCCCCCTAGCTTTGCAAACACCTCCTCAATACGTGGCATTGGGTATCTGTCTATGCATAGATCCCTATTTAGTGTTATAGAATAATCACCTGCAATTTTGACCTTTCCGTTATCTTTCAATACAGGTACGATCGGCGTTGCGTAATCTGAGCGGTTCACTGGCACTAAGATACCTAAAGATGATAACCGGTCTATTTCCGCATTTACCTTATCGGTCAATGAGAAAGGCACGGTTCTAGCTTTGCAAAATTTCGGTTTTGCGCTTTCTTTGAGTTCTAATGATACTTTAAACTTGTTAAAACTACCCAAGTCGTCACTCCATAACTCTTTAAATTCACATAGCAGGTTTTGCAAATCATCGTTGTACTGGCCTAATTTCATGTGCTTATTGTCCACAGACTTGATACTTAAATTAAATTTATGCATAAAATCCTCCCAAGAATAGGTGGGCCTCCATTTTAATTACAAAAAATTCATATCGTTATTTATATCATTATAAGTTACGCGTGCATTAAAAATACCTATTGGAAAAATCTTATGACCATTATAAAAGCACATTTTAGCTTTACACTTATTTAATGTAAAATTAGAAAAACATGTTTTGTATAATACTTCCGACATCGCCGAAACACCTGCTCCGGAGTCTAATTCCATGGGTAGTGTTTTTGTATCAATTTTTACTTTTACTACGAACGGTTCAAAGTTATCATACCTTATATTGTTTAATTGACATTCTTTGCAGTCATCTGCGGGTTCATCCTCTGTGTCCTTAAGGTCGATGTTGTTTACTTGCAGCTTGCAAACCTTCTTCAAGTGACCGATGACCCCGCACAGCTGGCATCTGTACCTCTTGTATTTACATTTCTCCGCGTTATGGCTCTTCAACCCGCACACATAGCAAGCCGAGTTCCGGGGCTGCGTGCCTGCGCCGGCGGCCCGTCGCGGCCGCCATGAGGTCGCGCTCGCGCCGGCCTCGCGCCGCGGACGGCGCCCGAGCGCTCGCCCCCGGCTCCGCGCGCGTCGCACCGTTGCCCGGATATGTTGTAAAACACGTTTTCCTCCTTAACTGTCACCTCCGGGTCCTGAACCGACTGCCTCCCCAGTCTCGAGCTCGCCACTCGCTCCGCCAGGTCTAAGGCTTTGCTGAAGGTGAGGGCAGCCGCGTCCTTCTCGAATAGTTTGTCGCGTTCGGGTCCGTCGTTCAGGCCTAGAACGAAACGATCACGCAACACTATGTCTAAGACGGTGCCAAAATCGCAATAACTTGCCAATCCCCGCAGCCGCGCCGCCCATTCGCCGACAGATTCGCATGGGTTCTTTTGTGCACTGTAAAAGCGCTCGGCGAATAAACACTTCTTTGGTTTGAAGTAATCAGTCAGGGCTTGTACGAGTTCCCCGAAACCCAATTGTTCCAGGGCGCGTGGGAACACCACGTTTCTCGCGATCCTGTACGATTCCTCAGAGAGGTGCGTCAGCAACAGTGCCGTCTTATTTTCTTCCTTCACCGCGTTGACCTTGAAGAATTGGTTAAGGCGTCCAATAAAGATGTCCCAATCGGAGACACTGTGATTGAATTGTTCCACGTGTCCAAGGAATGACGCCATTTTGTAACAGCCTCGTCGCCACGGTAGTATTTGTTCCCAGCGGTGAGGGGTAGGGGGAGGTTGAGAGAAACACGTCCTTTCACTTTCCGACTGCGTTTATTACTGGACTATATTCGTAGATTCGTACGCAACATACACCACAAGTACTCACGCATGAAATGTGATTCCATTAGATTTATTTGAGACACAGAAAGACACAATCTTTTATATTTATGTTCAAAATTATCAAAATAAGTGATATGTAAAAACGACCGGCGCGACGTCCCCGTTTCCGACAACCAATTAGAACGGAAAGAGTGAGCTCACTCTTCCCAACGTTAGCATGATTCCGTGCGCCTTGAAGTTTGGGAGGGCTAATCTTGAGTTGTACGATCTATGATTATACCCTGTACACTGTACAGTGGGTACAGAGTGGTGTACAGAGGGTGTTGCGTAAAATAAGAATAGTAGATTATGCTAAATACCGCTGAGGCGCCATTAAGAGGGCGAGCCTTAAGAGAGCCGAAAACGGCACATGTCCTTCTCGTCTCGTTACTATCTTTTATATATATACATGTTATGTTGGTTTGTGTACGCTTCAAACACTCAAAAAGTTCTGCACCGATCGAGCTGAAAGTTTAGAATGATATATAATCCGCATCAAGGATTGTTTTTATCTAATTTTTGCATCACAATGTGCCACAGCGGAGCGTTGCAGGGTACAGCTAGTATATTATAAAAAAACAAACGAGTCAAATTCGGCATGGCAATCCTTGAATCAGTCAATCTAAATGGGTAAGATAAAGACCGGGAAGTTTGATTCCGTGTCGAAATCAATCCGCCTGGGTGCAGAATCGCTACACTGCATAAACAAGCTTATACTATTTGGTATTATATGAGAAATGTGTTTTATATACCTATGTGTACTTTTAATGTTCACGTTTTCTTTATCGCTACGAAATAAGAACACATTTCTGCGAGACGAGTGGACTTATCCCGTCGCGTCGTATCAGCCGTCATCAGAAGTCAGGCCGGGATTAGCGGACGTCGTCCCGTGTCCGGCGCTGACGGGCCCGGACGCTCCGACATTCGGACATTCGGACACTGTTTTATCTTTTAAAAGCTTGTACAGTCACCACATAACCAAAAAAGGTCAACTATGTTTTTTGATACTTTATTTCCAGCGCCTTAATTTTTTTGTCTATGGCATTTCGATTTATGTACCTGCGTTGTCATGTTTTTTCCAGGATTAACATATGCCTTCTTCTACATTACAATCTAACAGTTTTCCAAATTTCAGCCAGATCCGTTTATATGTTACGACGTGATTGAGCAGCAAACATCGAAATAGCAGCGCCCCGCGGGGTTACCCGTGTAGTTCCCGTTCCCATTATTTTGCAGCCGTAAAAAACCTATGTGTTTTTTTCCAGATTATAATTTACATATCTTATATTAATAATTTCGTCAAGGGGTACGGTAGACTTAATCGATTTTGAGTCTACAACATATGTCCACAAAAATCGGATTATGGAGAATTTCGTTAAATTTTGATGGCACTGACAAACAAACCGCTGTCGCCATCTTTGGTGTGAAGCACGTTTCGTTCCATCAATCAACAAATTGCGTGCGTCCGTCGCGCCAAAAAAGTATCTATCTTAAAACACTGTGACTTGTGTGACTACGTAAAACGAAACGTCTTGCCGCCGTAACGGAATTTTATTAGTAGGTACTTTTATTTAGTATCAGCATTGCACCCGTGCGAAGCCGGGGCGGGTCGCTAGTATTTCAAATTTCAGCCCTTACCGTTCATACATTATAACGTGATTGACCAAGAAACATCAAAATATCCATGCCGTCATTTAAAATATTAGTGGGATTAACCGACCTTTTAGGCCTTCGAAGACAGTTGTTCCATTTTTAGGAAATAATAAATTACAAATAAAAGTTACTCGTAGCTTACCTCAGGTATTTGACAACCATCGCTATGGACCTACACGTTCATATGCTCTACAAAGTTTCTGCTTTGGTCTCTGAATTATAATTCCCAGAAGTTCCCAAAACCAGCTGGCAACAAAGTCGATAATATTTCGAGGGAAAATTGATGCGCCGGACCTCTGTCAGTAGCATACCTTATAATTTGTTCCAAATTTTTGTATAGTATAGAGTGTCAAGGCGAACAGGACATGTGCCTGCTCATAACAACACAATAACACGCAGCTATTGAATCATGAAGAGGCCAAACCATTACCTAGCACCGCACTGCGCCCATCACACGGAGATTATAAGGTATTTTATCTCTTACCCCAGTAGCGTCTCTGGAAACTTTATCCTTCCAACCAGAACACAGTTGAATGTTTGCTCATTACTCGTTGGCGGTAGAATAACTGGCAAAAGTGTGGTACTTCCCAGGCGGACTCTGCAAAAAGCCCTACCACTACGAAAGCACCTCCAGAGTAGAATGTACAAGCTATTTGCCGTATCTGAATGCAGCCCTGTGGCAGTGGCAGAATGCTATGCCATCGGGGCCGCGACTTCTAGGCTCAACACTAAACTTGCTCGATGCAAAACCAAAGTCCAATAGATTCAACGACGACGGGAGGGAATCGATGACCGAGTGATTATGCTTTTGCCATGGATTTAAAATATAATGATTGTTGTATACTCATCCCCTCCTGTAATACCTGGAATAGGTAGGTACGTACGAGTTTTTTTGTTTTATTACTATCAACCCGCTCTAGTTAAGCACAGGTGCAATGCTGATACTAAATATACTAATAAAATGGTTAATGTGCCTAACCCTTGAACTGCTTAAGTCAGATTCGTCAAAAAAATATGTTTGGGTATATGGCGCTAGAGTCGTAAATTTATATACGACGGCTCGTTTAGTCAACTCGTTAATGTTATACACTGAATTGTTATAAAAAGATATTCACAATCAAGTCAATAAAGTCTCTTTTATTGCGGAAAATCGATATCCTATGTTTGTATATGACTCACGGGGCCGGCCGCTGAGTCCACGACATCTGATATTGAGTCGTTTGTAATTTGCAAAAAATATTATAAAATAAAAAGTAATGAATACTGTACTGGAACTTCCAATGCAGTATTCATTACCAGTAGGGAATCATAGTATGACGTTTATATTTATCATATGCCATACTACTATTCATTGTACGAAGAGGCACATTATTTTTACGCTGTTAGCTCTCAGCGGGTGCCTCCTCTGGGTTCCTTCATCTTCCGAACACCGCAGCCTGAGTAGGTGAAGAGAGGCTTGGTGACCTCTCGTCACCAAGCAGGCTGCTGCGGCCCAACCGTGGGCCACCACCGGTCGCGAGCGTACCCTGATAATATTCAGGTACTGTCTACGCTGCGTCCCGGACGCCAAACTCACCCACAAGGAGAAAGTCTTTCAGGTTTACATACAGAGATGGATCATGTTTAATTCGGCGTCCGAGACCAACAAGACATACCAATCAAGGGTCACGACTGACAGGTCAGTCGAAGAAGGAAACCCAAAGGAAGACCGATAGTATTACATTAAAGTTAACATACTAGTAAAATAAGTGAATTAACTTCGTTTGCGTGATCCAGAACCTCGACTTTGAATGCCGATATCTTTCTTATTTAAGTTGGGAGAGACTTGAGTCTTACTTAACGGGTAGATTTTGTTATTCTGCGTTTAATTTAATTTATATTTTTTGTTGTAATATGTAAGTTCTTAAGTTACTTGTAGTAGTGACGAATAATACAACGCTGAGCTGTGATTGGTGGGTCAGTTATCGAGTCATCGTGGCAGGAAGCAACCGTCGATGACGAATGTTCAAGGGTATTTTGTTATGAAGGACTTTAAAGCAAAGGCAGCAAGGTTTGCTTTAGCGTAATAAAAAAAATAATGCAAATGGTTTCAAGGTGCACACTCTACATATTAAATACATCTGTGTTAAATACTAATAAATGCTAAAGTAACTGCGTCTGTCGGTCTGTCTCTTACAATTTCACTCGTAAACTACTTCATCGATTCAAATGAAATGTGGCACAGAGATATAGCACAAATAAATAAATAAGCAAAACACGGTAGGAGTAAAAATAAAAAAGTAAATTTAAAAAAATATGAAAATAAAATATAGAGTGACGAGACGAGGAAAACATGTGCTTGATGGCAAAAAACATACCTATTCATAGGTATATATTGTATTACAGTATATAGTACCAATGTTGGACGGCCTCCCACTACATGGACAGATGACCTCACAAAGGTCGCTGGAAACCGCTGGTTGCAGGTTGCGCAGGACCGTTCGTAGTGGAAATCTAGGGGGGAGGCCTATGTTCAGCAGTGAACGTTTTGCGGCTGATGATGATGATGACATAGTACCTACTATAATGCGCTTCGTCACCTGGATGAACTTTTAGATCCCGAACCGAAACGTCTTTTAACCGACTTCCAAAGCAGCAATTCGGTTGAAAGTTTTTTTTTTGTATTTATGAAACTCGATAGCACCGCTAATTGTGAATTCATTTTGTTGGTTCTTTTTTTGTTTGATAGATCATACATAGTTCAGAGGTATTTTTTTTTATCGAAATTGGTGTAGGTGTTTTGGAAATATGAATAATAACCTCGATGACTTAGTGATTGCTTCCCATTGAATTTGGTGGTATGCCTGCCTTTCGGCCGCCTTTGTAACCAGTTACAAAAGAAGATTTTTTTTTCCGTTTTCGTAACCCGGTTACAAACTAATATATGCCTGAATTTAATTTTAAATTGAAGTCAGTTTTTGCTTTTTAGGAGAAAATACATTATTTACTCTCTTAACTCTCACTGGCCATGTATTTGATAAAAATTATCTACACCGATTCAAAATCAAACACATAGATGTTTTAGTGACTTCATGCAGTTACGGTCGTATTTCAGGAGTGCCAGTTGTCACCAAGAAATCTATACTAATATTATAAAGCTGAAGAGTTTGTTCGTTTGTTTGAATGCTAGGATCTCGGGAAGTACTGGTCTAGATTGAAAGACTCTTTTTCTATTGGATAGTCCATTTATCGAGGAAGGCTATAAGGCTATAGAAAATAACGGTACTATTAATAGAAGCGGAGCATGAATTAAGAATGTAACAAAATCGGGGAAAAATATTCAAT
The DNA here is from genome assembly GCA_017562165.1 of Ectropis grisescens. Taxonomy (NCBI): domain Eukaryota; kingdom Metazoa; phylum Arthropoda; class Insecta; order Lepidoptera; family Geometridae; genus Ectropis; species Ectropis grisescens. The sequence continues at coordinate 29,801,562 of CM029776.1, read as the reverse complement.
TTTGAGAGTTTTCGAACGTTTCGTGCTTTGACATGACACATGACAGCATGCTTCCAAGATTGCGTCATTGAATATCACAGATTACATACCTCTTGAATATAAAACCTTTACTAATCTGTGTTAGTACAACCAATTTCCGACAGGTGGCGTAGCAGGTAGCTGAAGAGGTGTTTTGTTTGAAAGCGATATTCTCAGTAATGACTGAACAGATTTCAGTCATTCTTTCACCGTTGTATATGTACGGGATCCTGATGAGTACTATATAATGTACCACGGGCAACGCCGGGGCGGGCATCTAGTAATTTATAATAACAAAAACTTTCTGCAGACATAATCTATTGTACGGATGTAAGTAATTGATAAGGATTCCCCATTTGAATCAGCAGAAATATTTTATTCACTAGTATCTACATACTCTAATCTAGGATATCTTACGCTATTAACAATAATTTCGAGTACTAGAGTTTCGAGTATTACTTTAATAGTATATCCTGTGTTTTGTTCAATATATATTATGTCATAAATGACGGTTCATCATCATCATCAACAGCCCACTAAATGTTCCCACTGCTGGGACTCGGGGCTTTAAGAGAGTTAAGGCCATAATCCATCACGCTGGCCCAGTGCGGGTTGGTGGATGACATATGACTTCGAAAAAAATCTAGGTGCATGTCGGTTTCCTCACGATGTTTACCTTCACCGTTTTAAGTTAGCGGCATTACGCACATGACTTCGAAAATACAGTGGTGCGTGTGGGGGTTTGAACCCGGGGTCTCCGGATCGGCAGGCGCCGTTCTCCCGACTAGACCAGCCGTAACTTAATATATAAATGACGGTTAGTTGTGCTAAATGCAATATAGAATAATCATTCATTACCTCATCGTTACAATTACACTCTTAATGACACAATCAATTAAAATACTATATTCCTATAAATATAGAATCTATCACGGAGTAAATTAACAAAAGAATTAATAACTCTGAATCGCGCTATTGATATTTTTTGGTCGTTCTACGAGTATAAGATCAGGACTATCTATTTGTTGAACTTCCTTTGGGTTCCTTCATCGACTGACCTGAGATCGCGTCCTTGGTAGTTACAGTCGTGTCGGCTTCGGTCACCAAAATCAAGACTTTGAGCATAAATAACAAAGAGAATGTAATGTTATTTGTGTATAGTCTTAGCATATAGTTCCTAATGGGTTTAGTTTGGTGGCCAAAGCGCGCCATGGACTAGTGACATACGATCACGGTTCAAACGCAATCGGCAGTGGCTCTCTGGTGGGCCGTAGCAGCCTGCCTGGTGAAGAGCAGTCTCTAAGCCACTCCTCACCCACTCAGGCTGCTGCGATTGGGAGACGAGGGAACCTAAAGGAAGCACCTGGTTACCATCGCGGAGATTTCGTTTCTTGAATTGTCCTGCTGGGTGAATTTGGTACATTCAACCCAGTGGCAGATCAAGGGATGACTTGTTTCGCTTGTCAACCGACTGGTACTGAGTACTGATCGTTTAGTTTAGTATTCTGTATCTTTTGCGGTTTTGTTTTGTCATTTATGTATCTGGTGGCGCGGCAGTGCCCCCACCAAGTCAAACATTTACTATTACTATTTGTATGCTATTTCTTTTTCATTAACTGACGTGTAAATTGTATATTTATTAATAAAGAACAGTGACTTTGAGGAAAAAAGCGGCACGACCTACTATCCTTTTCAGTTTTCCGGCGATTTTCGACTCCCTATAACTTTGTCGTGGATCATCTTTTTCCTCAACTGTGCACCATGTGAATGCAGCTATTCTTCAACAGTTCTAAGCTAAAGTAACAAGCAAGTATCCGGTATTCTGCTAAAATTGCTAAAACGCTTAAAAAAAGAAGAGTTCTTGCTGACAAATTTTGCCATTTCAAAAATATAATGGAGGCAATGTACATAATTTTTTTGACTTGAAAATAAACTTCCATGACTCTATCAAATATGGCACGGCAATAATATTTTTGGTGCTATGAAAATACTATACTCAATGTTCTAATCAAGTTTTCCGTTTTCCATTTTCTATTTATTATAATGATATTTTAGAGGCAGATGGATGTATCGAGAAAACCGTGAAGATGAGAACTACACTACATACCTACATTAAGCAATCTGAATTATCTACAGTTGTAAACAACTCAGGAAGTTAATCAAATACGGCTTTTACCAACCACATTTTGTAAATCATCCGAGCACCTATAACAAATATAATAACAATCCATATTTTATCTGAAGGGTCATTTTACATCAAACATCTTTAACCAGATACCAAGATATAATAACTCGACAGCAGTGTTCCAAATGCATAGATCTATCAGTACATGTGTCGTATCTAGTTTGAATTAGCAACGGTTGAGTGCATGAGAGCACTGTAGTTCAGTGTATGGCGCAGTCTTAGAGGCTGTAAATCAGCGTGGGCGCATTACACGCACCTGCGTAGCGGCGGCGCGATGGTGAGTTATACGCAACGAGTGATAAACACCCGTCTCTCTACAGCCTAACAAAATCTCATATCATATTTTGTAGTGGTAGGACTCTTGGCAGAGTCCGCCTGGGGAAGTACCACACCTTTGCCAGTTATCCTACCGCCAAGCAGTAATGTGCAAACATTACTGTGTTCCGGTTTGAAGGGCAATGTTTCCAGAGAAATTACAGGGTTTAGAGATATAAGATCTTAGATCATCTTATCTTACCTGCAAACAGCAATAAAGATTTTTGTATTTGTATTTGTATTTGTAGATCTCTGGGTGACGAGCGCAGTGCAGTGCTAGGTAATGATTTGGACTCTTCATGTTCCAATAGCTGCGTGTCACTGTGCTGTTATGTGTCAGGCATGTTGCTTACCATCAGGCACATGTCTTGATCGTCTCGTCACTCTTCATTTAAAAAAAAAAAATCCTCTCTCTTTAACTTTGCTTGAACTGAAAAAGACGGCTATAAAATGATAGCAATTCCACAACAATTTTGCGAGTGTATTACTAGCTATTTCACTTGCTAAATCTTTCCTACTGAACGGATCGGGTTGAAATTGGAACACAAATTTAACTCTGAAATAACATATAAGTGGTTCTATAATAATATAATATGGTTGGCGGTAGAATTTCTGACCTGTCGCGAGGGACCAAGGGTTTCCAGCTGTCTAGCACCTACCTACTTTTTGGTCCTCAAGGTAGTCATGGTGTATCTTGAGTTCAGGTGCACCGGTGACGGTGATGGCCCATTAGAGGACCCGGAGACGGGCAAGCCGTGGCGGGTTCGCGGAGAAATGCGTGAGCGGTCACGTGTGCCTACCATAAGCGCCAAAGGTGGAACTTCGAGGAGACTTTAGTTTTTACCGACTACATCCCATGACCATCCGTGGTGATCAATCTTACATAACTCAACCGTCTCTCTCAGGCAAAATTAATGAATTTCCTTCTCGTATAAAAAGGAATATCCTATAGAACAATTTTAACAGAAGTTCCGTATATGCCGGCTTCGTTTCTGTTTAATACGTAAGTTATTCGAGTGAGTCGGGGGAACAGAGACAGACAAATTCGCCACATTACCATGTCGTGACGCCGAGCCCGCGTCTCGTAAATCACCGGTGCTGCCTTGTAAAAATGCTGTTCTCGCGCAAATGTACCCACAGTCAGTAGCTGAGATCTCTGTTCCTAGACGCTTATTGAAGTGAAAGTTAATAAACCATTTTTAACATTCGTCGGCTAACACTCATATTACAATAACATAAAGCGACTAAACCTCAGACAAATCACTAAATACTCAAAGTAACGTAATGTAAGTTTGGCATATTAAATCCTACTAATATTAAAAATGTGCCTGATTGCATGTTTATGTTTTTGTTGCAGATCACGTTGTAGGAACTGAATCGATCTTTGAGGCTGAAATTCAATGTTCAGATACATAATAGAATAGCATATTTATGCTACTTTTTATCATAAAAAAGATGCACAGTTTCTTCATAGTGTAGAATGATGGAATAAACAAACGTTCGTTCATAACATCACAGTGCTATGCTGTCAGTTGAACATGAAATGTCCAAATCACAGCCTAACACTGCGCTGCGTTCGTCACCTAGAGATATAAGATGATGTAACTCCTTGCCCTGTAAAGTACCAAATACAGTTTGCGCATTACTGCTTGATGGTGCAATTACTGACAATGGTGTGGTACATCTGAGGAGGACTCTGCAATCAGTCCTACCCCTAGAACAGTTTTTGAATAAACAACCCTTTTTAAAATGATGGGGTGGATGGCCCCGGATGCCTTGGTGGCTTAGTTGGTTACTCTGCCTGCGACGTCTTGGGTCGTAGTTCAATCCCCATCCAGTGCAAATATTTGTGTGATGTTTAATTGGATAACGGGACACTCACGTATATACGGTCGGTCAATCCGCGCGCGACGGCTGCCCAACGTTGGGCAGCCTGTCGCGCGCGTGCACTCTCCTTGAAAAAGGCCGCCGGACGCGGCCGAAACTCGAGTCGGATTGACCGACCGTATATACGTGAGTGCCCCGTTATCCAATTAAATATGTGTAACAACCACGTTAATTTTAATACTAAATTTGTGTGATGAATACAAACATTTGGACCTACATATGTATAACAAGTATATATACAACGAAGTCCTTGTCTCCGATAGGGACATTGATATTTTCCACTTAAAGTTATTCCACTTTCAGAGGAAAATCAAAGAAATTTTACACTTTAATCTAAAAGAATAACCCTGTTGTGCTTACTATTATGAGTTTTTTTTATATTATTTGTTTATACATTAATTGTTTCACACTGTTAATATACTTATCTGTTGTGTTATAATATTCTATGTTTATATCTTATTTATCTACTGTTTTAACGCATGTTAGTTTTTAGTTTTAAGTTCAGATCTGTTGGCCTAATTTTCTTATCACTAATGTAATGTTATTACGAGTATTATCAAACCATTGAATTTAAATACGAGTAATTGTTGTTTCTAGGCCCACATAGTTTGGAATGTAATACAGTTCTGTACAGTATACTCTTATGTTATAGTTTATATTTATTACATTCTGTTTTGTGTGCTCATTGAATTAATTAATAAATAAATAAATATATCTAAAAATATGTATATAAGTATTATTTCAGTTATCTGGCTCCCATAGTAATAGCTTTGCTTGGTTTGGGGCTAAATGGTGCTGTGTGTGAAATGTTCACCAATATTTATTAATTACATTTTACTTGAAGCCTAGAACGGCTACAAGTTGATAACAATACTGGCACTAGACTGACACGCACATGCGTGTTGCGTACGATCAGGCGCCCGACATGGAGGCAGGCACGGTTGCAGCATAAAATTTTAGAAGGGGTCCCTAAAAACCGAAAATTAAATGCGGGTTATTTTAAATAGTTTAGATGATTCTTGCTCACACCAAAACGCCTGTATGGATTGGGCTGAAATTTGGAATTATACATTTATTTTATACATAGGCTTACTTTTCATCTCAATCAAATAACGGCAACGGGTTTGCGTGAGTGTAACCGCGAAGCTTTGCTAGTAAAACAATACGTCAAGTAAATTAAACTTCATACAACCAACAGAACATAAAATCACCGTTATAAATGCATCGCGGCTAAGGTTTTTTTTAATCATTTAGAAAGGTTTCGATTGAGGTGTACGATTTTGGGAAAGGGTTCATACCAAAGACGTAGTAAAAAAAATAATTAAATCTATGGTTTACACTGTCGCTATCGCTTGTCATCATTTGAAGCTTACCTACTGCGTTTTAGGCCGCTATAAACCGTACACCTGGTTTTACACTCGGCATGTTTATGTGTACGGTCAGCCTCAGGTCTGCGCGTCTGGCTGTATGTCATCGTTACTTTTTACTTAGTCTCATATAATGCGCTGTTTATGGCTCGAAATGAGCTGAGTGCGGATTATTTGGAGGAAGGGAGGAAGTTTGCATTCAAGTACTAATGCGTGGAGTTTTATGACAGTGGAATACGTTGCCTTAGTGGGTACTCCCCGATGGATTATCCTACTAACATTGAAATTGTAAAAGTTTTTTGTGGTTATGTTTGTTGCTTGCTCAAGTAGGAACGGTTGCTCAGATCGGGTATTAATTTGCAACACAGATTAGAGGTATAGTTCGGAACATAGGATACTTTTTATCACGGTGGTGTTACGGGAATGGATCGCATGTAAAATTGAAGGGTGTTGCTAGTAATAGATATATAATTATTGCCCTCCATTGTTGACGATTAACAACTCTTATTGCGGTTGTAGGCCTGTGGTGCATGGCTCGGAAAACAGAATCTCGTTTCGAAATCTCTATTGGACGGCGCACAGTACTTACATAATTATAAAATATTATACTAAATGTAGCTTACTTTTTGTCTCCACTGCTTGAGCTCTTCTACAAGGAGAGAGTTAAAGCCATAATTCACCACGCTAGCCAAAGCGAGTAGGTGACGCATGTCCTCCAAAAAATGGTCTTGGTACGTAAAAATTTATGTCGCGATATTTTTCTGGTCTTCAAAACTCAGTGGTAAACATTACCTAGCTAAATCTTCTTATATCCCTGAGTGACGAGCGCAGTACTGTGCTTGGAAGTTATTTGGGTATGTTCCGATAGCTGCATGTCACTGTGCTCGTAAGCTAGCGTGTTTCTTACAATCAGGCAAATGTTTTGGGCCTTCACTTTAATGAAGCGTTTTCCAGGCGCAAAAAGACTTGTCAAAAATAGTTCTAAGCATTGGCAAGAGTGACATCACTGTTGGTTTTGTGAAATTTTTCTAACAAAATAAAACAGTGGCGCCACCTATGGGAACTTTATTTGACAGGTCTTTTTGGTCTTGAAAACGCTCCATTTATATAAATACATTTTTTTGTATGTATTGGCTGCAATAGTTCGGAAATTATACGCACATACATCTTGGCGATAGATTTTTATTTACACATATTGAAATGAACGTTGGTAAGTAAACTTTTCCTACATTCAGCTTGACAAATGAATCAAAAACTCCCCCTAATCGTACCTAAATCATGCAGCTTATCAATTTATGGTCCCCGTGTATCGAAACTTGCACATGCACCGCCCAAGTTTGCCAATAAATTAAAAGCATAGATATTCAGTGTTGCCCGCTTGCCCGAAATAGATGTTGCCAGTATGTAAATGGGCGTTATTGGTTCGATGTTCATTAATTAATTATGGCAGTGTTGCCATGCGGATTTCCCTCGCGGCTATAAATACTGGTGATTATGTTTAATAATACTCGCGGATCTGTGTTGAAATGTAGCTGAAAAAATTGGACAAAATTTATTAGTCCTCAGATGTGTATAAAATCAAATATTATCAAGGTATAAAAAATAGAACGCTCAAGGGAATAACAGTGACAGGGTGAACAGTATCTCCCATGCCGTTCGTTTAGCAAATGCTTATTTTGTTACTACAAGGTTTTTAGATCTTTGTAATTTCGATCCTGCTTACTATAGTATTTTAATAAATAGTTATTGTATTGTGCATAGTATCTTTATTAAAATACTGAGGTGGTGTTTGAGATGTTTGATTGGCAGTGAGGGCTTCTAAAACAAAATGTCCGTACGCGTCGTACCGCCGCCGCCGTTGGCAGTATGAAACGGGACGTGATCGCGCGTGCGCACTATTTTGTTGAAATCCAACCGCTAAATGCGGTTGAAACTTAAAACAGGCTCCATCGCACAAGCATAAGTATCATATTTATGCTCTCACTGCTAGACAAGGGCAAAGTCAAGACCGAAACTAAACCTTGATTCTGACAGAGTGCAGGTTGGCGAATAGCACATGTCCTGGAATTTTTCTGTCTCGCGATATACCGGTTTCCTATCTTATAGATGCAGACGGGGTTTGGCATCCTGTCGTTATCCTGAAATTTGATATTGTCGTCGATAACCGAAAATCAATAGTAATAATAATTTTATAGGGGAATATTTATTATTTTATTTTAGTCCTACATATTTAGTAGCATTATTTAAATTTGTCATTCCCCCTGCCTGTATTTCTATGTAGGCTATTTTCCTTGTGTTGGTTGCCTGGAAGACATTGCTCTCAGCAATAAGACCGCCACTTGTATTTCACTGTATTTTTCTATAAAATTCGTTGTAGCACAATAAAGAGCACAATTTATCTATTATTTGGGGTTTACAACAGTACGCAGAATTGTACAATATTTGAAAATAATTAATAAGTTAAATGATGTTCAGCTTCAAGTTCAGCTTTGAAGTTCTTCAGAATGTGATCAGCTATTAATCCAACTAATATAAATGCAAAAGTTTGCAACAAACTTTGTGTGTTATGCTATGTTAGTAAAGTTACGCTTTCAAGCAATAATCAATTTATTTCAAGGTATCTGGATTAAATTTGGTACAAATAATAGTCTGGAACAACAGCCCAATAATATGTTTTATCCCGGGTAAATATAACGTAGGTCCCGATCTACGCGGGTAAAACCGAGAGGGATGCTACTAGTAATAAATAATTACAACTACTTAACCTGAAAGATATCATCAATTTCTAAGATTTGTCTCCATTTTGAGGTCTTGAGAATTTGTCTTTCTTGATTTTATTTATACTATTACGTAATAGATCTCCTTTTGAGGGCCAAAAACCAACACAACCATTCATCGGATCCACAATAGGGCGAGCTGTCACCTCGAAGTGGCAAAAACACGACAAACGGACAGATTGACACAAAGGAGTCGAGAGTCCATTGATTAATAGTGCTGGACCCTGAGGCCAGGGCGGGACACTGCGCCGCGAACCAAATCCCGTGGATATGGTACTGCGGGGAGTTAAAATGGATACGATATTTCTAGTTTTAGGTATAGTATACTAACGGCCTGACTTCGACCTGTTATTGTTAAACAAAGATTATCGAAATTAAAACTATCGATCAAACTGCACAGGGAGTGCATTTGATTATAAACGGTTTAGTAGTTTAGGAGTCCATCACGGACAAGTATCTAGAAATTGCCATGGTCCTGAGTTCAACCGAGATTGAACTCAATTCACAGCTCAGGAAACATCTGTGTGTGGTGCGCCAGAAGTTGTAACTTCAAAAACAAAACAAACTTAGGTACCTTGACGCCGTCATATTCAATAGTATTCTGAGAGCTGGTACCAAAATTTGGGTAGGTAATTGAGGCAAGCTGAAAACTTCAACGGCAAGTCTTGATCATCGCCGAAAAATTGCCAGCCTATCGGTTTTTTATCGGATAAACTTTGGAGAGCGTGCAACTTATTTGCATGATCTGATACCACCTTGCCCTTTTTTCTATCGGAATGCTCGGAGCTCGATAAAGCGACATCGTTTCATGGTTTTATGTTCCAAAGACACGAACAAAGAGATTGGACTTTACTTTTGTGCTAAGAACGCTGTGGAATACGTTGCTTGAGTGGTTTTCCCCGATGGTTACAATCTTTGTGTCTTCAAATCGAGAGTGACTCGGTTTCTTCTAGGTAAACACGCTCCATCGTAGACCGCATCGTCGCTTAACATCAGGTGGGATGGCGGTCAAGTGTAAATATATAAAAGTTACAAAAAACAAAACTAAAACTTGTCACATTGTTCTGCTATTACATATATCCCACACAGAGGTGCCGTCCTGGCTGGTGAGTACCGGGGCAAAATGAATCCCTCAATTTAGATCACCCGGCAGCTAGATAGTCCCTCCAAAATGATATCTCTCTTTTTGATAATCCCTATTTCTTAGTTATAAATAAAACCCAATTTAAAATTAAATTAAATTAAATTTATTGACTCAATCATTATTTTGGCTTAAAAAACATAAAAAAAATTAATTACACTTGGAACAAATACTTAATCTAAGTTAATTAAAATTTTCAATTCAATTCAATTCAATTTATTTAATTTGCAAAACATGGGTTGTACACAATTAATATTGTTACATAATGTTGAAGCTAGAGATACATATAAGGGTCCACCATGTTTTCACCTAATGGTACCTATGCAAATATATATTGTGAGTTTAGAAATCAAAATCATCAATAATTATACAAGTGGCAAACAATAACAAAAGTCAATAACAAACATGTCCAAGATACCTACACAATATTTTGGTCAGTTAGTCATAATAATATTAATTTATATAATGTCAATAGAGATTACAAACAAAATGTCAAAAATATACAATAATAATCAATGAGACTCACACAAAATTAAATTACATAAAAAAGTCACAAAATTGTAATTATTTATGAACATTGTAAGTGTGCCAAGTCTTTATCTTTTAGAAACTCGTCAATCGAGTAATATGCCTTTTCCAAAAGAATTTCTTTTAATTTATACTTGAAAATATTATTATTTTCAATATCCTTCAGGATTTTGGGAAGCGTAAATTTCGACCCTTTTAACAAAAATACTTTTACTAAACATGGCTAATCTGCATTTTGGAGCACATAAGATATTTTTATGACGAATACTCTTTAAACATTCATAGTCTTGAATGTTGTTCCTGACCAAGAGGGCGGCTTCATATATATAAATAGAAGGAAGAGTCAACAACTTTAACTTTTGAAAGTAAGGCTTACATGAGTCTCTTTGGTTCAATCTACAAATCGAACGTATACATTTTTTTTGAGCTTTAAATACAGTTTCTTTGTCTGTGGAGTTTGCCCATAAAAGTACTCCATATCTTAGTGTTGAACCGACATACGCATGATAGACACTCAAAAGAGTCGCCTCATTTACGACATTACGAAGCATGTAGAGAGCATAAGAAAACTGGTTTAACCTGGTGCACACCTGCTCCACATGAGATTTCCATGATAGAGCCGAGTCAACTTGTATACCTAGAAATTTTGTTGTGCTAATTTCACTTATTCGCTTTCCATAATAATTTATATTTAAAATGTCATACTTACAATTTGTGGTTTTAAAAGTCATTATATGTGTTTTGTCCAAATTAATTTTAAGATTATTATTCTCTAACCAGTCAACTGTCAATTCTATAGATTTATTAATATTACTTTCATGATCGGACAAATCATTTTCAGTAAATATGATGGTACTGTCGTCGGCAAACATGACAATCGGATCGTTTACGGCATGGGGTAGGTCTTTTATGTATATAATAAATAGTAGTGGACCTAATATAATATAATTGCCTTAATCCATTTTTTATTTTTGCAAAACATATTTACACGCGTCTGGCAATGTTAAAACCCCGACTAAATCGTCTGGCTTATTATTTTTTTTAAACTCTAAACATTAAACTACAACATATAAAAATTGCATGTTGCCTCAAACATATTCACTGAATAAAAATTTTTAGAAATGTATGATTACATCTAAGATTAAATTTAGTTTGTGTGTATTATAGTTTACCGACGCCATTTTAACTTTCAGTTTGACGTTTGACAGTATGGAGTCTTTCGGCGTTAAGGCGGCGAATGAGCCAATTACTCGCCACTTCCGTTGTATATTTTTCTTACGGGATTAGTCTAAATTTTTTTCATTTCGGTCGCGCTGCATTTTTCCTATCTACTCCAAGCCTGTCGCAAGGAATTTCGTTCCGAAAATGAGTTCGTTGCATTCGTTGAGGAGCTACGATACCATACCACATTTAATATTGCCCATTAAATCATAGTAGTATTTCTTTAAACTGTGACCATGCAGCCCCAAGACACAGATACATCAAACATATAAACGATATCGTTTTTGCATTGGGGATTAAAAAGAGTCTGTCATTTCGCCGCGGCATTCCTCCGTGGCGCGGGCCATCACTATTGTTGTCTAGGGGGTCCGATGGGACTAATTACGCGGGGTAATGGGGCCACGATCACCCGACGTGTCATGTTTAGGGAACTTTGAACACTATCCATCACTTTGGAGCACTCGAGTACACTGTTATTGATTGAGGTTTATGGATGGCGAAGCAAACGACGAATGAAGGTATTTATTTGCATTTTAGTTGTTTTAAATCCGTTGAATGTAGACTGACGAAAATTTTAATTTAGATGGACGAAATTGATATGTTCAATGTCAAAGGTCTTTATTGAAAAATGTACAATTTACACATCAATTTCAGAAAAAAAACAAACTAAGAGCATACAACGAGTATATATACAATTTTAAAGTTTAAATTGAATATTTAATGTACTTACGATAATAAGTATCGTACAAATAAGTGTCAAAAATTTAAATATATGTACTTATTACAATTGTAATGAAAACTGTCAATTTTTTAACAATTTTATTGTGAGTTTGCCATTACTATATACAAACTCGCTGTAACTACAAAAAGTTTGATCGATAAGCCAGCTTTTTAATCGGTTTTTGAAGCTATCCGAACTCGGCTGATTTAACTATTTTAGGAAGAGTCTTCCGATCCCATAATGTGAGTCAGTTTTTCCGATCTCGCGAGAGAGTGAGGTGTACTATCCAGCTTGTCAGCGTTACGTATATTGCGCGAATGTCTCTCTCCTCGCGTGTCGTAAGAGTCTAAGTTGATTCTGACTTACACAGCTACTTGGTAGATCAAGATTGCAGGCAACGTAAGTATGCTAAGCTCTTTGAAATATGGCCTGACGGATGTGCATTGCGAAACGCCTGTGATGGCGCGAATAGCACGTTTTTAGGCCCGGAATGCACGCTCCCAGTCGGCAGCGCGTGCGTATAGTTCGGCACCGTACTGTAACCGGGAATGCACCATGGCGAAGTAACACGAACGAGAAACACCCGCAGACACCACTCGGGACACCCGTCTTAGTGTAAAGCACGCACTGCTTACTTTAGCACACATCTTGTCTATGTGGTGTTCCCATGTCATGCAGCAGTCAATCTCGAACCCCAGAAATGTTGTGTTTTGTATCTGCTCAATCCGGACCCCGTCAAGCAAGACTTTTAGCGATTTTGTATAGTGACCCGACAGACAAAAGTGAATAAAATGAGTGAAAGTGAGTGAATAAAATTCAATTAATTAGGTGTAGGTATGTATTCTTGTATTTTTTTCTAATCAAAAACAAATTATTAATTTATACACATAAATAATAATTAAAGAAACGATCACGAACACGGTTGTTTATATGCTAGTATTATTATCAACTATCGCCTAGGTTACGCAACGTTGTTAAACTGGCCGGCAAACAAGTTGACCCAAAAGTGACGTAGAAGGGGAACGTTCGCGCATGTGCACTTCCACCAAAGATACCTTAAAAAATGTTTCTGCGCAGCTAACTTCAATGGGTCAACTTGTTTGCCGGCAACTTAAGTTTCCGGTACTTTCCCGGAATAAGAAGTACATAATTAGCTTTATGTGTTTTGTTCCAGACTATAATTATGCGTCTTCGTACAAATCATTTTGAAAACTTTTAAAGTTATAGTTCCTTGAAATAATAATGCACCTACCTATGTGAGTAATTTTTTGCTGCGTGCGCACACCCACGTCCAAAAATCAACACGAACCTTAATCAGCCGTTCAATCAACTCTTTACTAAGCAACGTCGTTTAACTAGCGGGATCAAAGAAATTGGAAAAGCGGGATCTATTTTTTTTTCACTTTTACTTATAGGCTTACACTTGACAGCCAACTCGCCTGATGTTAAAACGATGCAGTCTACGATGGAGCGTGCTTACCTAGAAAAAAACTGATTCAGTCTCGAATTGACACCAATATTGACCATCGGGCAAAAGCCACTAAAGCAAATCCGAGTTGCTTCAGTTAAGCCGTGATCTTTCAAACGTTTTACTCTAATACGTCGCAACTCATAGACCAATGTAGTTACCTACCCCCACTTTATTTTCCGCACTTTACGTAACACTAGCGTGAAAAACGCCGTTCGCCTGACCGTAACCGTCACCCGAGCCCGAGTCCCACCTGGGACGGAATTAACGGGACATGTTTACGGGCCGCCATAATTACGACACCACTCTTCGGGATTACGGTGGTGCTTCACCGGGAACGCGGGAGTATGTTACATCTTGTTACACTACGCTCTGAGTAACACACTAATAGCATCGATATAAATCAAAAGATGTTCCCTGAGCACCTTGAAATTGTTAACAAACCACGTATCTGTGTGTAGCGTGAGTGGCTTACAACTACCAGTCTACTTTACCCCTAAAATCGCTATCGACTTGGTACATTGCGGTTCTACTTATTTTGATTGATATGATAGGTATAAATGTCCGGTTCACTGCTACCTAAAACCCACTAGAGCAGAAAGAGCTCACTCGTCCCAACGATAACATAATTCCATGCGACTGAAGTTTGGGAGGGCATATCCATTGATTTAAATCGATGACTAATAAGGAATAATAGGCGCGGTCCTAAGTGGGGAGTCACAGGTTACAAATTGTAAACGTTAAGTTGAAAACCCAAAAAATTACAAAAGGTCGTCAACTACATAGGCCATCTTTACCATGGAAAAACAACTGGAACGTTGACTACTCGGGTGAGATCGTGGGGCGCTAGCGAATAGCTTGCTTGTGATACTTCCCCAGGTGGACTCTGCAAAAAGTCCTATCATTACAGAAGCTGACATAATAAATGTGTATGATTTATAATAAGAAGAAAGTAATGCCCGATCGACACAAGGCTAGCTTTTCAGGCTAGGATAGCATGCTAGTTTTGTCTACTCGAAGTTTCTAGCTACGTGTAGACAAAACTAGCATTGCGCAGCGTTGTCTACAGAGTAAACTCTGCACGAAGCTAGAAGCACTACCTTGCAAGCTTCCTAACACTAGCTTGATATCCTAGCTTCGTGTCGCTTAAGGCTTGTTCGCATTAGGCTAGCAAATTAGTCTAGTAGAGAGTAATTTAGTAGCTAAAATACTCGCTACTATTCAAAAATCGTTCGCACCGTGCTTTAGTACAGTTCACAAGTGAGTAGCGTTTCGCAACATGAAGATCCTACAACGCATTTGTTTGAAGTTATTTTTCTCTCCAGACTAATTCGACAAGTTCGAACCTGTTTAATCGGCGAGCCAATGAGCGCACCGCTCGCAACGAACGCGTGGTAGGGGGTGCTACTCGCCCGTTGAAAATAGAACAAAATGGATTGACTCGACTAAATCACTTCCTAAATTACTCGACTAAATTTTCACTGTTCATACACGTTTAGTTGCTAAATTACTCGCCACTAGGCTAAATTACTAGCCTAGTGCGAACAAGCCTTTAGGGATAAAATACAGTATGGCTAATACATTTGCTAGCGTTCACGCAACGAAGATAGTATCCAAACAGGCTAAATAAAAATTTCCGTGTATTTTCGGTACATATTTCCGAAGAGTCGATAAAACGTCCATAGAGCTCGTATTTTAGAGCAGTTTTGTGGTAGTGGCACTAGCTGCCAGAGCGGCAGTTGCCACCGTGTAGATTGCGGTGTCGCGTCGCATGACGAGCGTATTGAATATATGAACCGGAGTGGACAGGTGACGTGCTCGGTTAGTGTGGATGTCAGAGTAAAATTGTATACAATTGGGTCCGATCCGACTCAAGTTTTTGAATCTGACGTCAAAAACTTGAGTCGGATTGGAACCACCATATCGTACGTTAGTTATCCGTGACCATTATTATTCTAAATCTAATCAATACATAATTATCTGAAACAGCCACATTAGTTTCCGAACTGAGCAGATCTGACGGATTTACAGTTTTACGGTGATATATATGGACACTTCAATGCATCGTCAGATGGACATGAAAATAGTTTTAATATTCTCCGAAAATAAAAACATGATTAATTTATTTCCTCCGGAACAACAAATACCTAATTCAATTTTAAAATAAATTCAGATCAGACACTCTGCCAAATGCCATATGAAGCCATTGAAGTTATAGAGTAGTATAAATTAAGAGTTACTGTAAATATATTTTGTGTAGGATTCAACAATAAAGCTCAATCCACACTAGCCGAACGGTCACCGCGCGGTTATCAAAAAATCGTAATTGATTTTTTCACGGGCGATGCGTCAAGCGCGAAAGCAAATGGCTTACGTCGGCCATATTGAATTAGTGCGTGGACGACGACGGAGTCGCAAGAACAGGGAATCTGTTGAGTAATTTTATCGATAAAAATATTCACGCTAGCTTAGAAACTGATCGATCAATATTTTGTTACGGCTCGATTAAAATAATTAGATTATGTGCGCTGTGTGTTATACTGAAATCTATAGCAACTATGGGTAGTTTTACAACAAGAAAACGAGAAAATTATAACGAATACTATCTCAATCAGTAAAATTCACCTATTTGTGTATTTTTTATTGTTTAAAAGCATAATTTCCGTATTTTTCCCAATGCCTTATTTCATATGGTGAAAAAAGTTAAAAAATCATACTTAATTTACCATTAATCAAAATTTTATTTGTAGCATTAAATAAGTTTTTATCACAGTCCATGGAAAACCAAATAAGTGGTCTACAAAATAAAATTATTTAGAAGTGAATAAATACCTAAAGTTACGCGTTTCACGTCTTCAAACCTTTGCCATTTCATTTTTTCACTAACCTATTAAGCTAATTGGCTAGAAGAGTTCATTAACAGCGATAAGGATTTCATCTAACGCAACATATTTAAGTGCATAAATTATTTAAATGTGTGACTTACATTGCAATTATGTGTCTCAAACAAAAATAAAATTCAGTTTCATGTATTGTGTTTGTTGATCTGGTGAAGAAAATTATTGGAAAAAGCAAATCTTTTTTTTTTTTAAAGAAAGACTGACGAGACAAGCAGGACTTGTGCCTGATGGTAAGCAACATGTCTGCCACATAACAGCACAGTGACATGCAGTTATTGGAACATGAAGAGTCCAAATCATTACCTAGCACTGCACTGCACTCGTGGCCCAGAGTTCAAAAAATGTTATATCTCTCAGCCCTGTAATTTCTCTGAAAACATTTCCCTTCAAACCGGAACACAGTAATCTGATCTTGGTGAACATTTTGCCTCTTGCTTGTAGAATACAGCGAGAAAGAGATAGGTAGTGACAACATGCCCCATTTCATATTTTTTTATTGACCAAGTTTATCCGTACTCAGAAAAAAATCAACTGAACCATGTTCAATAATTTGAACATTAAGTCAGGAATTTTAATAATTTAAAATAGAATAGATATGAAATTAAAATATCTAGGTAAAAGAATCTCAATTATATCTTGTTCCGCGCCAAAATTCACTCATAAAATTAATTAAAAAACACTTCACGCCGGTGATTCCGAACAAATTGATGAAGAGCGCGACCTGTGACGTCACTAATGGAGCCGCACTGTTGCTTTTTTCATCATTTTCCCCCGCGGTAACCGTGTTACTGGAATTTGAGGGTAATCGTAATTTTTTGATGGACTTTACTTAACTTCGTTACGAATGTTTAATTAAAAACTTTTTAAGTGACACGTCTCATTAATGGCCCAGTGACATGAATACATTATCGTGTTTGGAACATTTAAAATATAATCATAATTAATTATATCAATTTCATTCTTGAAATTACGTAATGCTATGTAGTTATTCTTATTAAAAAGTATAGTAAACTTTTGTAAAGTTCTCAAGAGACCTTCGTTAAACGGTTGGATGGTGGTTCAGATGATGTACGCGGGGATCATCCTCGACACACGCGCATCGTCGGGAGGTTCCTCACTCTGCAGCCCTAACCACTGGTAGCTCGGGCCCTGGCCCGCTGCTGGCGGCAAACTGGGTTTAGGTTTTCATAATGTTTTTATGTTGTTTTATACATAAATATTGTATAAATGTAAACTTAAGAAAATGAATAATAAAAACTTTATTTGAGCAAAAATAATATGGCAAGTACAATAGTAATATTCATAAATAAATATGTGACATAAAGTGATGGGATGAGCAAGTGTCTGATGGTAAGTAACATGCCTATCCGTATCAGTACAGTGTACATCACACACGTACGTACCTATCCAAACATTCAAACTTTCCCATAATAGATAATATTAGTTGAAAAAAAAACAAATTGGTGTGTTTGTGAAAACCTTATTAATAAAAGTAACCTTACGTACCCATATACAGTGCACATATTGCATAATCCCCGAAAAGACATCCAAAACTCATAATCTCCGAGCGCTCCACGAATTCTGACAGCTAACGGCCAGTCCACAACAAGTCCCATCGCACCGTATCCACCAATAACTCGGCCGGTTTAGTGCACCGGCGCCACCGCAACGTACGGCCGTGTAGCGGGCGCCTTAATTAAACTTCGCTGCTGGACAATCTTTACGCCTCGCCGATGACTGTAAAGATAAGGCTTTATGGCCTTCTGTTGGTTGTTCGCTTACCACTCGAGTACTGGTTTGGAGGGTATACTATCCTCATCCAAACAACCAAAGGTTTTAATGCGTTGACTGGGTCTA
This sequence comes from Ectropis grisescens, assembly GCA_017562165.1. Classification (NCBI taxonomy): domain Eukaryota; kingdom Metazoa; phylum Arthropoda; class Insecta; order Lepidoptera; family Geometridae; genus Ectropis; species Ectropis grisescens. The sequence continues at coordinate 29,783,177 of CM029776.1, read as the reverse complement.
TTTTTTCTGATGGATGGGGAAGTCTTGAACATCGCCGCAAAATTGCCTATCGGTTTTTTTGGATACACTTCGGAGAGTGTTCTGAATATCACAATATGATCTAATACCACCTTGCCTTTTTTTTGAAAAACGACGTCGTTTCATGGTTGATATTCCAAAGACTCTAATGTAGCGGTTTCACTCTTCTTTTTTGATAAGAACGTTTGGATACAATTTAGATTTGTCATTCCCACAGCTTTGACGATGCAGGAAAACACTATGAGGAATCCAGCGTGGTCCAAAAAAAGTATCCTATGCAATCATGTTATTATCCTCAACTCTAAATTTGGTAGCGATGTGAAGTATGGTTTTGATTTGATTCCTCATGAGAAAAGCTTTGAGCCCCAGCAGTGGGATCATAAAGTAGGTTACTGTTCGTTACTAAGCATAAATATGAAGTGAGGTTTAAATGATGTAATGTTTTAGAAAAGGCATTTGGTGGTCGTACTCCACAACCAGCCAACCACCAAATGCCTTTTCTAAATCATTACGCTATGAGCTATGGAGAGAGGGCTATGCTCGGAGTCTCTTAGCGCGACAGGATCCGTAATGAGGATATTCGCAAAAGAACGAAAGTGGCCGACATAGCTCAAAGAGTTAGCAAGCTGAAGTGGCAATGGGCAGGCCACATCGCTCGCAGAACTGACAACAGATGGGGCAGAAAGGTTCTCGAGTGGCAACCACGAACCGGAAGACGCAATATTGGACGGCCTGCCGTCTAGTGACCTCATAAAGGTCGCTAGAAACTGCTGGTTGCAGGTTGCGCAGGACCGTTCGTTGTGGAAATCTAGGGGGGAGGCCTATGTTCAGCAGTGGACGTCTTGCGGCTGATGATGATGGTTTGGTGGTGGTTAGAAACGTGAAGCCGAGAATCGTGGTGAGGGCATCTTATGTCCAGCACTGCAGTCGACGAGTATGACATGATTATGATGAGAATGGCTGATTGGATTATGTTGAAATTTGGAACACAGATAGATTACAGTTTGGAATAACTTGAAGGTAAATTAACGAGAATCGGAACAACACAGATAAAACCGCGGTGCACTGTTAGTAATCCTACAGTTTTTACAAATTACACGGCCCTTTATTTGTCAAGTTAATGCTAAAAACGAATGGTGATTGAACAAAGCATCCAATACCCAAAACTACGAGAATATCTGCATCATAACACTAGTCGTTGAACATAAAAGTCCTCATCTCCCCCGAGATACCCTCAACGGCTTGACTCGCGATACTGCGCGCACATAAATTGACAAACTGCCCAACTCGCTACTGGCAGGAATAAGTTCCGCTTCCGGTCACTGGACCAGCACTGTATACACGGGGGGATATTTTTAACGGAAACGTATTTGCTGAAATGTTTTCCGCAGGTATAGTCTGACTGGACAAATACTACCACACGTTAGTTACCCCATGAATGAATAAAAAAATATTTAAGAACTACCTTTGCATTGCATTTCATACTCAAATATTTTTTGCATCCTGCAAATAATGCCACTCTTACTATCACAGTCGTCCTCGTGACCATATCCGTTGTAACGCTGGCAATATGTTAGGACCCCATTCTACTACTGTTATAAATGTGAAAGCTCGAATGTTAATTGCTTAATCAAGTCAAAACGCCAGAACGCTTCGGTTTGTTATTTGGGACTTAAATAAACTGTAGTCTGGTTAAACACATGGGCTATTTTAAATCCGAGGAGAAAACGAGATCGAAAACTATGCGGGAAACCATGGGACGCTACTAGTTAGTAATCATTAAGAATGTGCAATGCTTTCAATAATATGGCACGTTATTAAAAAAAAACAATTTTTGCCTCGTGTTAGCCTTGAATTAATGTCTGTAATACGACAGTAACATCCCAAACCTTTGAGACGAAAGTAAGCTTATGCTAACACAACCGCAACGTTAGCTCCCAATTTTCGTTCCGTATGTTTTGCGGAAGGTCCAGAGCAGTGATTTAGCTCCCAACTTGGCCTGCTCCTGCGAGGTCCAGCCCGTTGTTTGCTAATGAACCGTGCATTTATATTTGTTTGCCGTGTAGGTAATTAAGTTATATGCTTGTGTGTTTCGTACATGTGTGTGTGTGGACGGTCGATAGTGACGAGTTGGGAAGGACAATTCGGTCAACTGATCTTAAACAGAAAATAATTAAATATTTATTAATCTGGCAATATTTTTTTTTAATAGGTCGGCTTAGTACCAGCTGAAAGCTTTGGAATCGAAAGACGTGCCAAAAGACTCATAGACAAGAACAGCATTGCCCTTTAACCGAAGCGCAGTAACTTGCATTACTGCTTGGCAGTATAAATAGTGCTGTGGTCCTACCAAGGCGAATTCTGTAAAGAGTTCTATTAAGTACCATTACAAAATATTAGTATGATAGAACAGCGCTTCTGGCGGACATAAAAGGGTACATGTTATTTATTTGCTAGTGTTTACGTAAAATTACCGAAGACAATTGCGTTCGCAATTTAGGCTATACTTTATGCAAGTACCTACCTATTAAAACATTTCCAGTCAATAAAATTATTATCAATAAAATAAAACAAAGATTGGTAAACCTTTCTCACACAACATGAATTCCCAAAATAAGCAAAACGATGATAAAATACATGCATAATTGAGATTTTTTTTGTACATAGAAACACTCAGACACAGCACAAATACTTGTATTCAGCACGCAAATATTTGATCAAGGTGGGAATCGAACCCACAACCTGCGGCTTTGCAGGCAGACTTACTAGTAACTTAGCCAATAAGCCTGTCTTTGCACTTTAATTCAACCACAGTAACATTCTAAGATTACTTAAATAGCAGGTAAAGGACATCAACTATCGATACAATATATTTGTAGGAAATAAGATATGAGTATGTAAAATATGTATGAATAGACAGATTATTCAATCGTATTTTGTATACAGCTGATGGAAGTCCTTAAGTACCTATCATAACTTTATCAGACCAATAATATTATCAGCAACATAATGGTTTAATATTTAACGAATATAAGACTTTAAAAAAAAGAGTGGATAGGATGATGTCTTCTACTTCTATCAAGCTAGTTGGTATTCAAACACTGAAATATTATTTAAGAATATATTTATTTAAATATCACACAAACTTAATTACTTAATTAATTACAATTCTTACCTGCCACAACCAATAAGTGTTTCAAATATGCCTTAAGTTATTTACTTATACATTCAATAAATTACAAAACAACAAAAGTTATTTCAATTATAGTCTAATGATTTTAAAATTGTTTTACTTTATAAATGTTATAATATTAATTCCGTTAACTTAAACAATTCAATGATTCTTAAACCTAATCTAAGTAGTTTATTTACTACTTACTCGTAAATAAAACTAACGTCAATAAATTTGTACAGAAGGGTACTTGACAAATGTTTTAATGAGAACAAAACCATAAACATAAGTGGCTAACTGTCCTTAAACAAAACACAATACAAAACACTACTCATCTTTATAAGAACACACAAACAAATACAAGAGCAATTAATGATCCATGTAAGAACAAATATAAATACAAAAGGTTCTAATTATCCTTTTTTAGAACGAAAACAAATGCACAAGTTAATTATCTATTTTCATAATTTTGCTAAATTTATCCACTTTTATCACACGCTTTGCTACTCCAAAACTCAGCCAACTGTTTAAATCTATCACAACACTGCCTTTTCCTTCTAGGACTTTTCCCTATTGCTGGGCTTTTCAAAATACTGCTAAATTTCTTCACCAACGTCGTAACTGACGACTTTGATATTTCGTCGTCGGCATCTTCAGAATATGCCATACTGGCTACTGTGACACTTAACTGTTGAAATGCTTCATCTATAAATTTATCTATGTCGTCACTATCACTTTTCTCTGCCTCATCATCTTCTGATCTTTTTGTCATCTCTGTATCATCGAAAGATAGACCACCGGTACTGATGCTGCAGCTTACATGTTCTGGCATCTTTTTCTTCAACCGAATCGTAGACGTCGCCGAAGATAACTTCTCAACAGATTTAAAAATATCGTCTATGTTTTCGCAAATCTCATCCACGGAAAAAGCTGAAATAATCTGACCGTTGATGAAATAGAACTGTTTTCTTGGTACTTCTTCTATTGCTTCTTGTTCCAAATCTTGCAGAAACTGATTATAGTCAATGACATCGGATGCTTTAGAATATTTTCGATTAATTTTTTTACGTAGTTTTTGCAGTAAAATTGACGAATCGAAGGTTGTTTTGCGTAAGTCCAGGGAACTGAAGACAGGAGTTAACTTGGAAGGTGGAAAGTCGTCTTCTGTTTCGAGATCGATTGGTTTCCCAATCTTCTTCGAGCTTCATCCATTCTTCACTGATAGAGAGGATCGTTTCGGCGTCAATTATGAGAGGCATGTTGTCAGTGCGAATGCCTTCGTGCGACTGAGGAAGAAATACTATACAAGTTAAGAAAAGTTTGCACGTGCATTGTTTGATCTAATGAGTTGTTCCGAGAAATACCTAAGCTTTAGGAATAGGTAACTGTACAGGCATTGAGGTAATGATTCAATTAGTGAAAAGTGATAATAAGTGGTAAGAATAATTAGAAAATTATGTTTGCTTTCGAACGACATGTTTTTAAAGATTTATTAATGTGATGATTCATATTTAACTCAGAGTAGGTAACTCTAATATCTGATTGTGGATATGTCCGCGTTGTAGAATTGTTTTTATTTTATTTTATAGTTATAATGTCTATGTGGTTTTCGAAACCAGAGTAGTTTTAGTTCTTTGTCTTTGTTGCCCTTAAGGGGATGAAACACTTAATAAAACTTTACGAAAATCGGGGGTCACAACTAGTTTTATACAGCTATGTTTTTATTTGTTTGTCCCAACACAAAATCAGATCTCTCGGTGCGTCATTTCTAATTACATTCTAGCACATTACATTACACATACTCGTAAACGCGATTAACACCGTAACTACCATAATTTTAATTAAGCACCGTAATAATGCACAAACAGGATTGCACACATTAGGTACGCTCAGGCGAAAGGGGATACTTATTTTCAAGCTGAGTACAAATTCTGTTCAGTTGATGTATGACACGAAGTCCTTGACGTCGTATGAGGTACCATATCTTTATAATCCTTTGAAGTTTTATGAATTATGCGATTGGATTTTTAACTATGCAGGCACGTACCGACTGCTATAAAACGGTATGACAAAGTTGGCTGACAGCTGTCTCTTCAAAGTAAATTAACGATGCACGCACACCTATATTCGACACACTGAAGTAAGTTGCGATAGCGACAGTGCATATAAGTTCTAGCGCGAAAAAGACTTCAAAGTCTTGAACATTGCCGCAAAATTGCTAGCTTATCGGGTTTTTATCGGATACACTTCGGAGAGTGAGCAACTGATCTGCATCATCTAATACCACTTCGCCCTTTTTTCTATCGTACTTCTCGTAACTCGAAGAAGCGGCATCGTTTCATGGTGGATATCCAAAGACACGGACGAAGATGTTTGACTCTACGTTTGTGATAAGAACGTCTAGGCTGTGAAATGAGTTGCTTGAGTGAGTTTTTCCCGATAGTTATAATTTTGGTGCCTTCAAATCGAGAGTGAATCGGTTTCTTCTAGGTAAACTAGGTCTCCATCGTAGACCGCATCGTCGCTTAACATCAGGCGAGATGGCGGTCAAGTGTAAACCTATAAAGTTTTAAAAAAAAGTTTAGAGTGTCATCAGGTCATCGTACAATTTTTATGTAGACGTGACGTCACAACCCCCACTCCGGAAGTTTGGTGATCATAATATCTTTTTCGAATTTTATAATTTGAGAAAACAAATCCCCATCCAAACCTCAACACCTGAAGAACTAATTTGATTAGTATAAAATAAAATAAAATAAATATTGGTGGACATGTCACACACAACACCATCCGACCCCAAACTAAGCAGATCTTGTAATATGGAAGCCAGATAGCTGATATAATACTTATATATTTTTAAATACATACTTATTAAACATAGAAAACACCCAGGCACAGTACAAATATTGTTTTTAAACTTTCGTGATTTGAACACATATTTATGTTGTACGTAATTTGATTCGTATAAATTTGACCCTGTGATCATCACAACTGTTAAAAAAAAGGCGGAAATCCGTTTAGCTTTTATTAGAACAAAGTAGGCGCATCTTTACAGTATGCCCCTTTCATTATAGGGTACTCTTTCTGCAGGACCCGTGACGTAAATGCGAGCGTCACATATTATAGGAATAAACAAGGCACCTCTTGTGTACAACGACTGTGCGTCGCTTAATAGCTTTCAAATGGGACTCAGATTAACGGCCATTTTAACTAATGCTCACTGCGTATGTTTTTACTGTTTAGTTACAATTAAATAAATTGGTTTTGGATTGGAAACAGAAATCAAGATCTTCCTAGACCTAAAAATCTTCAAGACGTAGTTTTACGCTTTTACGTAGTACGTAGTTTAAGTTCACACCCCCACGTGCAACCTAGCACACTTAACATTTATACACTTTGATTTCCGAGGGCGCGGTCCCAGCCTCGAATTTTTTACTTTACTAGTACCGCCCCACGATTTTACCCCCGTAGTTGCCGTCCCAGTTGTTTTTCCGCGTTCAAAAATAGTCTATAGATATTTTTTTATTTCTTTTATTTAACGTATACGGTTTTAGGCGGGAGGCCCCCCCCTTTTAAAAAAAATAAAAAGTGACGAGACGAGCAGGACATGTGTGCCTGATGATATGCAACATGCTTGCCACATAACAGCACAGTGACACGCAGCTATTGGAACATGAAGACTCCAAATCAGTACCTAGCACTGCACTGCGCTCTGTTAGACTGGAAATCACTGATTCTATAAAAAAAAAAACAATTTGTACTTATTCACTTTTTATTTGAGTTTAAACAAACACTTCACAAGTTTTTGGATTTAGTGAGGGGCCTTTCCTAGACCAACCGAAATAGAAACAGACGCGCGCGGCACTTCTCTAGGGGTATCTGAGGTCTCAGGTCCGGCGGGCATGAACCAGGTCCGTAGGCTGAGAGGCAGAGTAACCTTTCGAGAACTGACTGGAAGATTTATTCGACAATTCGACTTTATATAGCAAAATACTGCAGAATCGCCAATATCGACATCGAGGAATTGACTTCCTGCAGGATCAGCAGTTTTAAGGTTGTAACATCTCCCCTTAAGACGGAACATACTAATCGGTTAGTATGTGAGTAGGATTTTGGTCTAGCAAAGTTCACATGATTTAGAATTAGAAAATTAAGTTAAGGATTACACAAAACAATAAATTCAATTAAAATTTTAAAATGAAAATAGAAAACGAATTAAAAGATTACATTAAAACAATATACTCAATTAAAGTTTAAAATGGAAATAGTTAAAATTACACAAAAACAATGCACTAAATTAAAGTTTAGAAATGGAAATAAAACTAATTGAAAGATTACACAAAACAATATACTCAAGTAAATTTTATTAGACATTGGGTCGTTTTTTCGGCTGTAGATTCAGTGATAGGATAAGCCATGGAATATTTCGTTAAGTCGTCCTGGAATGTGACTATGTATTTGAAATTTTCACTACCAGAGTCTGGGAGAGGACCAACAATATCAGTATAAATTTTTGAAAAGGGTTCAGAGGATGTAGTGGTAATCTCCATAGGAGCTTTGTTGATTCCTCGTAGAGCTTTGTTCTTTTGACAAGAGGAACAATTCTGGACATATCTCTCAATTTCACCTTTCATTCCTTTCCAATAGTATATGTCCTTAAGTTTGTTATACATTTTGGATGCGCCAATATGACCACCTGTGGGACAGTCGTGGTTTTCGAGAAGTATAGTTGGCACTTCATTTGGTTTTGGATACTTCATTAAGTTATGATGAATGTGAATTTGAATGCCAGTGTTATGAAATAGAAAAGAAAGCATTTCATGGATTAGAATGAAATTGAGTTTGTCGAAGGGATTGGTAAAGTCAGACATGGCAATCGATTTTACTTCGGGATATAGTACAATAAGGTTATTCCGTAGATCTTTGAGGACTTTGAAAATTTCTTGGTATGTGACGGATTCAAAATGGTGAACTTTGGTAAACATGTGGAAGTATGTTTTATTGTTGACTTGAGATGCTCTGACGGTATAGAGTTCCTTTTCAGACATTTCGAATTCATTTTATCTTGAAGAAGATTAAGAATGTTTTCAGAAAAAGGGTTAGAAGAATCTAAATCGATGGAAGTAGGGTATGCGATAATTGAACAATGTGAATCTAGGAGACTTTTGTTATGTTCTAGAATAATTGTATCATTCAAAATTGGGCTAGAGCGAGATTTCATAAATTGTTGGTATGTGAGTGTGTCGGTTTCGATGTTGTCTGTAATATTGTGAATAGGAGGACGTGACAAACCGTCGGCGTTTGAATTTATTCTGCCGGGCTTGTACTCAATTTTGTAATCATACTCTTCAAGTTTTAGTCTCCAGCGTACTAGTTTACTACTGGGATCTTTACAGTTGAAGAGCCAAGTTAAGGGCGATGGTCAGTGACTATTTTAAATGTTCTGCCATACAAATAAGGCCTAAAAGTTTTTGTTCCAAAGATAATGGCTAAGAGTTCTTTTTCTGTGGTACTATAATTACCTTCTGCGCTATTAAGCGTTCTAGAGGCATAAGCAATAGGTAGATCTTTGTTTGGTTCGCCTTGAGAAAGAACAGCACCTATAGCGTAATTAGAGGCATCGGTAGTGAGTGTAAATTCTTTAGAGAATCTGGATATTGTAGGATCGGTGAATTAGTAAGCAAACTTTTGAGTGAGTTGAATGAGTTTTCTTGTGATTCTCCCCATATGAAATCAGCATCTTTTCTGAGAAGAGAAGTTAGAGGTTTGGTAACCTTGGCAAAATCTTTGATAAACTTTCGGTAGTATCCAACTAAACCAAGAAAACTCTTGATTTGTTTTGGATTCTTAGGAGCAGGGTAAGCAAGTACTGCTTTGACCTTCTCGGGATTAGGAGACACGCCTTTGTCAGTGATGACATGGCCAAGATAGGCGACTTCTTTCTTTAAAAACTCGCATTTATCAGGCTGTAATTTAAGATTATGACGTCTGAGAGCATCGAATACTAGACTAAGTTTTTGGATATGATCTGGTAAATTATGGGAATATATGATGACGTCATCGAGATAGATAAAACAGTGTAAGCCTTGTAAGCCTGAAAGGACAGTGTTCATTAATCTTTGAAAGGTTGCAGGAGCATTTTAAGACCGAATGGCATTCTTGTGTATTCAAAATGTCCATTAGGGACAGAGAAAGCTGTCTTGGGTCCGTCTGCTTCACACATCTTTATTTGGTGGAAACCAGACGCCAAGTCAAGAGTTGAGAAGTATTTACTATGACCTAGTTGGTCTAGAATATCAGCAATGTTTGGAATAGGATAAGCATCACCAATCGTAACATCATTGAGCTTTCTATAGTCTACAACGATGCGCCATTTTTTCTGGCCTGATGCATCCTGTTTTTTAGGGACTACCCATATAGGGGATGACCATGGAGAATCAGAGGGCTTTATTATCTGTTGATCTAGCATTTTCTGGATTTGTTTGTTGACTTCTAATTTATGAATTTCAGGATATCGATAGGTTTTAGTTTGAATTGGTTGCGAGGAAGTAGTTTTTATTTCATGTTTTAGGGTGTTAGTACAGGTGAGAGTGTCACCTTCGAGATGGAACAGATCAGAGTATTCGGTGCATAGATCTAGAAGCTTACAGGACTCTTCAGTGTTGAGATGTGAGGTTCTAATTTGACCTTTTACCTCATCAATACGATTCCTTGGGACAGATGAATTGGAAATAGAAGGGTTAGAAGAGACAGTGTGAATCGGTTGCACATTTTTTTGGAGGTCATGTAGGGTATCGCAAGGGTGAATTTCTACAGATAGAGCTTGAATGATAACATCTTCATTAGTAGTATTAAGAATAGAGACATTGGCATGTTTATTAGGTTTGACTTCGACTAGGCAGTTGGACAAAAAAACACCTCTTTGGACTTCCTGTTTTTCTATTAGTCCGCATGAAATTTCAGGGTTAAGTATACCGCATTCGATCATCATTTCTGAGCGTGCAGGAATGGTATACTGAGGCTTAGTAAAATTAAGTTTGATGTTGTAGTTACCAACTGTGAGGAGATCTTTTCTATAGTCTATGTTGCAGTTATAGAGTTTCAATAAGTCATTACCTATTATGCCATCAAATTTAATGAAGACTGAGTCTGATATTAGATGAAATTTGGCATATAGTGTTTCTTTCTTGGAAATTTGGAGATCTAGTTGACAATATCCCAAGCTAGTTGAATATTCAGAGTCATTGTCGATACCCTTGAATTTAATTACCTCAGGGTCTACGAGAGGTAGCGTTTGGAGAGATGATTTTTTGATAAGAGACACAGAGGAGCCAGAGTCGACCAAAAATACTAGAATTTTATCTGAGTATTGGCTTTTAACATAAATGTGAGGCAGATGAGTTTTATTATTTATTTTTATCTCATAAGTTACCTCGCATTGATCTGAAGAGTTGAGAGATTTAGAAAATGTAACAGTTTTACTCTTATTAGGTTTGGACTTAGTAGAGAGAGTCGGTTTGGTAGATTGAGACGATTGAGGCGATTGAGACGATTGGGTCGCTTGAGACGATTGAGACGATTGAGGCGATTGAGACGATTGAGACGATTGAGACGATTGAGACGATTGAGACGATTGAGACGATTGAGACAATTGAGACGATTGAGACGATTGAGACGATTGAGACGATTGAGACGATTGAGACGATTGAGACGATTGAGACGATTGAGACGATTGAGACGATTGAGACGATTGAGACGATTGAGACGATTGAGACGATTGAGACGATTGAGACGATTGCGACGATTGAGACGATTGAGACGATTGAGTCGGATTAGAACGAGACCTATTAGACTTAACCGGCAGGTCGTTATTGAAATAGAAACTTATGTCAAAGGCGTCGGTTTGTGTTGATGATTCCGTACGACGCGGGACCGGAACCAATTTTAGTTTAAATGCGACTGATCATAAAAATCATCTTCCTGGATGGTGTTGTCATCCTCATCTTGGGAAAGATGATGCATTTGTTTAGGGTTAGAAGAATTAGGAAGCTGGCGGCGAGAGTTGTTATATTGTCTTTTACGACATTCGTGAATTTCATGACCTATATTTTTACAATAGCGACAGGTCTTTATAATGTTTTGAGATACCGTAGGGGTCGCGGTGGAGATAGTGACGGGTTTATTGTATTTATTGAGCGCTCGCGGTAGTTAGGAGGGGTACGGTTGTAGCAGTTACGTTCAGAGTGACCGATTTTGCCACAGTTTTTACACTTTGGTCTCTCCTCAGGATGTTTTCTAGCTTGTGTAACATAATTATACAATTTTTCCTCTTGTATAGCAAGGTTGACCGCTTCATTTAAATTGGAAGGATTCCGACATCTTATAATATTGGAAATATGGCCTGGCAATCCTAATATAAATGTATGGAGAGCGAGATCCTCCGTGTTGGCAATTCTACCTTTTAATTCGGAAGGATCTTTAGTAGAATGCGTAATATCAGTTTGTAGGCGAGTGAGGCAAGTTTCCAAACGTAGACTGTATTGGGTCACGCTTTCGTTATATTTTTGCCTACACTGCTGTAAATCTATAAATAGATGGTCTCTGTGCTTAGATTCCCCGAAGGTAACTCTTAAAAACGGTTTCAGTTCTAGCCAGTTATCAAATACCTTTAGAGAGCATGCTGAATCAGCTTTGCCTTCTAGTTGTGATAAAATATATTTGAACAAAAGGTCTTGTTGATTGTTTGTAGCTAAAGATAGCGCATTCTCGCAATTGCGCAAAAATGAGGATAATTTATTTTTATCACCATCGAATGGTTTTATAAATTTCGTGAGAACAGTAAAGTTTACTTCCTCTACCGTCAATAGAGAGCTAGTGGAAGTTGTTTTTTTTGTCGGTTTTAATATCTTTAGCCATTTTCTTTTGTTATAAAAATTCAAATACAAGAAAAGCAAAACAGAGAAACAAAATTAAATTATTAAATAACTTACAGAGCGGCGATTATTAAGACACTTGTCATTGGAATTCGGCGCGGTGTCGGGTTGCGGTTCTCCGTAGTCGGGCAGCTGTCGTGTTGTGCAATACGCAAGTGAGGTTGCGCAGTTAAGCAGGTATCGGTGAAAGGGTAGCTCGGCAACAGACGGACAGAAAGCCCGCGTCGCAGGTGGAGCTGGTGAGGTTACGGCGAGGCAGCTCGGGAAGAGGCGGACAGAAAGCCCGTTTCGGAGCTGGAGCTGGCCGGAGTCAGTTCAGGGCGGCTCGGTGCACTGGGTTCCAGGGCACAGTGGAGCTGCACAAAGGTTCTCTACCTTGAGGCGAGCTGTGGTCAACAGAAGGGCGGTGCGGTGTACATACGGCACAGCGGCTGACGGCTCGGTACTTCTACGGCGATGGAGACAGTAGTGGCTGGTTGGCGGCTGGCTCTAGCTCAGAGCGGAGCAAGCCAACAGTTGAGTCACTGAGAGACCCGAAGTGGCGCGGCGCGTTGCGTGATAGGAATAGGCGACCAGGGATAATAGATCCCACTTCTGACACCAATAATGTTAGACTGGAAATCACTGATTCTATAAAAAAAACAATTTGTACTTATTCACTTTTTATTTGAGTTTAAACAAACACTTCACAAGTTTTTGGATTTAGTGAGGGGCCTTTCCTAGACCAACCGAAATAGAAACAGACGCGCGCGGCACTTCTCTAGGGGTATCTGAGGTCTCAGGTCCGGCGGGCATGAACCAGGTCCGTAGGCTGAGAGGCAGAGTAACCTTTCGAGAACTGACTGGAAGATTTATTCGACAATTCGACTTTATATAGCAAAATACTGCAGAATCGCCAATATCGACATCGAGGAATTGACTTCCTGCAGGATCAGCAGTTTTAAGGTTGTAACAGCTCGTCATCCAGAGATGTAAGATGTTATGTCTCTAAGCCCTGTAATTTCTCTGGAAACATTGCCCTGCAAACCGGAACACAGTAATGTTTGCACATTACTGCTTGGCGGTAGAATAACTGGCAAAGGTGTGGTACTTCCCCAAGCGGACTCTGCTAAGAGTCCTAACACTACAGATGTTCTAATGATGTTTTACTAGTCGATATTTAGTTGATGATTATGATGTGATGTGAGATTAACACTTAAAAGGCAGATTTTGATACGTTGAGTTTCCCTATAACCGGTTTAAACAAATAAATATTCTTGGACTTTGGTTCAACTTAGAAAAGCTTGTATTAATGGAGCATATCAGTCTGTGTATCCACTGCTGGCCTTAGGTTTTTCCTTACAAACTCCGTAAACTACCTTCTGATTTCATTTTTTACCGCTCACTTTGCGTAGATGCTGGTCGCTGCACCTAGTTGCTGTGGTAAAGGTACGCGCGGGTGACATTTATGCCCTTGTCATTACAGAAGCGTTTCTTACATAATTATGTACCTTCTAGAACTTTAGTGAACAGTATAGATATCCGTGGTGAACAGTTTCGGTGAAACAACATCCCCTTGTCTCATTCCTCTTTTTAGAGAGAATTGGTTAGTCTGCTTGTACTGTACTTGGACGGCCATTGTGGCGCCTTTATAAACGCTCTTTAACTTATAATACATTCTTATTGTTTTGCTTTTGTGGGACATTTTTTTAAATATTATTTTTAACAATAATATAGGTAGTAGGTATGTTATATAATTTGTAATATAATGTACTTATAAAGCGTTTCACTGCTGTAACACGGTCAGATTATTTTCCAGATCGCTCCTCCTCATATTTTCATCCGCCATTAATTTTATTTATTACTTTATTAGACAAAGGATATTAACGTCTCCCATAAGCCTCCCGGAAAACTGTCACATAATAAGCATACCATATATCCATTTAACGACTCAGAAGACCGAGCCCAACAATCCGTGAAGGAATAAACCAATAAAACAGGAATATAAATAAAAATAACTGCCCCGTTGTAAATAATGTTAGAGTACTTCTGTACAGTGTGTATATCATTTGAGGCTCAGGGTTGGATGTCACAGCGGCTGAGTTATGGCGTCACAGAACATAAAATATACAACAAAAACTGTTGGAGAAACAACAGTTTTGCCCCATATTAAGAATGAGCACAAACAGAATGTGGATTTGGAACGAAGGTGTCGTAGAGAAGCTTGATACTAAAACTTTTATAAAGCTATGGTCTTTACATCGTTCGCAAACGTTGTGTAGTAGAATGGAATAAGATTCCATTCTTCTATTCTTTGTTCCCTGAGAGATAAAATCTAAAACTTTTCAAGCTCAGAGTGAATAGGTACTTTCTAGGTCAGCGTGCGTTATCTTTGAACACATCGTCAATTCCCATAAGACGAATAGTCAAATGCGGACTTTTTGTGTGATAAAAAAAATGGGCAGTCTTAGATTAAATGAACTGACGATATAATTTGCAGTGGGTGGAAACGTGAAGCTGAAGATTGACTTATACAAGCAAGACATGGGAGAGGCCTATGTTTAGCAATGAACTGGGATAGACTGATCATAATGATGACGCTCTTGGTGAGTTTTTTTATCATATCACTGAGTGTAGCTCCAAAGAAATTCTCGTCAGTATAATTTACCATTCGGCTAGACTGTAGAATATTTGATAGATCTTAGTCAATTTTATACATTTTAGAAAAAAAAATGTTAGAAACCTCAATATAATTTTAAAGACCTATCCATAGATAACCCACACGTATGGTTTTGATGGTTTTTTTTTGAGTTTGAGCTCAAAAGTTTCTGTTGTTTCTGATTTGTGTCCTAAGTGGGACACCCCTAAAATTGATTGTTTTTTTCTATTTTTTTGTATGAAAATCTTAATGCGGTTCACAGCAATGCCTCTATTTACCAAGTTTCAAAAGTATAGTTCTTATAGTTTCGGAGAAATGTGGCTGTGATATACGGACGGACGGATAGACAGACATGACCAATCTATAAGGATATTTTGCCATTTGGCTACGGAACCCTAAAAATGATAAGCAGAGTAAATTAAAAGATGTTGTTAAAATCGAGCTACATGTTAGTGCTAAAGAAAGAGAGATTGACATGTGTTGACATTAACATTTTTATTTAATTTTGGTTTTAAACCAGTTTTGGTTTAAAATTGTTATTGAACTAAGCAGAAGATAAATCTTACCCATTAACTTTTGAACAGAAGAAAACAGAAAAATCTTCTGTTGTCTACTTTGTAGGTACATTGTACAATCACCTATCGTATCTTCGCAACACCATCACTTCCAAATGAGTAGTCTAAGAGCCACTCCACCGCACTACTATCTTAGTCCAATACTCGGCCAGTCCACGGGGTAATTCGTTATTTTTATTGTTTTTTGTTATTATGATTCCGTCCCGCGGATTACGGGTGATACACGACGGTCGAGGATGCGTTTAATTGCCCCCCACGATTTAGCGGACCCGATAAATAATAAGATTAAGGAGTAGGGACTCGGATTAAATGGGACTGGACTTTTGTGAGTGAGACCGTTAAAGTATTCGGTCACATGAGTGTGTGAAAACAGTTTTATTAAAAAAAATAGAAACATTTATTTTTTCAAGTGAAGACAGATAACTAAAATTGTTAATATGGTAATCGATTCTTGGCACTCAAAAAAAGATGAGCTTACAAAAAAGTTCCAAACAAACTTTTGGTTTGAGCTCCCATTGTTTAAGCGCACTGGCTTTAAGAATGAAGGGAGTATCATGAGTAAACCATTCTACTCTGGGAAAAACATTTTTGAGGACATGCTTCATCGGTCAAGCCGCACTTGCCCAACGTGGTGGTTTATTGCCTTGTCTCTCTACTTCTAAAAGAAGACCCTGAGTCCCAGGAGTAAAAACATTTTATGCGCAGATTATGCTAGACTATTGCGCAAAGGAAAAACAAATTTTTAAGCAAATTCAAGTGAGTAGATACTAGATAATAACCAGTTTGCAATTAACATAAGATTTACCTACGATAGACCGCAGCTACCTTACCTGAGCCTCAAAGACAAGTATAATCAATCTGTCAGGAAATACTCCCCCACTCACACTTTAAAATTTCGATGTTCAGATTACATACAATTTCGATGTTCTTATAACAAAAATGGAGTCAAGCCACATTTAAGTTTTTTGCGGTATCAACCATAAAACAGTGTCATTTTTAGAGCTACGATAGAAAAAGATTAAGGTGGGACTAGAAAGGACTTTATATTATACTATTACATACTGTACGTACGCTTGGCTAAAAAAGGTCGTCTGAATCCAGAAGCTAATTTAGAAGGAAGTTAGAAGCAATCCTGGTTCTGAATTTAGAATGCTAGCTATTAGACGACTATTCAGTAACGACTAAATTTAGCCAAGTGTCACAAGCCTTTATTATGGCATAGAAGTTTAAGTTCATGACGTCACAGAGTTTGATAAAAATATTGTCACATTGTATTTGATAAAGCTAATAACACGGTTTTTAATCACACGGTGTAATTCCCGGATTTATGTCCCTGGCCTGTATCGACATTATCATAAATTAATTATCCAACTTAATGCGCCCGACTCCGCCCGTCACGGCCGCACGCGGCCTGTTTTATTACGATTGATGGAAAATATGCATTATTTTTTTCAATTAATTACCAGCTGTAAGTCATTTTGTACAGAATTTATTGTTTGTTATTTAGTAAAATTTTGTAATGCTCATACATGGAGATTTGTACTTAAATACAAAGTAAAAGAGTTTGTTCTTGCTTGTTTTTTTTATTCAGGACGTCGGAAGAGCAGTGACAAAGTTGAAATGGAGTTGGGCAGGACATATTGTTAGGCGGTGTGACGACAGGTGGACCAAAATTGTAACAGAATGGTGGCCGAGGCAGGGAATGCGGAGCGTTGGACGTCCACCTGCAAGATGGGTCGACGATATTATAAATATCGCGGGTTGTACCTGGACTCGATTGGCACAGGACCGAGGCAGATGGAAAAGTAAGAGAGAGACCTATACCCAGCAGTGGGATAGAGAAGGCTGTGGATGATGATGATGATGTTTTTTTGAATGCGCTAACGTGGTACTTGACTGCCAAGTGTAAAATTGATCACAACGTTGTTTAAAAAAAATACAATAAATTTCATTTCTAGGAAAGTGTGTTTATAAATATTACAAATTTAAGTATTAGATCATACATATTTGTACTTTGTCGCTTTATGCTTTTAATCGACTAGTTATTAAAAGGAACTATAGGGTGTTCTTCAATAGTAATAAAGCTATAAAAGTTTTTTTTATTGTTTTTTTAATGCATAATATTTTTGTACCAGCGGTGCAAATACTGGCAAAGGTAGTACTTCCCCAGGTGGACTTTGCAAAGAGTCCTACCACTACACAAAAAATTAACTACTTATGTATATCGTCCCTTCATATTTATAGTCGCAGGGCAGATTTTTTTTTTAATAAAGAGTGACGAGACGATTAGGACATGTGCCTGATGGTAAGTAACATGCCTGACACATAACACCACAGTGACACGCAGCTATTGGAGCATGAAGAGTCCAAATAATTACCAAGCACTGCACTGCGTTCGTCACCCAGAGATCTAAGATCTTATATCTCTAAGACCTGTAATTTCTCTGGAAACATTGCCCTTCAAACCGGAACACAGTAATGTTTGCAAATTACTGCTTGGCGGTAGAATAACTGGCAAAGATGTGGTACTTCCCCAGTCGTACTCTGCCAAGAGTCCTACCACTACAAAATATACATATATAATATAAAATATAAATATACATATCTACTACATTTAAGTACTTCTAAAGATTTCTAAGGATATATTTGATAGTAAAATTAGCAGCGCGATCGGTGATCAGTTTGAATGTTCGCGAAAATATCGCAGATTCAGGCAATCGCATTGATTGCTATTATTTCAAGTCATTAAATCAAAGCAACGACAATCGCGCTCATTATGGCCGACGAGCCATTATACGATGGGAATTGGAGGTGACGCAGTTATATTACGATAGTTGTCAACGAATAATACAAAACCTTTTTATTGATAGCCAATAAAACACAATTTTAACGTTAAAATTGCTTAAAACTAGTAAATAAGACTTTTAATGTGCGGTTTTAGTGTTTTGAGGTGATCTATTTAATCTCATTAATTAAACATCCCACTTTATGTTACCACTGTTGGACTTGGAATCTTCTCTAACAAGAAGAGAGTCAAAAACTAATGGCTAATGCATTTAATAACTATTTTGTTGATAAAATTACTCCATTACCTAGTTCTGGTATAAATGTGACACAAAATATTGATAGAACTCAGAACTCAATGTTCATGGCGCCATCTACACCACATGATGTTCTCAAAATCATAAATTCCTTAAAAAACACTAATAGTGTTGGATATGATGAGATATGCACAAAAATTATAAAAACTGTTAAAGAGACTATCTGTAGGCCTCTTAGTCATATAATCAATTTATGTATAAGTACAGGCACATTTCCCGAGGCCCTTAAAAAAAAGTATAATCATACCTGTATTTAAAAAAGAAAATAGGGAGCACATGGAATATTACCGACCTATTGCCCTTATACCTATAATGTCAAAAATATTTGAAAAATATTTTAACCAGCAATTCATTCAGTATTTTGAAAAATACAATATACTTTGTAATGAGCAAAAAGGTTTTAGAAGAAATAAGACTATAAATATTGCTATATATGATTTTCTTAACAATGTAATGAAAAATGTTGATAATAACAATGCTATCTGTACCATTTATTGTGATATGACCCAGGCATTTGACTATGTCAATCATGATATTCTTCTGAGTAAATTTGAAGCCTATGGGGTTAGAGGTAATGTGCTTGACTTAGTAAAATCTTACCTAACAGACAGAAGGCAAGTTACTAAAATTACGAAGATTAATACTAAAACTAAACAGGAGGAAATATTCACCTCTAAAGAAAGAACTGTCAAATTTGGTGTGCCGCAGGGAAGTGTGTGGGGACCGTTTCAATTTATTGTCTACATAAATGATTTTCCTAAAGTAATTGAGCATCCAATGTCACTATTTGCAGATGACAGCACAATAACAATAGCATGTCAAGATAAAGCTAATTATGAGGAAGATATCAATGCCGCACTAAATTCATCTATCCATTGGTTAAACATTAATAACTTAAAAATTAATTTAAACAAAACCAATTTCATGCAATTTACTCAAAGAAAAAATACTTGAGTAACATAAACATAAATTATCAAAATAAAAAATTGCAGAAGTCACTACAACAAAATTTTTGGGCCTAACAATAGACATGAAATTGAATTGGAAGGCACATGTTGAGATTCTCTGCAAGAAGCTGGGTAGCTCGGCATATGCTCTGCATAGGCTTGCTCCAGTGGTAAAGAAAGAGGCTCTTCTTACATCTTACCATGGATTGGTGGCATCAGTCTTGAGATATGGGATCATTTTTTGGGGGAATTCAACTGATACAGCCTCAGTTTTCAAAGCACAAAAACGATGCATCCGTGCTATGTTCGGGATGCAAGTTACAGATAGCTGCCGACAAGTATTCATAGACAACCAAATATTAACCCTGCCATGCCTGTACATATTTGAAGTTATTTGTTTTGTAAGGAATAACCCTCATTATTTTCCTCTATTGAGTGACAAAGTAAAACGTAATCGGCGTGATAAGTGTAGACTGCTCATAGACAAACGCAAAAAAGATTATGAGTGACAGCATTTTTTTTGTATGGCGCCTCTTTTATATAATAAGCTGCCAAATGCCATAAAAGAACTTAACATAACAATGTTCAAAAGTAAACTAAAAAAAGTGCTGATACACAAATGCTATTATACTGTAACTGAATTTTTAAATGATAAGGAAATTAATTGGAATACTAATATTTTAGACATTGTTTAACATGAAATTTTACAATCTTTAAACCTTATTCCATTAATATCTCAATAGATATTATTATTCCATGATGAAATTTGACAGTCAACTGACATAAGACCATATAATGATATATTGTATAATGATGAATTAGTTTGTACTGTATTACATTTTGACATTCTTTGAGTATTTACATGAATATTATAATTAACGACATTTTTGATTATATACATTTATCACACTTTATACATTCTTTGACATTCCTCACATGGATGAACTGCAAGATCTACTAATGCAAGACCTTAGACCCTGGATGGATATATTGATCAAACTCAAAAACACAAGACAATATCCTGATGAAACACAAGATGTTGGCGAAATTGTGCTCACCAAACATTTATCTCACACAAATATATATCACAACCAAATAGAAGCCAGAAATTAATCTAAGATGAAGAATCAGATGACATAAATAAAAACCAGAAATTAATAGAAGATGAGGAAGAAGAAGACTTTAATCAGCTGACTATTATTTAATTATTTTTTTATTTATAAATTACTAACAAATTGTCTTGCCAGACATATTGCATGCCTCTCGCAGAGGCCAGTTTGTATGGGGCAACTTTTAAAATGTTTTGTATCATCTTATCTTACCTACAAACAGCAATAAAGATTTTTGTATTTGTATTTGTATTTGTATCAATATCATGATGCACCACGCTGGCCTAGTTGACGAATGATGGAAGATGTGCGTGAAAGAAATACGTCTTTCTTGGAAACACGATGTTTTCTTCAGCATTTATGACAGTGATAATAACAGGTGAGGCCGCAGAACAGAAATCGGCCCACCACAAACGGAATGTTAACACTAATCACAAATTAATATTTAATATCAATTATATGATAGTTTGTATTAATAGGATACCGAAAATCACATTATTATAATTAAATATTGCGTAGTAAATTTATTATAAACGATTTTCTGCATTTTTATTATAGTTTGCGATCTTAGCGACGATGATTTTGATTAATGAATGTATTCGAGTAATGATAAGAAAACACATAAACTGGCCATACAGTCATGAATTGTGACCAATGTTTTGCGATTAGTGACGTCATGTCTGTCGTTAGTGTTTTAGCGGGAAAATTCAAAATTAGTCTAATATTGTATGTTTACTCATCGAAAATACGAATACTTTGAAATAAATGACAAAAAAAAAAACTGTAAACATGCTTCAATCTTCAAAATAAAACCAGTTCCGAAATTATTTTTAACATCCCTATTAGTAGTAGTAGTTATAGTACCTGCACCAAGCGCAAGTTCTTTGAAATTTAGAATGTTATTAAAAAATATCAATAAAAAAAGTTAAACGTTATTATTAAATTTAATTACCTAAAGTTCACTGACACGATCATCAAAATCGACATATACCGTAATCAGGCTCCATTTTGCTATGAATTTAATCAGTCGCCGAGCCACCCCGTTGTTAAAATTTGATTTATGCCACACTGCGCTAGTTTTTGAACTGATTGTGTTTTAGTTTTATGGCGCAGCCGCGTCCCGATAATTTGTTTTGATAATGGCACAAGTAATGCGGGCTTTGTCAGACTTAGATTCATTACAGCCGATTTATTGCGATATTTTTGACGTTTCTGATCGAAACTTTCGTATTTGGTGCGTCTATAAATTAAGAAGTAATTTTGGAGTTGGAGTGAAATGTGGCTTCCACGTTCGTTCATTTTCGAGCCGTTTGAAATATAACTTTCATGATTTATTATATTATGCGTTTATGTAGACGTAGAATGTAACTTTACTGATATAGTGATCCAGCAACTAACTAACCAAATATTTAATGTTGGTTCCTAATATTCGTATTTAATATTGTCGTCTTCTAGTATTTTAAGTTACAGAATTATAACCGTGATTATACCTACCTTTTTTTTTTAAATAAAGAGTGACGAGACGATCAGGACATGTGCCTGATGGTAAGCAACATGTCTGACACATAACAGCACAGTGACACGCAGCTATTGGAACATGAAGAGTCCAAATCATTACCTAGCACTGCACTGCGCTCGTCACCCAGAAATCTAAGATCTTAAATCTCTAAGCCCTGTAATGTCTCTGGAAACATTGCCCTTCAAACCGGAACACAGTAATGTTTGCACATTACTGCTTGGCGGTAGAATAACTGGCAAAGGTGTTGTACTTCCCCAGGCAGACTCTGCCAAGAGTCTGCCTGGGAAAGTACCTACGACTGCAAAAGTATATTATAGAGGAGTTCCCAGTATTTCAGAGGAGTTTATGCATTTACCTAAAGCTACATCAATTTTAATGTACATTTATTTATACATTTGGCGTAACTAATAATACAATTTCGGGAAACAGGCCAGCTTAAAACTAATATTGTAATGTTTAGCTAAATATTTTGTCGTGACCAATGCCTCTGCAGAAGTTTTGCATATTTTTTTAAAGAAGGCCAATACCTAATTACGTTCCGTAAATAACTACGTAAGCTGAAAATGTAGGTACAGTGGTACACTTTTCGGTTAACCGAATTTTTGGTTTGATTTTAATGGGGGTGTTTTCAAGATGCAAAAAGGCATGTCAAAGGCGGTTCCCAATTTCACCGTAGGTGTCGCCACTGTTTTATTTTGTTAGAGAAATTTCACAAAAACAAACAGTGGTGCCACACTTGGCAATATTTTGAACTATCTTTGACAAATCTTGTTGCGTCTGGAAAACGCCTCATTGTTAAATCCATTTCTATTATAATAACAATAATTTTGGACATAAATACGTTACATTGTAAGTAATTTACAAATATTTAATTTTTTCATCAAAATTAATATAGCCTCAGGCCACTCAACATATTGAGTTGTCCATCAACGACTTGTCAACATGTTTAAGATGTGTATTGAAATACTTGTCAAGTAACTAAAACCTTCAGAAATATGAATTTTATGCTCCTATCAGTTTAAAAAAACCAAAGTAGGTACGAGAAATTTTACACACCATCATTAGCGCTTAGCTAAATATTTGACAACAATTTGACAAACACCTGAAACGCGTTTCAATCTGGCAAACCACCTTTAGCGCGTCGCAATTTGACTTGCCATCTTAAGTATCTAGTAATTTTACAAACTACCTTAAACGTATAGGAATATGACATCTGAAGGACTTCGCGATTTGACAAATAGCAATTCGACAAACCATCTTAATCGCTCAGCAATTTCCCAAAACACGTTCTATCTCCAGCAATATCAATAACATTATCAAAAAGCGATCAGTTACACTCATTAGGCAGCGTACAGACCGGAACAAAACTGCCGAATTAAAACTGCATTCGCCGCTCGGGCGATAATTATACGTAATTAGAATCGACGCGGTCTGTGTGCCCATTGCTTTATATTTAGCTTACATTACGCCGTTTTATAGGATTGATAAATGGTGATGATGTAATAAAATTTATTGTGGAATTGTACACTTTAGGGTGGGTTACGGTTTTCTAAGAAAACGAATTGTCTCTGTTACTTTTTAATTAATTTTGTTAACTGTCCTGGATACAAATCCAACGATGTCCTCTTCATATTTAGATAGTTAGATCGGTTAACTGGTTCAGCTGGCCTGTTGGTTTAGTTGGTAGTAAGTCTGCCTGAGCAACCGTAGGTCGTGGGTACGATCTCCACACAATGGTTGGACTGTTCCTAGGTGTTTTGTATGTAAAATAAGTATGTATTTGAAAATATGTAAGTATTATATCAGCTATCTGGCTTCCATAGTACCTACAAGCTTTGCTTAATTTGGGATCAATTCCCACCAATAACTATATTGCACTTAGTAAAAACAAAACTTATATAAAATATTTTTTTTCAATCCAAAGTTATCTTTTTCCTTTGAATAGATTATCCTTATCTAAAATGTATTTACAATAATTGAAATAAACTAAGACAACAATTCATAACAATACTTTATTTACATTGCAAGCTTAAAGGACTGACATGGTAAGATCTTCTTAAAACACATGTATCAGTGTTCGGTATCTAGAATTATTATTATCATTACATAATTAACTAGAAGCGCTCGCAATTACACCCGTGCAGTGCCATTCCCGTTATTTTCCCATGACGAAAAGTAGCCTATTAGCAAAGATCTCAATACACAGATGTCCCAAACTTCAGGGCGCACGGAATCATGTCATTGTTGGGAAGAGTGAGCTCACTCATTCCGTTCCACTCGGTTGCAGGAAGCGGTGAACGCCGGACGTTTTTACTTATCACTATTCGTTGTCAACAACCAAAATAAGTAGAACCACAGCATATCGCGCCGCTAGCGATTCTAGGGGTCAAGTAGATTGGTTATGTGTAAACTGCTTACGACACACATAGAGACGCAGTTTATTACCAATTTCAAGTTACTCAGGGCATATCCATAGGTTTATATCGATGCCTATTAGTATTTCAGACTGTACTCTATCTATGTGCAAAAGTTTAACCCGATCCGTTTAGACGTTCCGACGTGATTCAGCAACAAACATGGAAACTTTCAAACTTTCATATTTTTAGGGTTCCGTAGCCGAATGGCAAAATACGGGACCCTTATAGATTCGTCATGTCTGTCTGTCTGTCCGTCCGTATGTCACAGCCACTTTTCTCCGTAACTATAAAAGCTATACTATCAAAACATGATTTATTTGGTGCGTCTAAACATTGATTTAAACTGTTTTATTATTATTTTGTAATTGACGTTACCAAGTTTTCTTTGTAAAATAATGGTTCGAAGAAATAAATTGAATTGAATTGAATTGAATACAAAAAATTAAAAAAAAAAACAAAAAAATTTAGGGGTGTCCCCATACCTACATAGAACTGAAACTCAAAATTTTTTTTTTTATCAATACCATACGTGCGGGTTATCTATGGATAGGTCATCAAAAATGATATTGAGGTTTTTAACATTTTTTTTCTAAACTGAATAGTTTGCGCGAGAAACTCTTCCAAAGTGGTAAAAAGTGTGCCCTGTAACTTCTAAAATAAGAGAATGACAAAAATAAAAAAAAGTGTACGATGTACGTTACTATATAATCTATCAAAGAAAATTGGTTTGAATGATATCTAGTAAGCAGTTTAATTTTAATATGTCATAAATTGACTATTGTTAAAACACTGATTAATGTAACAACGAAGTACAAGAACTTTTGTATTATGTTAATTGCTGGTACGGAAGCCTTCATGGGTGAGCCCGACTCGCACTTGACCACTTTTATTAATATTAGTAGAAGGTAGGATTATTATATTATTTATTTAGTATTATTACGACATTAGTAGGATTACAAAACGATACAATACCCATAGTCCATCCGTAAATCTAGGGTTGTCTGGAAGAAATCGCTCTAAACACTGGCTAACTGACCTCGTGGCTTAGTGGATGCACTCTGCCTGCGAAGCCGGTTCTTGGGTTCGATTCCCAGCCAGTGCAAATATTTGTGTAATGATTTCATGTATCGTGTATATGTATAATAAGTATGTATATAAAACTATATAAGTATTATACGAGCTTGTATCAGCTATCTGGCCGCTATATTACAAGCTTTGCTTAGCTTGGGATCAGATGGTGTTGTGTGTGAATTGTCCGCCAATTTTTTTTAAATCATATTTAAACAATAAGGCCGCCAATCATCGCACTAGCTTTAAGAGTAAATATTGTTTCGGGTTGTAGTTATTTTCATCTGTTATTATGTTTAATAATATCTATCTATCTATGCACTAAGACCTACACAGTACACACATATGTAGTTCCAACCTCGACTCGTATCGTATCTCTTGCGTCTAATAACAGCCTCGCATCAATACGCAGCATAAAACCAGCCACATTCGCACACAACACTAAATCCAGAACATACAGGCTCTGCAACGTACAGGGTGCCCCGACAATATGTATCGCACAATATACAGGGTGTACGCACGGTGCAGCCTAGATATTGCCAATGCACGGCTGCGCAGATTTAAGATGGCGCACGACGACTTGCCTTGTTTTAATTGGCCAGTTTGTTTTGGGTGGATATGGAGATGATAAAACCGCTGTGATATATTTTTTGTATCACAAAACGATTGGTGAATTTGTGACGAATGCTGACTTGTAAAGCAATACAAAGATAAATATTTTGTAAACTCTTCTATTAGACGCATTTTCACTAATTAATTTTAAATTATCAGTCTCTTTCCATCATAGACAATGTGGTAATGATAGCTAACATTGGCTATCATAGCTATAGTAAAATCCCGTAATTAGAGGTATTAATACTAGTTTAAACGGATTTTTTAAAAGAACAAAATATTAAAACAAAAAGGAATCTAGGCTTAAATGATTTTTAGTAAGAGTTTCAACTAACTATAACCATAAACAGATATAAAAACGTCGTGAGGAAACCTACATGTACGTAATATCTTTCGAGGTCAAATGTAATCCACCAATCTGCCCTGAACGTGGTGTATTATGGCCTTGACTCTCTTTTTGCGAGAAAGACTCAGAATCCCAGCAGTGTTTATACTAAAATACTTTTTATGTGGTTTTATCACCTCCGTAAAGCTAGCTAGTGTCCGGTTCAAACCACACCGGGCCGAGTTACGGCGCGGCGCGTGCGGACAGCGGGCGGCGTATTGCGCGCACTTTACGGCCCGGGCGCGACAACCCTGCGCGCTGCGACTAGCTTCCGACACCCCTAGCTAGGGACGTACCGTGAACTACGGTGCTACCAACTTATCTATACAACGGCTAAAAGCGGAACAACTAAGTTACAAGTATTTAAGCATACCGAAGTTGTCTAATTTCGTAATAGGTGGCAAGATGTATCGATCGTGGCGCCATCTTTACGTTCTACAGATAAGGTGGTCGTACTGTATGGACTGCGTGGCATATGTTGACAGGACGTGGGAATCTGTCTACACACGTCAACGGCGTCTGTTGGTGCGTCGCGAGAGTGGTTTATATAAATGGACCTCATAAAAACAACAATCCTTAGCAAAAACAACTCTCGCCAGTTGTTCTACAGTATAAAGTTGTGAGATCCATGTACCAAGTCGGTTATTAATTTACTAGCGAAGCCGGGGCGGGTGGCTTCGCACGGTTGCAATGCTAATACTAAATATAAGTACCTATTAATAAAATTCCGGTCCGGCGGGAAGACGTTTCGTATTACGTAGTCACATAAGTCACAGTTTTTTGTGATGGATACTTTGTTGTTGATTGATGAAAAGAAACGTGCTTCACACCAAAGATGGCGACAGCGGTTTGTTTGTCAGTGTCATCTGAATTTAACGAAATTCTCCATTATCCGAGTTTTGTTGACATATGTTGTCGACTCAAAATCATTTTTTTTTTGTTTTGTTATTAATATAAGGTTTCGATCAAGTCTACCGTGCCCCTTGACGAAGTTATTAATATGAAAGATTCAGTCCCTACTTAATAAACGTTCTGTCTTAGGTTGTTTGTACGTCTCATTGTTTTGATTGATTTGAACTTGACACACCATAGATGTGCATCTTACAAAAGTTGGTAACGGTACCGGTAAGTGCCGCGAGATTATAGGTAGTTGTTTACCATCTCAAAAATACGAGTATTTAAAAGTATATCACCTAGGTGCCCGAGCTTTGCTCGGTTTAAACACTAAATACAATTAGAAATAGATAAAGGGCTCCCAGTAAGTAATTTATTGCTAAAAGAGGGCAGAAACTTGAAAACTTATACGTAGAAAACACCCAGGCACACTACAAATATTTGTATTCGTCAGACAAACATTTGCACTGGATGGGGATCACAACCCACGACCCCCGGCTTCACAGGCAGACTTACCACCAACAAAGCCACCAGCCAGCCATAATAACTAGCAACGGAGTGGTACTTCCTAAGGTGGATTCTGCAAATAGTATTACAGTCTTACCACTACAATACATATTCTTTAATACACCTACAAATAGTAGTACAACCATCATTATGTTTCACCGATAGTTACTAAATGCTAATTGTAGCTCGATAATCAAATGAATAATTGGCTAATAGGTGACCAGCCGGCAAAATACGGCCACTACGGCCAAAGCTAGAATCTCAGTCCGACGATTATTTATCTACGTACTCAATAATCGCGCGGGCGATAATGACCACACTAAATATGATTTAGTGATAATAATCAACAGCGACGCGCGCGGTGCCGAATTATCCCTGATATATGCACGCATCCTAATTGTGAGCGTGAATTATTTTCCGTAACGTTATGGTTACGATTGGACGAAATGTGCATGGGAATTATGAAGCTGATTATTTTGGCTGACTTCGGCATAGGAAAGAACACCGAAGTTTAGAGCAACGCTAGAAGGGTAGAATAGGCGCGTTCATTGCACCGGCTTTTAGAAAATTCAGAGAAGAAAGTAAGTAAATATGATACATGAAATAAATATATCTATGATACATTTTTAAATATAAAAACCGCTTTAATGTTAGTACATTAGTAGTTTTGATTTGAGAAACCGATTCGTTCTATAAGTAGTTATTAGTGACATAGTAGTTTGCATAGCATAAGTAGTTTAATCGCGTAGTAGGTTGCTAATTCTATAATGTAGATGAATTGGGATATACCTACCTAGTAGTGTGTTACATCACTACCTTTAAGCCGCAGCAGCCTTAATAAAGTATAAGTTTTTTAATCACAATAAAATGATGTGTCACAAACAGTTTAATACATTATTACAGCGTAGTGTAGTCAGTGATATTTATATTAAAAATTGCTCTATCTTGTAAAAACAAACACAAATGTAGTACATTATATTACAATTAAAACATTGATAACTTCCGTTCAGTTCAATTTTACAGCATTACAGTTAACCACTCAGAGCGCTAATTGCAAATTAGTTTACATTAAATCGAACCCCGGAACTATTACTAACCAATTCATAAAATTACACAATGCCGAATAACAAATACGCAACGGATCATTGCCTCGAATAACTGTCTACCATTACAAGGTTATTTAACTTCACCTGTGTTGTGACCATAATTCAAGAGCTCGGCATGAAGCAGCGTTTGTCGGCTGTAGTACAGTCGCGCATTCTACAGTATTTTGGACATGTCTCCAGACGAAATGACGACTCCATAGAGCGGCTGGTTGTGCTGGGAAAAGTGGAGAGAACCAGATTGCGCGACAGGTCACCTATACGCTGGACTGACCAAGTGAAATCCGCGATAGGAAACCACGTGTCTGACTGCGCCAGGCAGTTGGCGAATAGGGAGAAATGGCGGGAGATCGTACGGAGAGGTGTGGCCACCCCTACCCCTGACGTGGACGCCTCGTCGTGACCACGACCGCTTTGCTAAGAGTGATACGATGAAGAAGAAAGAAGTGTTGTGACACTAGAGGTCCATCCGACTTTAACCATGTTGAATAATTCATTTCCATTCACACTTCTCTTACTAATATTATAAAATAGAAGCACCCGCGGTTTTACCTGTGTAATACCTGTTCCCGTTGTTTTATCGTGCTAGAAATCAAACTTCAACCTTGATGGCCATAATAGAGCTGGGTAGAAGACGTGGATAGCCACAGTAACATCAGGTGGAGTCCGCATAGACACTGATCAAGGAAGAATAAACATCTTGCTGTCTAACTTGAAAGACACCTCGTGGGAGACAGAAGGTTAGTTCAGGACATAAAATAGTTAATAGTGTTTCCGCTCGTCTCTCAAAAGTTTCCCGTAGTTTCGGCGATCCAGGGATTAAACACCTCAGGGTTTTTAGGTGGTGGAAAGTCCTACATGTCCACTTCGTCCCCCCTGGAGCCGGTGGAATTCCTATAGAACTTCCTTGGGAAAACAAAAAAGGACAGAAAACAGAAGAACTCCTACACCCAGCAGTGGTACAACACTAGTTAAAAATCATATGAAGGTTAAAACTGAAAAATAAACCAAACGCAACGATCCAAACACAGACATCAGAGGCCAATTGACATTTGGTTTAAACAGTTTAAACGAGGGTGACCGTTTAAAACGCGATGTATTTATTCGGCAGTTTCAGCGTCGGGTGCATAGTGTGGCCGTCATTATCGTAAAATTGGAACATGTTTATGTATTTTTAATTCCACAGTATATTGGAGAGGTAAGGACGGAACACACGTACGCGAGTTTGAATTTCGAATTTCGTCATGACGTACTTTAACCGTTGTGTTCAAGGTTTTTTCATGTTTTTTTACTGTGGAAGCTTTGGGTTTCAACATTACGCCTGATGTAAAGTGACTATGCGGTTTACGATGAAACGGGCGTATCTCAAAGAAACCGATACATTATCTTGAAGACTCCAAGATTACGAGTATAACTATCGGGAAAAAACAACTCAGGCCGCATTTCACAGCCAATAATTTAGGTAATTGTTGAGAAGCCTTCACACCTTTGAGAAGCCATCGCACAATCTTGAGAATATCAACCTTGGTATCCTGCTTTTACTTCGTAAGTATTTTTCACAATGTAAGTGTATATTATCATCACTGGCATGAACACCAGTTGAGGAACATAGGAACATGCCGATGTAGACGTGGTTTGAATCCACGACCTTCACTATTGTGAGGTCGTGGATTCGTGAGTGGTCGTGGATCAGACGTTCTCGCCACTAATTCACTCGATTAAGAAAAACTTAAATGTGATTTTTTACATAACTTGTGTGGAATGATTTTCATATTTTCTAAATATTCAAAATGTTTTTTGAAATACAAAGTGCCCATGCATCTGTAATAATGCCTCGTAGAGAGCCAAAATTTAGGACACTCTTTTATCGAGATATTTTTTTTTTAAATAACTTCAACACTTTCTTTTCGGTGTTTAAATATTAAGTTTTTCTTAACGTTTGTACCTATTTTTTTTTTGTTTTCATCTCATACTATGTAGGAGTATACTCTGTTGTTTTTCAAACGCTGATAGTAATAGGTAAGCTCTCGCGACGTGATACGTGCTCACAGACGAATAAAAAAATAATTAAAATAGAGTGACGAGATGAGCAGGATGGATAGCGAACCGAAATGCCACGCCATAACAACATAGTGACATGCAGCTATTGGCAGTCCAAATTACATAGTACTTCACTGTGCTCGTCACCCATAGACAGAAGATGTTTTATTTCAATGCCCTGTAACTTCACTGGAAATATTGTTCTTCAAAGCAGAACACAGTCAAGTTATCACATTACTGCTTTGCAATATAATACTCGTAACTGGTAAAGGCGTGGTTTTTTTCCAGGCGAACTTTGCAATAAGACCAATAATACTTGTAATTACAAAAATAATACGTAATTATTAGTAAAGTCATTTTGTATGATGGTGTGTCCCCGGAATTAAGCACGGTTGGCACCGGCCGATTCGGGAATCGCAGCGCAATAAAGTAATGTTAATGTCCCGATTGCCGCGTTACCTATTGTTTATAGTATTAGTGCGCGATATGTTTCACTATTCGTTTGACTACCCGATATATACAAACGTTTTATTCGTCAAGGAAAAATCCGTGACAAATACGATATGATACGAGTAGTAGATTCAAGGATTATTATAAATAGAAGAGATAAAAGAAAAGTGAAGAAAAACCTAGTTTTTTATAGTAAAAAGGGACAGTGGTAGGACTCTTGGCAGAGTCCGCCTGGGGAAGTACCACACCTTTGCCAGTTATTCTACCGCCAAGCAGTAATGTGCAAACATTACTGTGTTCCGGTTTGAAGGGCGATGTTTCCAGAGAAATTACAGCGCTTGCAGATATAAGATCTTAGATCTCTGGGTGACGAGCGCAGTGCAGTGCTAGGTAATGATTTGGACTCTTCATGTTCCAATAGCTGCGTGTCACTGTGCTGTTATGTTGCTTACCATCAGGCACATGTCCTTATCGTCTCGTCACTCTTTATTTAAAAAAAAAAATGAGACGAGCAGGACATGCGCCTGGTGGTAAGCAACATGCCTGCCCCTAACAACACAGAGACACGCAGCTATTGAAACCATGAAGAGTCCGAATCAATTGCCTAGTACCAAACAGTTTACTTAAACTACGTATAGAGTTAGATTTTCCGCACGGTTCCTTTGTGTCAATCGTAAGCAGATGACGTGCATATTTTTTATGGAAACAGATTGATGTGCCGCGACAAAATTATGACACTTCCACAAGAGCGACAAAGCAAGAAATATGCTACCCGTTCTTTCGGTGTAAAGCGTTTGTGACATCTCTATACGTAGTATATGTAAACTCTTTGCATAGTACTACTGTACAGCGCTCGTCGAGAGATATAAGATGTTTTATCTCGATGCCCTTTATTTTAGTTTACATGTATGATTCTAACTATATAACCACCTATTACCAAAGAGGAAAGTGGCACATAAACTCGGCTAGGCCGGTACCTTCGTAGTTTTCCAAATTCCGTTCGTTTTACAGCGTGATCCTCCTGTCCATGTGAAATAAAGAAATAATCACTCAACAGGGCGATTATGTCTAAATGTCTAAATTTCGAATACCACGCCACTGATAATGAATTCTTCCTCGCCTTCCTACTGCAACTTTTCTTTCTTTCAAATATTTCTGTAGAGCGTTATTCCTGAGATTGATGTTCTGAGGTGACTTATCCAGAACAAGAACAAAATTAAAAATTTTGACTAACCCCCGACTACCTAAGATTTGTTATCTGTACAACATTCTACTAGTCAAGCCCTTTCATTTGATACCCATATTAAGGGAGTTGTGAAAAAATAAATGTAATTCGTCATTTTGTGGTAGCGGCCATCTTGGATTTGAAAATTGTTATAGCGTATAGTACTTTACTAGATAAGCCCTTTCATTTGATACCCATATTGAGGTAGGTTGTGAAGAAATATTTTATCCGCCATTTTGTGGAGGCGGCCATTTTGAATCGATATTAACCAGACATAACTAAGAACACCCGCACGATAATTAACTTTCAAATAAAAAAAACCGCATCGAAATCGGCCCATCCGTTTGAGCTCTACGGCGCCACAGACAGACACACACACAGACAGACAGACAGACAGACTGACAGACAGACATCGACGTCAAACTTATAACACCCCTTTTTTTGGTCGGGGGCTAAAAACAAAAAAAATGAAACTTAGACCATTTTTTACGAAAATAGGTAGCCGTTTGACCACTATGTCGTCGATGTCAAGATACGCTGCATTAAACGATGGCGCGTGCTTACCTAGTTTACTTTCAGCTTGAAAACCAAATGTGTCCCTTAATTCTAAATTCAACCATAGAATATTTTAGATCTCAAACGCAAGAAACATCAACCTTAAATTAGTTACAATCTTCGTCGCTTAACATCAGGCATCAAGGCAGATGGCGGTCAAGTGTAAGCCTATAAAAGTTAAAAAAAAAAAAAATTACTAAACTTTTATGAATAGCTAACTGCAGGTTTTTAGTGACGGTGCGCGCGCGCTAAAAAATGACTCATAAATTTGCCCTACTGCGCCTAAAGAAGTAAAAGCTTCGAAAATCTATCTGTCTAGCGAATAAAGAGATAGCGTTAGACACGATACGTGTGAAATTGGTAAATCAGCTCGTGTTACCAATAAAATTGTTAACTGTGCGGCGGTCGGCGGGCGTAAAGCACCCGCCGGCCGGCTGCGGGCCGCTGATACCAGCCTATCTGGTTATAGCTAGTTTTACCATCGGTTTCACATCCAGGGGATATTCCAAATTAAATTATGTGTACCAACTACAGGTTTTTTTTAGAATCATAGGTACTTGAGGAAGTAAGTGTACCGGTATAAATATTACAAAAAATAATTAATTACAAAATGATAATTAATTTTATGACCCCACGACTATGAAATTGAGCATAATCTTAACCCGTTATCAATCTATAATATTAGTGTGAATTTTCCAACTCAGGGAAAGAACATATTATACATAAATACACGGGTAACTCACGTATAATGTAGTCAGTCCAGTCCGACTCAAGTTTCGATCGCGTCCGGCGATCTTTTCAAGAGAGTGCGCGCGCGGGTTCGCAGCTCGTTTAGCACTGTTGCACTCGTTCAGTGCTAAACGAGCTGCGAACCCGCGCGCGCTCTCCTGAAAAGATCGCCGGACGCGATCGAAACTTGAGTCGGACTGGACTGACTACATTATACGTGAGTTACCCGTGTATTTATGTAAAATGTGTAATAACCACGTTAGTTTTCATACTAGAACATATATTATCTTACTAATAATAGAAGCCCAAAAGTTTGTTAGAATGTATGAATGTATGTTTGTTACTTTATCTTGCAAAAACTACTGAATAGATTTGGATGAAATTTGATGCATGATATAGATTATGGTCTGAAACAACACATAGACTATTTATTTAAGCCTAGATAGATCCCGGAAAATTATCAGAATTAGGAAATAAACGGGTGAAACAGCGGGACGCTTTTAGTGATATGTATTAGTGATGCAAAATTTCGAATATTTGTTATTCAATCAAGTCAGAATAACCGAGTGGATTGGGTTGATTTCTAGAACATATTTAGTACAATAATTATGAATAACACATAGACTACTTTTTAAATTATATGGGAACGAGACAAAGGGTTCTGGAACTACGGGTGTAAAATTACAAGTCTAGTCTAGGTCTTCACATCAGGCGCGGTCCCAGCCTCGAACTTTCGAGGGGGTCATCAGAACGCAGTCTCAGATTTTGGGGGGGTCACTAATAGGAATACAATAAATCGAGTGCAGAATACTTGACTAGTAGCGCCCCACGATTTTATCCACGTAGTTTCCGTTCCTCTCGTTTTGCAGTGTTAAAAACTATCAGATATTTTTAATTATTTTTAGTTTAATTTATACGATTTTGGGGGGTCATGTCTCATGTCCCCTGTGACCGCCTCCCCGCTCGGACCGCGCATGCTTCAAATCGAGAGTAAATCGGTATGCTTCTCGGTGTTTTTTCGCCATCGTAGACCACATTGTCGGTTAAAATCAGGCGAGATGGTGGTCAAGTGTAAATCTATAATAGACAAAAGTTATTAATAAATATAAAAACGATTAATTTTTAGGTTAATAATTTATTTTCTCGGAAATAAAAACATTAGAATTAAATTCAGATACTCGTCTAACTTTTATTCGAAGCTATGACTATGTAGTCCAAATTTTTGTGTACCTTCTCCTGTTTCGAAGTCGTTCCAAAACTAACGTAGTTTTCACATATTTTTTATTTACTCACGAGCAACCCAAGCGAAATACGTTAGCTGCAGACAGAGGACTAAAAAAAAACAAATGTTGTTATTACTGAAATATAGTTAAATTATAATAAGTGAGCCTAGCTGAAATGAAGCGAGAACTAACTGT
The DNA here is from genome assembly GCA_017562165.1 of Ectropis grisescens. Taxonomy (NCBI): domain Eukaryota; kingdom Metazoa; phylum Arthropoda; class Insecta; order Lepidoptera; family Geometridae; genus Ectropis; species Ectropis grisescens. The sequence goes on along the minus strand of CM029776.1, from coordinate 29,747,762 downwards.
ATTCTTAACCGAGAATGCACAATTTTGTAAATTTTCTCTTTGCAACTTAGTATTCCCCAAGGCACAAGTTCGGTGCTTAGTTTGGGGCCCGCTAAACGTCTTTTATATACACAAACACTGTAATGATATTGTTAACCTTCTCTGCTATCCTGTTAAGTTTTTGTGTATTTTGTAACTTTCTGTGTGTTAATAAAATTATTCTTATTCTTATTCTTTAACTATCTAAACTAGGATACGTCCGTAAGTCACCTCGGACGGGCGTCACGAAGAGCTGACGCTGCAGCTCATGGCTCGGTGCAGACCCGTGTAAATGTGGGTCAGCGATGCAGCAGTTTCAGTGGTTGAGCTATATGTAATTCGCGTGAGTACCAACTCGCGGGTTGTAATAAGTCGAGTCCGAATTATATTTCAGTTGGATCCGGTGGTCTGTTTCAAGGAGAGCTTACTTGGGCAAACGCTGCTCGCTTAGTTTGGTCAGCGCTGAAACTTAAGTCGAACTGGACTGACCATATCACCATAAGTTTGTTATGGCCAGTCATTGTAATATGGTCAGTACAGTAAATGTGAATTAATTAAAAAGGTTTCATTGGTAACAAAAACGCAATGAAATTCAATATTTGATGTTTGCCACAAACCCTGGTCACTGTCCAATTGGTCGGTCAACTCTGTGGGTCAATCCGTCCCGAACGTTACGGCTATGTCCGTCAACGCGCTCGCATAAACTCGGGTTAAACTGCCGGATTTGTTCAGTATCGATACGATAACTTGTGAATTTGGATTAAGTCTGATATTTTTCTGAACGGACAACACAGAGTTTCGCAAAAACAGTAAGCTTTGTTTGATACTAGCAACGCCTTGGAGTTTTACTCCCATGGTTCCATTTTGTGTATTTTTTAGCGAAACCTGTGTTATATTGCAAACTATGAACTATGTGTGTGTTACAAATCAAGAAGAAAAATCATTAACAAGTCTGTAAAAGTATGATATAATGTAAATTGATAATTTTATTGAGAAATACAATCCATGAACAATAAGACTGGACAACCTCGAAGATACATATTTTTACTAACTGCTACCTACTTCGTCGGTTTTCACTCCATTTTACTACACAGTCGCGTGTGATTACTCTCATACTACCCTCTTTATAGTTTTTCATTTCCAGCAATTGTTTTTTCTCACTATGTTTTCCTTCAAAGTTATAAAAGACAAGAATAATAATAAAATCCTTCTGAACCTCTAAAAATATTGACAAAACTAATGCAAGCTAATTCAAACTAGATTCTGGACGAAGAATTAAAATCAAACCCGCTTTTCAAGACTGAAGACCCCTGACCTTTTCATTGAGAAAGTATTGCTTCTTATTCAAAGTCAAAGTCAAATTAATCTTTTTCCATTAATTAGACACTCATAATAGGTAGTTCACATGATAGAGAAAGTTCATGTTAGTCTAAATTAAGTTATATCCAGATTTTGTTTAGTCTCATGACCAACCACGCAACCACAAAGTTTGTCTTATGAAAAGTATATTGAGATAACGCTAAAATAACTCCAAAATAAAGAATTATATAAACGTTTAGTTTCTTTTTGTAAAGCACAAAAGTGAAACAACAAAAACCTCATATTTTAAGGGAGTGACGACACGAGCAGGACATTTGCCTGGTGGTAAGCAACATGCTTGCCACATAACAGCACAGTGACACGCAGCTATTGGACCATGAAAAGTCAAATCGTTATCTTGCACTTCACTCGTCTCCCAGAGATCTAAGATATTATGTATCTAAGCTCTGGAATTTATCTGGAAAAAATAAATAAAATAAAATAAAAAACTAAAATTAAACAAACAAAGCACCACCATGTTTACTTTTGCGGTCTATCTTATATGTAACTGCTAGTGACACTTAAATACGTTTCCTGCTAATTCCAAGATATTTGATCTCTCAAATAACCTAACATCTTTGAGAATGTATACAATTTGTCTGAGTCTAATCTACAGACTCGTAGATTAAACTCTCTTACTCTCGAGTACAACTTTAGAACTTAGATGCATTCGTCCAGATTCGTAGCGTCGTAGCAAAAATCCTGTAGCTCGACACCGTAGCAGAGTTATCTCATCGTAGCCTGTATTATCTTGTAGCGTCGTATCTCATTATCAAACACAGAACAAGGCATAAAATGTAATTCCACTACTTTACGATAAGAAGAAAACACGACAAATTAGCGATTGTAAGAGACAAAGAACGGCCCGAGTTTGATACTACGTTCAAATCAAGCCGGCATACACATTAAATATAATAGCTTAGCTCTGCGCCTTGAGATGAACTGGATAGACTAATGTGGATCATCTTTCTGGTTTCATTTTGATTAAAACATAGTTTTCCATTTTTAATATATGTTGTTTACCAAGATATTGATAACAGAATATAAAATGTAAATACGAATCATATAATAGGTTATTGGTATAGTAATGTGTTACAGTAGGTGATTCTAACAGCGAAACAATAACATCGACAGAAAACAGGGAAGTTCCAAGAGCATGTGCCATTGAACAACCTGCAATGGGCTAGCGTAGTAAATTATGACCTTCAGTGTCTCCTAAAAGACACAGGACATGAGAGGAAAATTTGACGTTGATTTTGTTTTATAATTTATAAAAATATTGGCAGTGCCCCTCGATTTTACCCGCATAGTTCCCGTTATTATTCCAGGACAAAAGAATATTTACCTATGTTCCAAATTTCAGTCTGATCCATTCAGACGTTACTACGTGATTGAGCTACAAACATACAAAACATTTATATTTATAATATTAGCAAAAAATATTTTTAATGATTGAATGTGTTCATGATATGTACTCGTCATTTAATACAGTTTTATTTCTGACATTGTGTACCTGATATTTCATAATTTGTCACCTGAATCGTTTGTAGTATATTTCGGTTACAGTATGATGTTTAATACAGGAATTAGAGTATAAATGTGTTATGTGAAATAATAAGTGTCTGGTTATTTAAATAAATGGATATGACTGGAAAAATTTAGTATAGAAGGCGCCGGTGCAGAACCATCTACTTCTACCCGCCATCTCAAAAAGAGTTTTTGCGATGGTTGGGTTAGGTTAGGTTAGGTTAGATGGGTTGGGGTGCGTGGCTCGGGAACCTCCACGTGGTGCACCCTGGGCATCACACAACAACTTGCCTCTTGCGGCATCTTGTTGTGTGATGGCTAATCCCGGCCGGGGAGGGAGCTTCCGCTCGTGCTCCTTTCCCCCGTGTCAGCAGTGCGTGCGGAAGTCGGGGACAGGGACTGGAAGACTTTGGAGGGTTACTCGGCTGAGCTCATATCGGCTAAGTAGAACTCTTTTGTCTTCCAGATGAGGGTCCTCCGCAAACACTCTGGCTAACAGAGTGCTCAGCGTGACGGACGAGGGCGCCAAGGCGCGGTGAGGAGGGATCCGGCGGGATCGGAGACTACGTGCCGCGACTCTTCACGTTTCCCGCGGAAGTCGCGACACGGAGACACCAAGTCTCAAGGTTCGGGGGTCGCCGAGGGGAGTGTCTGGCACGCGAGTCCGAGACTACGCTGCTTACAGGGTGTAGTCTCGGGCTCGCGATTCAGGCATGGTCGGTGGGAAGCCGGCCGCTAGACTCCCCAGGGGAGCTATACCTCTTTAATTTAGCAACAAACAAAAAGAAAATGAATAGTAGTGAATATGAAAATACTACCCAGGAGGGTCCCCGAAAGGGGGAATCCCTCCACACTTCTCAGGAAGTGTGCAGCCCGTCGTATTCTGGGGGGGCACATACTCACTCTACGACAATCACCGACGACTTAAGCACGATACTGGCGAACGATTTGGCTCAACGATCTGGACATATGGAGGATGGAGCGAAGGAGGAGAGACGGAAGGCACGGGAGATGACTTTTGGTCGAGTAGAGGGGGATGAGTCAGACACTTCCAACGCAACGTTGGCGACAATGTCTGATTCATCTATGAAATCGACGAGATCCGAGAGGGTCCCCAGGAAGAGAGCGTTCGCGAGGCTAGATTTGAGTGACTGCAATTCCCGCCCGGTTCAGAGGAGAATTTGGATGGTCCAGCCACCAAAATCGCCACGACCCGGAGGGGGAGAGGCAGATCGCTGACAACCGGCCTCGCTAAAGCACAGACGGAGCTCAACCGAGCGAAACGGGAAGGAGTGCAGCTCGAGGCGGAACACCAGCTGCTGGTGGATATGCGGGGAAAGGAAGAGCGGGCGCGCTCTCTGCGAGAAAAGACCTCACAATTACAAGGGCCCCGTGACGCCGCCCTAATACAAAAAGTAATGGAGGACTCTGTGGACACTATAAGGAAAGTGGCTAAAACGTCCAGGAATTTGAAGGGTATTTATGTAAAATACCTTCAGGATGCGGCGTCCTCGGTACTACATATCTTTGGGGAGATGCGCGATCGCACTGTGTCGGAGGAGGTGCGGCTTATGTTGGAGACAAACAAAAGGCTCGCGGCGGAACTTGCAAACGTCCGCTGTGAGCTTGAGGAGATGAAGACAGCTCAGGCAATGCCGCCACCGCCCCCTGCTACAACTCGTAGTGAACTCGCACCTCCTACGGAGGAGCTGATGCGGAAGGTCATGGTGCAGGTTGGCACCATGACCAATGCCCGCTTTGAGGGGCTGGAGGAGAGTTGCTCCCCACAGCGCCAAAGGCCACCTCTGGCGGTGGATAGGCAAAGGAGGAGTCAAGAGCAGTGCCCGGGCATGGCAGTCAACCAGCCAGGGCCGAGAAGAAGCCACCGCAGAGCCGTTCACTAAAGGCTGGGAGAACACGCCCCCCGACTGCGAACGTGGCCATAGAGCCCGCGAATGTGACCCCGCCGGCAGCTCCTCAATCAGAGAGCTGGACGAAAGTCACTGGACGGCGCTCCAAAAAGAGGGCAGCAAGGAGACCGCGATCAGCTGCCCCTGATCGGGCCCAGTCACCAAGGCCTCCCAAGGCGAAGGCAAGAGCTCAGAAACTCCGCCCTCCTCGGACCGCAGCCGTGACAATCACACTGCAACCGAGCGCGACGGAGAGGGGTCTGACGTACGCCCGCGTGCTGGAAGAGGCCAAGAGCCGCATAGACCTCGTCGCAATGGGGGTACCGCCTCTGAGGATGCGTACCGCGGCGACCGGAGCACGCATCCTTGAAGTGCCCGGAGCTCAAAAGGAGGCTATGGCTGACTCCATAGCTAAAAAGCTGAGAGAGGTGTTTGAGAGTGCTGAGGGCCTGACGGTCTCGAGACCGACCACTACCGCAGATCTGCGCGTTAGTGGTCTGGACGATTCCGTCGCCTCCGACGAGCTGTTGGCGGTCCTGGCACGGACGAGTGAATGCCCAGTGCCGGACCTAAAAGTGGGACAAATAAGGCAGGGCCCAGCCGGTATGGGCACCGCCTTCGTCAGGTGCCCAGTTGGAGCCGCCAAGAAGCTGTTAGCGAATGGGGGGCGCCTGTTAGTTGGTTGGGTGGCGGCGACGGTCAGGCTTCTTGAAGCAAGACCACGCCGCTGCTTTAAGTGCCTTGCACAGGGCCACGTCAGGGCCCAATGCAAATCGGAAGTTGACCGCAGCGATCAGTGCTATCGCTGCGGTCAACCTGGTCACAAGGCCAGAGAGTGCTCCGCTGCGCCGCACTGCACGCTATGTGCAAGTGCCGGAAGGTCGGCAGAACACCTAAACGGGGGCAAGGCATGTGCCAAGCCCCCGACAAAAACGGGAGCGAGAAAGAAGCCCGCTGCGACCAATTCTAGGTCGCAGCCGACTCACTCCAAAACGGCACGGGCGGTTCGCATGGAGGAAGCTTAGTATGGTAGCGACGCTAAGTTTTCTCCAAACGAATATCAATCACTCTGCTCGTGCACAGGACCTTTTGCTCCAGTGCATGGCGGAGCGATTGATCAAGGTGTGTGGTGGCTGAACCATACCGGGTCCCACCCAGAACAGACTGGGTTGGAGACCTGGACGGTCTGGTGGCGATCACCACGCAGTCACCGACGTCTTCTCACTCTCGGCAAAGCCACGAGGGGCAGGGGCTTTGTCGCGACTGAGGTAGGTGGAATGGTGGTGGTGGGGTGTATTTTTCTCCCAACAGGGTCCTCGCCGAGTTCGAAACCTTTATCGGCGCGTTAGGGGCCTTAGTGGGACAGAATCGTCCCGCCCAGTCATCGTCCTCGGTGACCTCAACGCCAAATCCGTGGCGTGGGGTCATCGACGACCGATGCTAGAGGAGAGAGCTAGGAGAGTGGCTCGCAGAGGTGGGGCTCTATGTCCTCAACCGGGGCACGGAACACACATGCGTGCGGCGATGGGGAGGGTCGGTGGTCGACGTGACCTTCGCGACCCCGGAGCTTGCACGACGTGTTTGCGATTGGCGAGTATTGGTCGACGAGGAAACGCTGTCCGACCACCGCCACATCTCGTTCAGCGTCTCCCCGTCGTCGGCGGAGGAGTGGCAGAGAGCCCCGCCAGAGGTGGGTCCAAGATGGGGGTTGAAGCGCCTGGACATTGATAAGCTGCAGGAGGCAGCGATTGTCCAGGCGTGGAACCCCCCTCCACCGCCACCAGTGGATCTTGACGTGGAGGCTGACGCGCTGTGTGTGGCGATGTCACATGTCTGCGATGCCGCCATGCCCCGCGTCAAGACCCTCCCTCAACGACGACAGGTCTACTGGTGGACGGAGGAGATAGCGGAGCTCCGCCAGTGTTGTGTAGCGAGGCGTCACCGCTACCAACACTACCGGCGCAGGAGACTCCCAGAGCCGGCGGTATTGGACACCCTCTATGTCGCCTATAGAGAAGCGTCTAGAGCTCTCCGCGCTGCCATCTACGAGGCCAAGTCAGGCTCGTGGAAGCAGCTGCTGGAGACACTAGATCGGGATCCGTGGGGGCGCCCCTACCTGCTGACGAGGCAAAAGCTTCGCCCCTGGGCGCCCCCTGTCACCAGCACGCTGCAACCGCACGTCTTGCGGCGGGTGGTCGAGGGACTGTTCCCGGCTAGGCCGGGAACCGACTTTGTCCCTCCCACTGTGGTGGAAGCGGCGAGAGAAGACTCCACAGAGGAAGAGGAGGACGAGCCTTCCGACGTCTCCGAGGGAGAGTTGGCAGCGGCCGTCCTCAAAATGAGGGCTAAAGACACGGCACCGGGGCCTGACGGTATACCCGGCCGTGCATGGGCCCTCGCTCAGGATGCCCTGGGCCCTCGCCTCCGGGATCTCCTGAGTCGCTGCATGCGAGAAGGGAGATTCCCGAGGCGATGGAAGAGGGGGAGGCTTGTGCTCCTCCGGAAAGAAGGGCGGCCCGCGGACGAACCCTCAGGGTATCGTCCAATCGTGTTGCTTGATGAGGCGGGCAAGCTCTTAGAGCGCATTATTGCCGCCCGCCTCGTCAACCACCTTGATAGGGTGGGTCCGAACTGGTCGGAGTCACAGTTCGGGTTTCGCAGAGGATGCTCGACGATTGACGCCGTTAATCACGTCCGAAAGCTCTCCGACAGCGAGGTCTCCAGTGGCGGGGTGTTGTTGGCGGTGTCACTCGATATCGCGAATGCTTTCAACACCCTGCCCTGGACAACCATCACGGAGGCGCTGAGGTACCATCGTGTGCCCCTGTACCAGCGGCGCCTCGTTGGGAACTACCTCTCCGATAGGGAGGTGGTCTACCCAACAAAGGACGGTGTGACGGTCAGCCCCATGTCACGCGGGGTTCCACAGGGGTCTGCTCTTGGGCCACCCTGTGGAACTTTGCTACGACTGGGTGCTGAGATGCGCTAACCTTCGTGGCGTCAGCTTAATTTGTTACGCTGACGACACGTTGGTAACAGCGAGAGGGGGGACTTTCCACGATGCGGCGATCCTGGCCACAGCAGGCGTGGCAGCCGTGGTGACCAGTATTAGGAGCTTGGGCCTGGAGGTGGCGCTCCACAAATCGGAGGCCATCTGTTTTCATGGTCCTCGACGAGCGCCGCCTGCAGGCGCGAACATAGTGGTGGGCGGAGTCAACATTCCTGTCAAGCCGACACTGAAGTATCTTGGTGTCGTGCTTGACAGCAAATGGAGGTGGGGGCGCATCTGCGTCAACTTACCCCAAGCTGACGCAGGCAGCGTTGGCGCTGGGCCGTCTCCTGCCCAATATGGGAGGGGCTGGGGGCGCTGCCGACTTCTTTACATGGCTGTGTTGCGCTCCATGGCCCTGTACGGCGCTCCCGTATGGGCAGGGCAGCTAAACCGTGCAGAGGAGGCTCTTCTCCACGCGTCCCAAAGGGTCATGGCCGTGAGTGTGTCGGGGATACCGCACACTCTCACACGAGGTAACCTGCGCTCTCGCCGGATCGCTGCCATGGTGCCTAGAGGCCGAGGTTCTGTCCTCGGTCTACTGGTGCCAGGTGCGTGCGAGAAGCCGGGAACCGCGCTGCGCACCACAGGAGGTGGTGCGATGGCGCAGAGATGCCAGGGCTAGGGCCTGGTGAGGTGGAAGGAGCAGATCCTCTCGGGACCCACTCAGAGAGGAACCGGCGCCCGACGGCTCCTCGAGGCAATCCGGCCCATTCTCCTGAGTGGGTCCAGAGGGGACACGGAGTTCTCACCTTCCGGACTACGCAGGTGCTCTCAGGACACGGGTGTTTTGGGAGGTATCTGTGTAGAGTCGCCGGAAGGAGGAAACCCCGGTATGCCATCGGTGCGGTTGCGCGGAAGATACCGCGCAACACGTGCTGGAAACATGCCCAGGAGAGGAGGAACCGCGGCGATCCCTGGCCGAGGTCATGGGGGCGGACCTCTCACTGCCGACCATCTTACCAAAGATGCTTGACAATGAGAGGTCGTGGGAGGCGGTGGTCTCCTTCTGCGAGATAGTCATGTCGCGGAGGGAGGCCGAGGAGCGAGAGAGGAGATGGATCCTCTTGCTCCCCGCGGAGAAGGAAGCGGACACGGGGCGAGCCGCTCGGGCTCGCACCCGTCTCCACTTGGAGTGCCTGGGGCGTCGGGCGTTTAGGGCCGCCCGGCCCCCCACCTAGGGATAGGCTCTCCCGAGGCGGTGACGCGCCGATGGTTTCTGGTGCGTCACTGGAGCCAAATGCGGGGGCCCCATCCCCCCGCGAGGCGGGCCCGCAAGGGTGCCGGCGTTGGGTCAGAGTCGTCGAAGGGAGTGCGAAGAGTGACCCCGCGACTTGACTCACTGCCATGCTGGAGAAACCTGTGGGGGTTTTAGTCGGTAGGGGCACCACTTCACTTTTAGAAGTGGTGTCGAGCCCGGCACACCTGCCGTGTCCTTACACGGTGGACGGTGCGTCAAAGCATTTCCCCAAAAAAAAAAAAAAAAAAAAAAAGGTTAGATGGGTTGGGGCTTTAAGTAGATGGAGCTAAGCCGGTGGCTGGAAATCCTTGTAGAAAATTTGTAACAGAAAGATCCAACTGTTGTCAGTCTAAATTCTTACATTAATTAATTGGTTTACTTTTGCTCTCAAACTATAATAAATTTTTAATTGAGATGTTTAACCACTACTAAATTGTTGTACAAATTATTAAATTAAATTACAAGCCACCGGAATAGCAGTACTAGAAACCTCAAGTTGGCCACTTATGTTACAATTAAATTAAATACAAAGGCGTATCCACACTAAGGCTGCAACATCGGCAGAGCGCAGCGCACCAACAAATTCCTGGCTCATTTGTTTTTTATTCATCCAACGGCGGTGTAATCGAAAGTATAAATTCGTTTTAACTGCGAGGCCTCTGGCCGATAGCACGCCCCCTTGTTAACTCGGTAATAAGAAAAATAAACTTAAATTATATTTAGCAGCATTATGAAGTATAAGAGTTGGGTTACTAAGTTTGCTGCTTCGTGCAGTGTAGACGAGACTTTATGGTCAAATAAAAGAAATTAAACTCAAAAAAATTCATAGAGAGAGGCAGTCATAGATACTGTCGAATTGAAAACTTGTAACTGAGAATATAAAAGGTGGAAGGTACTTCAAGTCTGAACAGTTGCTCACATTATATCAAGCACAGATTCGCTCCTGTATGGAGTACTGTTCGCACCTTTGGGATGGATCGGCCAAGTATCAGCTGGAGGCCCTGGAATCGATCTAGAGACGTGCGAAAAGGCTCATAGGCAATGACACTCTTGTGCGAAAAATACTTCAAAGTCTTGAGCATCGCCGAAAAATCGCTAGTCTATCGGGTTTTTATCGGATACACTTCGGAGAGTGTGCAACTGATCTGCATGATCTAATACCACCTTGCCCTTTCTTCTATCGGACTTCTCGTTGCACAAAAGGGCGGCATCGTTTCATGGTTGATGTTCCAACAACGCGAACGAAGAGATTTGACTCCACGTTTGTGATAAGAACGTCTAGGTTGTGGAATGCCTGAGTGGGTTTTCCCTGATGGTTACAGTCTTGGTGTCTTCAAATCGAGAGTGAATCGGTTTTTTCTAGGTAAGCACGCTCCATCGTAGATCTCATCATCGCTTAACATCAGGCGAGATGGTGGTCAAGTGCGAACCTATTATAGTTAAAAAAAAAAAAAGTTTCACGTTTACGTCACACTACGCTGCTAAATAAACATGTCAGTGACGTGAACTCATAAGATTTCGCGCAAATAAGACTAGCCTGCTGTGCTGTTTCACATTGAAGCCAAGATGACTACCGTATGCGTGGTCTCTCTTGAAAGCTTCATCATCATCAGTCGCAAGACGTCCACTGCTGAACATAGACCTCCCCCAAGATTTCCACAACGTACGGTCCTGCGCAACCTGCAACCATTGGTTTCCAGCGACGTTTGTGAGGTCATCTGTCCATCTAGTGGGAGGCCGTCCAACACTGTGTCTTCCGGTTCGTGGTCGCCACTCGAAAACCTTTCTTCCCCATCGGTTGTCAGTTCTGCGAGCGATGTGGCCTGCCCATTGCCACTTCAGCTTGCTTACTCTTGAAAGCTTACATGGACCAAAAAGTTGTTTAATTGTTTTGTCGAATCGGTTTTAAAAAGGAAATAACTATCACAGAACGTCTAGCAAATGTTAAGCATTCTGTTACACAGAAAAAGTCAATGCCGTAATCCACCACGCTGCTGGCTCAGTGCGGGTTGAAAGATGACGCATGACCTCGAAACATTTTAGGAACATGAATCACACTGAAGATGATTACAATCTTGGTGTCTTCAAATCAAGAGTGAATTGGTTTCTTCTAGATAAGCACGCTCCAGCGTAGATGGCATCATCGATTAACATCAAGCGAGATGGTGGTCAAGTGCGAACCTATTATAGTTTTAAAAAAATCGATTATTTCACGATGCAGGCGGGATTCAAATCTACGACTTTATGATTTTGAATCTCACTTTATAGTACCAAGGTCACCACTTAGAAAAAAAAAAAAGTAGTTCAAACCAAAATATTTTTTGTATTATAAAATTGTATTTACCAATTAAAAAGACTACCCTGAAATGTAAAAATTTTTGACTTGTCAACTACATAATATATGTCTTACACGCAGTGCCCCGCAGTTTTACTCGTGCACGTCTCAGTCTTGTTATTTACTCGGGATAAAAAGTAACTTATGTGCTCTTCCAGACCAAAATCTCACTGTATGTCAAATTTAAGCCTGTACCGTTAGACGTTGCGGCATGATTGAGCAACAAACTTCCAAACTTCCGAGTTCATAATTCCAGTAAGATAACAAAGAGTGAAAGGATGAGCATGACATGCGCTTGATGGTAAGTAACACGCCTGCGTACAGTTCACGCAGCTTTTCCTACATGAAGAGTCTAAATTGCTTTATTCACGATTGTACGGATTTTTTCCGTGTCATTACTAAAAATCGTAAATACTCTGCTAATATTCTCAGTTCAACCTTCATCAGGAGAAAAAGGAAAAATTCCGCTGAGTTTACAAAATCGTCGGCGCCGAGTACTTTAAACCGACTGTAGGTTAAGAAAAGCCTCTTAAACCGAGAAGAAAGTTAAAAAATAATTAATGCTTTCGTAAATATTCATACCTTGGACCGAGTTTAGAGTTAACCCTCTACAAGAGGAATATACGGCGCCATTTTCGTATTAAGAGGGTATTTTGTTATTTATACAACGTTGAAAGATATTTTCAAAGTTGTTCTGTTGCCAAATATAATAAAATAGATATGTGACAATTAAGTTCTTGATTTTTTTTTGTTCCCGCTTATAGATTTGGGCTTAACCACTATCTTGTCTGATGTTAAGCGACGATGCGGTCTACGTAGGATCGTAGTTTGCGCGGAGAAATCGATTCACGAATTGTGGGAATTCTTATCAAGCAACTTATTCCACTGTTTAAAATGTTCTAACTTACTGGACTTAACTTATTGGATGAAACTTCTTCGTCATCAAAACCATGTAACGATTTCATTCACATATGGATTTGCCTTCATTTGGAGTAATATTCTAGTATTCAGATGATACTAGAATATTATTCATTCATGCATATCTCATAGGATGTCCCATTTGATATGTGTGAATGATAAAATGAATCATCTTACTATAAGACAAATCTTTAAAACTTCGATTTCAAAATATACCTGTCAAAAATAGTTTTCATACCATAGATGGCATTAGTTTAATATTGTCAGAGAAATTTAATGAATGTCAATGTGAACAGTTTGACACATTTTCCATCCATTTATCGCTCTGCCAGTCCAAAAATGCCACTCACTATGTCGATGCCAACCAACGCAACGGTCCACATCAAGCGTATGTAAGCTGCATTTGAACCGAAAAAAAATGAAAAATGGGAAGAGTGTAGGTATAGAGTGTACAAACAGGACGCTGGCGAAGTTTTAATAATACAGTAGACAATTAGTAAAAAATTATATCGTATGCAGAAGACAAAGATGGAAGAAGAAGAAAACTCAATGCTAACTACAAATACCCTCCCGTGTGTTTTCAGAGTGAAGGGTTCGCAGAAACGAGTGCGATTTAATTTAAGTCGGGTTCCGTTATCGCGAAGCTCCATTGTTTTTCTTTCTTCAAATTTTACGGTCAATTTGACGTGATTCGCTTTTTTACGATTAATTTGAATTTAATTAGTTCGCATTGTTGTCGACTTCGACGGTTCTTGAGCGTCATTCTTGGTCATTTACTCCGGTGTGTTTTCAAGGCGTTTTGTTTTAATTATTTTTTAATTTGTTTGAATAACCAGTGCTATTTTAAAATAAGTTTTAATTTAACATATTTTGCTATATAGCGATATGAAGTAGTTTAAGCTAGGTAGAATAGGTTGACTTAACACCTATAAAAAATACACAAAACCAAAATAGGAGTGGCAGTGGGCGACCTTTTTTTTAAAACTTTTATAGGTTTACACTTGACCGCCATCTCGCCTGATAAGCGACGATGCGGTCTACGATGGACCGTGTTTACCTAGAAGAAACCGATTCACTCTCGATTTGAAGACACCAAGATTATGACTATCGGGAAAAACCCAATTAGGCAACTCATTCCACAGCCTAAACGTTCTTATCTCAAACGTAGAGTCAAACCTCTTTGTCCGTGTCTTTAGAATATCCACCATGAAACGGTGCCGCTTCTTCGAGTTACCTTATCGCTAAAAGCGATTTATTCTGAACAGCTGAAGGGATCAGGTTAAAATTTGGAACACATTTTAAGATTATGGACTGGAATAACATATACTACGTTTTACCCCGGAAAATTAAAAGGAATTTATAAATATAAAGGAATATAAAGGAAATTCGCGCATAAAACCACGGAGCACTCCAAGTAAATAAAACATTTTAATTTCAATACTAGTGGTCCGCCCCGGCTTCGCCCGTAGTACGTAAGTATACCTACCTCTATATATACCGTATATCACGGTGCAATCATTTTTGAAATCGGTCCAGTGTTTTCTGAGATTAGCGTGTTCCGACAAAAAAACCTCTTCAGCTTTATAACATTAATATGAAGAGTGATATTTGCTGACGTAAACATGACTAGCCTTTTCTGAACCAATCAGAAAACTTTGATTCGAGTTGAAAAACCGCATCAGATATCCATCCGACGAACGGAAAACAGTTGAAGAAATCTTCTAAGCCCCTCACAATGGCACATAATAAACCGAAAAGCCCAGTGGATATATGGCCAACGATAAAAACGTATCCATCCAGATATGCCTACACTAAATCACCACTTAATAGTCGAGGAGGTCGTAAATATGTCAACATACGCCAATATCTAGGGGTATATATATTGAGATACTTTTTTTCAGAACAGTCAGGATTTGTCGAATGCTTTCTGCCTTTTCTTGGCGGTAATGTCGGTGGAGACGAGATTACGTCGGGACGTTTTACTATTGAATCAAGTTTCTGTGCTTTATTTTATAATAATGTTGTCTTAGCAACGGCTTGTGAAACGGAATTTACACCTAAATTTTCTGGGTTGAAAGAAAATGTATCCAGATAAATTAATAGGATATGAGGTTAATCATTTCTTATGGTATACGTCTCGTAGTTACAAGTTATCCAAAGTTACAAGGTGTACAAGTAAACATTCATGTTTTCTAGTTTGAAAGGCAATGATTCGAGATAAATTTAAGGGAAAATGAATCATCTTACATGTTTCCAAAAAAATATAAGCCAGGTTTAGCGAAAGTATGCTAAAATTTTCTGGTTTGAAGTCCAGTACTTCCGTAAAATTTACAACGAAAAGAAATAAATTGTATAACAGTGTTGTTCCCTGTATCGTTTGTACTATATTTTGATTACAGTATTATATTTAATACAGGGATTTGAGTCTAAATATGTGTTATATATACAAGAATAAGTGTCTAATTATTGAAAGAAAAGGATATGACAGGAAAAAAAATCAATAGAAATTACTAATTACTAACGGCCCGTTCCGGCTTCGCTTGGATATTGTCATATAAAAACCTTAATCGAAATGAAAACTATCCTATCTTTTAAGTTGGATCAAACTGCATACGGTGTGCAAATTTGATTAAAATCGGTTCAGTAGTTTAGGAGTCCATCGCGGACAAACAACGTGACGCGTAATTTATATACTATACTAGCGGCCCGTTCCGGCTTCGCTCGGATAATGTCACATAAAGCCCATTAATCGAAATTAAAACTATTCTATATTTTAAGTTGGATCAATCTACACACGGTGTCCAAATTTGATTAAAATCGGCTGAGTAGTTTAGGAGTTCATCGCGGACAAACATCGAGACAGGAGATTGTTATTATACAGAAACCGAAATCAAGATGCACCACATTGAACTCGCTAATCCCCGGAGCCATGTCGCTTGTTAGACAAGAAGGGGTGACACGAACAAGGAAAGCCTTCTTAATCTCGCTTTTGATGAGGTAATCGTGGACACCGGCCTTAAGACAACCGCTGATCTGCCTTAATACTTGTCTGGGTACATGATTTCTTATTCTTAGTCCGAAATAATACTACTTAAAATGCTACTCTCAGTACGAACGATGCGATACGAACATTTACTTACATCGCAATTTTCAAGGCTTGTAATCCTACTTATATTAATAATAAATACATAAATATACACACAATCACCATCTGACCCCAAACTAAGCAAAGCTTGTGCTATGGTGGACAGATAGCTGATATAATACTTATAGAGTTGTAAATACATGCTTCAGATACATAGAAACACCCAAACACAGTACAAATATTTGAATTCATCACACAAATATATGCACTAGGTGGGGATCGAACCCACGACCCTCTGCTTCGCAGGCAGAGTTAATATCCACTAAGCCACGAGGCCAGTCAACCTAGCTATATTCCAACCTAGCAGCTCCCCACGGCTTTACCCGCGTAGTTCTCGTTCTCATGATTTTACTGCAGTGAAAAGTAGCTTATGTGTTATTCCAGCCGATAATCTATCTGTGTTCCAAATTTTACCCAGAATTAGAGAGAGAGATAGTGCACGAGAGAGAGAGATAGGTGGTCAAATGTTTGAACGTGCTTGAGGAGGTTTTCAATCTGAGTGCTTGAGAAACAATTATCTAAACATCTAATCAAGCTTTGACATTTATAATGTTTGTAGGTTTTTGCACAAGCAAATGTTAAGTGCCTTCCAAAATATTTATCGCAATATACACATAAGCGTTTTAAACTTTTTTCAAACTAAACAAAGAATTAATACCTAAGTTTCACAACAATTTTATGCTATTCTATTCTATTGGACTGTATGGACAGATGACCTCACAAAGGTCGCTGGAAACCGCTGGTTGCAGGTTGCGCGGGACCGTTCGTTGTGGAAATCTAGGGGGGGGAGGCCTATTTTCAGCAGTGGACGTCTTGCGGCTGATGATGATGATGATGATTCTATTCTATTCATACTTTACCTCGGAATTTTAAATAATTGTACAATAAAATTGTATATTATAATTGGTTTTGATAATTAAGTAAAATACGACAAAAGTCCTAGATCACTCTAGTTTTAGTTTTAAATAAGGAAAATAAATTAAAGTAGCCTTAGAATTAGACACACATCCTTGATGAGAGCTTGCTTGGTTTAGCTTCAAAATCATATAAAAAGCATAGATCGTAGGTTACACAATATTTGATCAAAAGCAGTTCGTTCGTTTAAGAGTTGAATGCATCGCCTGAGCGAAGTTTCGTTAATGGATGAACCTTGATGTCTTCATTGAAAACCAATTGGTTTATTGTTTGGAAATGTGTTCCATCTTAAAAAGAGCAAGATCATTGCTATCTTCAGACGAAATGACGGTCACGCGCAATTATTTAAAAAAAGGTTACTTAACCAAAGACAGACAAGTTATTCTTAAAACATATCTCTTTTAACTCTCCATCATTATCATAGTCCACAGTTTTTAGGCCTCTCCAATACAATGTTATTCAGACTGATCCTAAGCGTTGTCAAGCCCCTTAAAAAGCCCTAAAAACTTTATATTATTAACATACTTGGCTAAGGGTTTCAGATCAATTACAAGATTTACAAACAGATTTGGCTTAAGGTTTTGGATTTACAAATTAATAAAGAAAACAAACGGGGTGAGCTAAATAAAACCGTTTAAATATACCTACTTGGCTAAATATTTCGAACTACAAATATTTTTGAATTACAAACTGACTTTAAATGTTTCGCTTTGGTACTTACAGATCCTCTCTCTTATAAATCAAACAAACATCAAACCTTAAATTACCTACAAACCGTCTAAAATTTACAACCTCCTTTCGAATCCCCTCAAAAGGCACAATTCAAAAACCGCAACAAAATTAGGCTCGCTTTAAAACTATTACGGGACATTCCCCGAGATCGAACGGCATTTGTCTCCCCCTGGATTAGTAGGGGGTTGGGGGGACATTTAGTCGTGACATTTCGAGTATTTATTCGCATAATAATAATTCCTCAACGCGTCGACGAGGGCGCCCAACGGTTAGAGTTACGGCTCCACGAGACACCTTGAAGGTGACGTTGGGGGGTGCTGACTTAGTGTGGATAAGGATTTAAAATCACATTATTTTCCACAACAATACTCAATCTATACTTCTGTATTAATACTACAAATCTTGTTTGTAGTTAGTAAAAAATGAGTTTGTTTATTTGAACACTTAGATCTCTGGAACTACTTGTCCGACTTGACAGATAATTCCCCTGTTAGATAGGACAATTATCGAGAATGGCTATAGGCTCTATAACATTACGCCACTATCAATAGGATCGGAGCATATGTAAGAAAAACGGGGAAAAATACGTGTCCACATAAATTACTGGGCTTAGAAAAGTAACATCTTAGATCTCTGGGTGACGAGCGCAGTGCAGTGCTAGGTAATGATTTGGACATGTTCCAATAGCTGCTTGTCACTGCGCTGTTATATGGTAGGCATGTTGCTTACCATCAGGGACATGTCTTGGTCGTCTCGTTAATATAAATTAATATATAATATTAGTAGAATTGTTTCAAGTTTTTTTGTAAATTTAATTTGTATGAGTTGTTTGTCGTATCCATGCTAACGTTCTAGGTTTGAGGCCACCGTCTCAAGATTAAGGCATTAACGGTTACGTCGGGGGTTTCAAGCAGCGGCCGACGAGTGCCGTCCGGGATTACTATCGACGCGCCATCGCCCAACCGAAGTACCTTCCATTCGTATCGCTTCATTCTGAAATCCAGGCAAAAAGAGACACAGTTTCAAAACATATTTCGAATATTTTCACCATGGTTGTAAGAAAAAAAAACTAATTACAAGCCGGCTCGTTTTAAAAAAAAGAGGAGTTTCTAAATTGACTGAATGTTTTTAGCCGATTTCAATGAAGGATACACTGCCGATTAGAAAATCTCTTCTCTATGCGGCAGTTTGTTTTTTTTATGTATGATACGCGATAGCTCCGCCAACTGCGAAAGCATTTTGATGATTATTTGATTGATTAATATATACAGGGTTACTAGTAATCAATCTGTATCCGTTTAGGGCATGTTCTGTATATTTAAACATACAACTTCTGTTCTACATATTTGTTAAAACTCAATACATACCAAAAAAATGTGTTTTGTCCTCTCTAGCACTATTTAGCGGCTGTTTAGTAGTTATTCACTTTGGCACAACAATTATCGGGCGTTAAGGGCGTGTGGGCCGTAATTTTGAATTTTTAAAACAACTTTAAGACCTTTAAAATAGTGTATTAAACTCTGAAAAAAATATATGTAATAGTTAAGGATCTAATCTAGTGCAATTCGCAGTCAGTAACACGATTTAATGAATTTTACTTGATAGAAAAAAATCCCAAAGTTACCCCTTTTCAAAAAGTTTTTTCAAGTTTATGACTAAACTAATGAATTTTTTACTAAATTTTTGTACTCAACGAAAGCCACTAAAAAGTTATAGATGCATTCGCAGAGTTTGACTTGATAAAAAGTATCAGTTATTCACTATGTTTTAATATCTACCATATATATAGCGCGCCGTTCGGCAGGCCTGATCAGTCGCGTTTCGGCGCTCACGGACGACGGGCCTGTGCTTGATTTTGCAATTTTGACAACCAATAAATTTTAAATATTACGATCATAGTGCCACAGTATAACAATATCAGTAGGTATTACTAGTAAAGCACGCTATGATCTTGATTTTTGATACCGTTTTCATTGGAATTGCAAATAGACGCTGATACTAATTAGTACGCTGTTTACTTTATGTTGTAGACCAATAGGGGAGTCTCAAAAAACTGACGTCGATAACACATCAGTAAAAAATTAAATGCAGATGCAAATGGAAAATAGATAAGTATCGGTAAAATATTCGTACGTCAAATCAGAGATCGGGATAAGGAAATAATGAGAGGAGAAATCCCTGCGTAAATCTAATATAAATCCTATGTTAGGTATCAGAAATGATACCTAACTTGCATTTATATGCCATTTAGGTAAATTCTTTGGTAGTAAGGTACTTAGTACTTGGAAGGAAAAGTCCTCATATACAGATTTTACAACTTTAAAAGAGACTCTTGCGCAAACTATTCAGTTTAGAAAAAAAATGTTAGGAACTTCAATACAATTTTTGAACATCTATCCATAGATACACGTATGATTTTGATAGATTTTTTATTTCTTTTCCAAGTTTGTGACACCACCAAAATTTATTGTTTTTTCTTTTTTTGTATGAAAATGTTAATATTGTTCATAGAATACATGTACTTAACAAGTTTTAATAGTATACTTCTTATAGTTTCGGAGAAAAATGGCTGTCACATACGGATGGACAGACATAACGTATATTTTAAAATTTGTCTACGAATCCCTAAAAACCGAACTTCGTTCATTTAAAACTCATTTAAAAGGAAATTGAGACACTCGACCAAATTTGATAAGAAGCCTTTTAGGCAGTAAAACTACTCGTAGAATTTAACTCTGTACTAAATTTCCGATTCGTATTTTTTATATAAGGTTTAGAATCATTTCCTGAGCATAAAATTACAAAATAATAACAAATCCAGGTGGAGCTTCAAGCGCCAGCTCGAAAAAACGTTTTTGGCCAATATTCCGAAAAAGTTATAAAGCCTATTATTATTGTAGAAAATAGAATTTCCCATCTTTTGCTGCCAGTAAACTTTTTTTCGAACTTACCGATTACGATTTATTATGTCCAATTTAATGATAACAATGTAAAAAAATAAGATGTGAATTCCGTTCCCGGTAGCATAAACATGTCTCTTTTTACCGGAATGGAAGAAGGGTTATGTTTTTCGCGCGTATCTTTATGTTTGTAAAACTTTTATTTCCACATATCTTCCAAACGGCTGGATGGATTTTGGTAACTAAGATATTCTAAGACTAGTCTCATTCGCCAAAGTGTCCTTAGATAGTAGGTAATATTTTTTTACGTGTAGTTTTTTTTGTAGTCGGGGTTTTTAAATTAAAGTTATTGTATCATATTGCTCGTTGCTCGAATAAACAGCACCGTTCATCATCATGATTGAAGAGTTGAACGAAGAGTTTGTCTCCACTTTTGTAATAAGAACAACTAAGCTGTGAAACGCATTGCCAGAGTGGGTTTTGTCGAAGGTTCGAACCTTGGGGTTACGAGGTACACTGTGTTTGTTTCAATTAGAGAAGCAAGTTTCATCGTAGACCACATCATTTTCATCCACTATTATCGGCATTATCGCAACCATATCATTAAATGGGTTATAAATCGTAAACGGTAAGTTTTACAAAAAAAACTTTATTAGCAACAAAAGATGCAAAATTTTATTTTCTACAATTATTGTCAAAACATATAGTTTCCAAAATATCGGCTAAAACCACACCCCGGACACTCCACTAAAACTCCATACAACCGCCGCTGTGGAGTTGCCTACTCTTCACACAACTACGCAGATGTCGTTCGTACACACGCGTGAATGTGTGCGTTAGCGCTAGGGTTACTGAATTGTTTTATTGAATAGTTGTGCTCCTTGAGTTCACCTGGTGACGTAGTCTATAAACTTGCTATAATGTTGAGTTACATAAATAGAATGGAGCCAAATTATACTATTCTAATTAAAAAAAGGTGTTTGCACAGATTTCTAAATTGTTTCAGAAATCTGTGGGTGTTTGTATTGCCGCGTAAAATGAAACGAAACCGATGATAGATTAGATCAGGTACCTATCTATTTCTATTAGTAGGTACACATTCGCATTTTATTTTACACTTACCCATGAAGGAAACTTTATTCTGTCACTGCAATTATTCCTCTAGGCATTATCAATCCGTGCTTGGGCACATTACTGGCTGTGTGAGTTACGAACTTTGAGTTAAAAACGACTTCGTTATTATAAATAAATAAATATTGGTAGAAAATTCACACACAACACCATCTGACCCCAAACTAAGCAAAGCTTGTAATATTATAAAGCAAAACGTTGCTTTATAATATCACAAGCTTTGCTTAGCAATTTTTTGCTTTGTTTCAATAACGATTGAAAAGTTTCTAATCTTACGTTATTTTATAATTAGGAAATTAAATAAAGTTTTTAATCTTGTCCTGTTTAGTTGACGGACAACCGTAAACAGCACAACAACCCACCATGACATGATGATATTTCGTTAGGAATTAGATGTTCGATACCAGCCCTTCGTTGAGTGCTCCTAGCGTATCCGAAACGGCCTGAGGGGTGAGGAAGCTTGAAATTGGCGGGGGGTGGGGAGTGTCCGTTCTATCTGTATTATCTATTCTATGGCTAAAACAGTTTTTTTTTTCAATTAGCGTTTGAAGCTCTACCTGGATCTGTGAGCATTTTGTAATTTTATGCTCAGTAAGTGAAATAAATAGAAAAAATAGTTAGAAACTTGTGAATTATTAGGAAACATTTTAAAAAGATGCATGAAATTGGAAAAGCCGTTCTCAACTTATAGTGTGACCAAAAAAAAAAAGATTGAGTTTTGTATACCTACCGTCTAGTAATAGTATAGATAAATTTAATATTTCTTCGTTTATATAGCAACAAAACTCTAATCATAAACAAACAAACATAAACAAATCTTGAACAAAAAATGAGTTTAAATTACATAGTCCAATATTTTAATGTTATTTCTGCACTGTGGCTCCGATTCCGCGGTCGGTGACGATCGCGAGAACAAGACAGCGTTAAATGCCTACTTTGACAGAATTACCTGGCCTTAAAGAGCGCGCGCGCACTTGTTATGAATTATTGCGAAGAGTTTTGATGCGATTGCTTTTAAATCGGGCAAATACAGTTATTTTATTTTGTATGGGAAAAATAGGAAAAATGCATACATTTTTATTAACTGTATAACAAAAGTTGACCTATTTAATGTACTCCACATCACCTTAAAAGGGACCACAGATTACCATCAACCCTGTACAACACTAAAATACATCAGAAAAACATAGTTGTAAATTTTACCGAAACCGTTTAAGCAACACTTTCTAAAAAACAACAAAAATCTAAAATTTTCGTTATTTTGTAAATATTTTAGTTTATTTGGAAACTTCGTTGTATAGTATCACTAAAGCAGTGAGTTGGTTTCACAAAATATCTGTAATTAAGTCGAGTGTTCGAGTTTAATTTTATATGGAAATTGGTGTTGATATTTCCGGAGAAAGTTTTCGTAAATTCACTTTTTTGGTTTTCTAATTTTAACTTGATCATTTATTTTAAAACTAGCTTTTACCCGCGACTTCGTCCGCGCCACATATTTATTAAAGTAATTGAGGCAGTACCTACTCGTATGTCTACTACCATACAAATTCACGTTTCCTAATCAAAATCGGTCTAAGTCAAAGTTTTATATGTATTAATAAATGTACAATTTACACGGCAAATTACAAAAAAAATATGTTCTCAAAAAATTAATCAAAAACAGACTTTAATTTAAAATCATATTGGGACGGTCCACCAAATTTTATTAGAGTCTATTAGTAGATATTAGTAGATATATCGTCTGATTACATGAACGCAAATTTTAGTTTGTTGCTCATATTTCAAAAACCGCCCCACTGATTTCGATAAAATTTATATGACCACCTCTGAACTATAATCTACCAACCATAAAAAATAACCATCTAAATTGATTCACAATTGGAAATACAACTGGATTGATAACCTCCTCCTTTTTGAAGTCGGTTAAAATAGCATACAAAGAGTGCAAAGATCCTTCCATGCACACTTTTACTCCTCATTTCCACTCTTTTCAACTCTTTTCTGTGATAAAAAGTCGCCGATGTCCTTTCCTAAGTCTAGTCTATCTGTGCACCAAATTGTAACAAACTCTTTAAGTGGCTTAGGCGTTAGGCGGTAACGGACAGAGAGAGTTACTTTCATATATATATAATTTCATATTAGAATTGAAAATAGGTGTTCCTGATCATTTTATAGGAGGCAGTTGTAAAAGATTACCGAAAAGTAATACGTTTACTCCTCCAAAAAACTCATTTTCGCAGTTCTTAATTTGCCTTAATCGAGCGTCCATCATGCATAACATTTGATAAGACACCATGGAAATCTCGTCGACTATCAAAAATTCTGTCTGATACGCCATTTAGTGGCTGCGCCCATCTTAAATATTGAGGTTGTATAGTGCACTGTATTCTTCTTGTCAAGCCCTTTTATTTGATACCCATGTTGATGGGATTGATAAAACCTAAGTTATCCGCCATTGTGTAGAGGCCGCCATCTTGGATTTTAATTTTATATAGTACGTTGTATTCTACTGGTTGAGCACTTTCATTTGATACCCATATTGATGGGATTGATAAAACCTACGTTATCCGCCATTTTGTAGCGGCCGCCATCTTGGATTTCAATTTTTTATAGTATGTTGTATTCTGCTTGTTAAGCCCTTTCATTTGATACCCATGTTGATGGGATTGATAAAACCTACGTTATCCGCCATTTTGTAGCGGCCGCCATCTTGGATTTTAATTTTATATAGTACGTTGTATTCTACTGGTTGAGCACTTTCATTTGAAACCCATATTGATGGGATTGATAAAACCTACGTTATCCGCCATTTTGTAGCGGCCGCCATCTTGGTTTTTTTTTTGTATTCTGCTTGTTGAGCCCTTTCATTTGATACCCATGTTGATGGGATTGATAAAACCTACGTTATACGCCATTTTGTAGCGGCGGCCATCTTGAATTTATAAATAAATGATACCGCTAGAAGCGTCTTGAAACGCTCTTGAGAGTAAATGGCTCAAACGGGTAAAAGTAAGGTGGCACTTCATATGCCGAAACATAAACACCGCACTTATGTAACCTGACACCCGTTTTCCCGCCAAATTTGTAAAACGCGAAAAGCGGCCAGTGTATCAAGCGGTTATATAAGTATCCCCGTATAGTTAGAAATTATAAAATTGCTGGAATAAACGTTTATCGACTCCATTTCAAGTGTCTTGATACAAAGTTTCATGGTTTTATCTTCAATAATATTGAACTTGCAGACTTTCACCCCCCAATTCCACCCCCGTAGGTACAGTTCGAAACTACAAAACTGCTAAAACATACATTTTATGGTTTCGTGTTAAATATCTAGACGTAAAGTTTCATAGTCCTTCAACAATGACGAAGTTTTCCATATAAACTTTCATCCCTTATTTTAACCCTTTTTTCGGAACAAAAAGTAGCCTATGTCCTTTCTCGGGATCTATTCTATCTATGCATAAAATTTCATCAAAATCTGTTGGTTGGTTTAGGCGGTAAAGACGGACAGACAGACAGACAGACAGATAGACAGACAGACAGACAGACAGACAGACAGAGTTACTTTCGCATTTATAATATTAGTATGGATTGTATCGTTAAAAATGGCATGCTGCGGGCATTAAATATATCCCAGGCGGACGTACTGAATTTTATAGTTTCAATACCTCTTCTAATACATTATTTCGCAATGCCGTACAAAAATCATGCGACAAGGAGAAACGGTCGAGCTTTAGAACCCCCCCTCTTCAACAGCACTCAGTTGGACAGCTTACAAGTGACGGCATAGTGATCAATCTTATTACTTTATACCCTTCTATCATCCTACATAGGTCTCCTGCTGTATCAGATGACCCATAAATTTTGTTCACGGGCCTGCAGTCTATTAATAAACGCCGTCTTTCATAATTTAAATTATTTCGCATCTAATTTTTGTTTCGTTTGAAAAAAGATTCACTGATTGCAACACGATACAGCGCTGCCTTGTGTGGAGTAGTAGAAATAAATTAATTTGTTACGTAGATCCTCGCTAGATGGCAGCATGTGCTCCATTATCAGGAAATTTCGCGCCTTTTCCGTTGAGGCATTATTGCAAATAATATTTTTCAGAAATTTAATAAGATATTGGAAAAAATGTTAATAAACAAAGAAATAGAAAAAATTTATAGAAGTGGTTTTTTATCTAGTTTTTTTGTATTACCACAAAGTTTCACCAACTCAAATCATTGATAATTAATGTATGTTACAACACAAGCCTTAATTCATTGAACATGTGAAAAATTTGCTAACACAAAAAAGCTACCCTTCAAAAGCGTTCCCGAACAAACAAATAAACCCTGTAGATTATTTAAATTAAGTAGAAAGTTCTTCGTAAAGTAAAAAAACACATCTTAAGAAGGCAAACATGAAACAATAATAATAACCAGGAGTAACACACGAGTCGTTATTTGCATAATAATAAGCAAAGTTGATAATGATAGTACAAAATTAAAATCATTATCAGGCAAGAAATAAATAATTAAAACATCAAAAACAAAACCAGTCGCACACAAAAAATTATAATGTGTATAATAAATAGACTACAATAAGTATTTAACATTAATTACACCGGTATATCTAATACATAGTATGGTGAACAACCGTGATTGTCTAAAACTTTTTTTTTTTTAAATAAAGAGTTACCAGACGAGCTAAGATAAGATAAGGTAAGATAAGATAATTCTTTATTGCATAACATGGGTACATAATATAGATGTTGGTACATGACATGGTGCCTGCTGGTAAGCGACATGCTTGGCAGATAACAGGACAGTGGAGTCTTCAGAATCATTACCTAGCAATGCACTGCGCTCGTCACCCAGAGATCTAAGATATTATATCTCTAAGCCCTGTAATTTCACTTGAAACATTGCTCTTCTAACCGGAACACAGTAGCTTTGCGGTTTAATTTTATATGGAAATTGGTGTTGATATTTTCGGAGAAAGATTTGGTAAATTCACTTTTTGGTTTTCTAATTTTAACTTGATCATTTATTTTAAAATTGTATCGTTAAAAATGGCATGCTGCGGGCATTAAATATATCCCAGGCGGACGTACTGAATTTTATAGTTTCAATACCTCTTCTAATACATTATTTCGCAATGCCGTACAAAAATCATGCGACAAGGAGAAACGGTCGAGCTTTAGAACCCCCCCTCTTCAACAGCACTCAGTTGGACAGCTTACAAGTGACGGCATAGTGCTCAATCTTATTACTTTATACCCTTCTATCATCCTACATATGTCTCCTGCTGTATCAGATGACCCATAAATTTTGTTCACGGGCCTGCAGTCTATTAATAAACGCCGTCTTTCATAATTTAAATTATTTAGCATCTAATTTTTGTTTCGTTTGAAAAAGATTCACTGATTGCAACACGATACAGCGCTGCCTTGTGAGGAGTAGTAGAAGTAAATTAATTTGTTACGTAGATCCTCGCTAGATGGCAGCATGTGCTCCATTATCAGGAAATTTCGCGCCTTTTCCGTTGAGGCATTATTGCAAATAATATTTTTCAGAAATTTAATAAGATATTGGAAAAATTGTTAATAAACAAAGAAATAGAAAAAATTGATAGAAATGGTTTTTATCTAGTTTTTTTGTATTACCACAAAGTTTCACCAACTCAAATCATTGATAATTAATATATGTTACACAAGCCTTAATTCATTGAACATGTGAAAAATTTGCTAACACAAAAAAGCTACCCTTCAAAAGCGTTCCCGAACAAACAAATAAACCCTGTAGATTATTTAAATTAAGTAGAAAGTTCTTCGTAAAGTAAAAAAACATCTTAAATTTTTAGAAGGCAAACATGAAACAATAATAATAACCAGGAGTAACATACGTGTCGTTATTTGCATAATAATAAGCAAATTTGATAATAATAGTACAAAATTAAAATCATTATCAGGCAAGAAATAAATAATTAAAACATCAAAAACGTCAAAAATTAAACCAGTCGCACACAAAAAATTATAATGTGTATTACAAATAGACTACAATAAGTATTTAACATTAATTACACCGGTATATCTAATACATAGTATGGTGAACAACCGTGATTGTCTAAAACTTTTTTTTAAAATAAAGAGTGACCAGACGAGATAAGATAAGATAAGGTAAGATAAGATAATTCTTTATTGCATAACATGGGTACATAATATAGATGTTGCTACATGACATGGTGCCTGCTGGTAAGCGACGTGCTTGCCAATTAACAGCACAGTGGAGTCTTCAGAATCATTACCTAGCAATGCACTGCGCTCGTCACCCAGAGATCTAAGATATTATATCTCTAAGCCCTGTAATTTCACTTGAAACATTGCCCTTCAAACCGGAACACAGTAATGTTTGTGCTTGGCGGTAGAATAACTGACAAAGGTGTGGTACTTCCCCAGCCGGACTCTGCCAAGAGTCCTATCACAACAATACATAACTATACCTCGACACTGCTACTGGAAAATCACCCCGTCCAGCGCGACATTCTAAACCTGACCACGAAGAGCATAATGCATCGCTAATCGTTCCGAACCGACCCATCAGATTAAACTCCAGCCCATATTTCAATAACCCAGTCTCCCTCAGTCAGGAAAACGCTGACGCGGCGCAAACTTATCCCGGCCACTTTCCCGACACCTTGAGGCCATTACGGCCCTAATGACTGCCTGTAAATTGGCCATAACTCAGGGGTGGCCGTAAATAACAGCCACACTTGATAAGGGCCTTGTCGCGAGGTCCGTCTTAGTTTTAGCATGCGAGATTTATACGATGGGTGGAACTGTAGCTGTGTAAGACATTTCGGGTATTAGTCGATTGGAAGACGATTGATCTATGGGCACGTCTAGCTTTGCAATGGAGATACATGGATACTGGAGTTATTCAAGAGATTTCTGTATGTGTAAGTGAATGACTTCTAGAATTGTTGGAAAGTTCTCCGAACGGGGTTTTCTCGTCTATACTAATATTAAAAAGCTGACGAGTTTATTTCTTTGAATGCGGTAATCTCAGGAACTACTGGACCGATTCTTAAAATTCTTTCGCCGTTGGATGTACGTGACAAAGAGTTTATTTATATACTACGTATATACTACGTATAGAATTAGATTTTCCGCATGTTTCCTTTGTGTCAATCGTAAGCAAATGACGTGCACACTTTCTATGGCAACAGTGTTACGCGACAAAAGTATGATACTTCCACAAGAGCGACAAGGCAAGAAAGATGCTACTCGTGCTTTCGGTGTAAAGCGTTTGTGCCAACTCTATACGTAGTACATGTTAACTCTTTGGTGTTATCTCTGACTGCTATAGGCTAACCACGGTTGAAGCCATATATCACTTAGAATTTTTTCCCCATGACTTTATAATAAAAATCATGAGATTACAAAACTACGGCAGGTTGGGATAGTGTATTACCTACCTAGCAATGTTACATTATCTAATACCCTAATGTAGTTGTAACTATCGGTAATTTTCTGTATCGCAATGATGCAACATATGATGGATGATTGAGTATTCCAATCCTTCATATTCAAGACATGTAATCTACATAAAAAAAAATGGCAGTCGTAGGGACTGCCGATAGAAATTTAAACTTGTAAATTTGAATTGAAGAGTAAAGCTGCACTAAACAAAACGTTACTACAGATATTCTGCTGTAACGCATGTCGGCAACGTGAACGAACAAGATCTCATCCGTCTAAAAATCACCTAACCGGTTATATTTTGCTCGGCTGTCGTGCCATTCGTCAATAGAAAGTCGGTGAACTCCACATTAGTCAATACCTAGGTATTCAACTTGGCTGAAGAAGTTTACAGTTAAATAAACATAGAATGGCGCAAAATAATAAAACTGATACCCATACCATAAACAACAGTAGCATTACGATATTAACGTGCAATAAATACGCAGCCACAATAGCAAAATTCATTATAACAAGCGCCCTGCGAATGATAACCTCATTCCGCGCCGGATGAATCAAACGCGCATTAAAGCATTGTCATGTGGGAGAATTATTGTGACGCCTCTCTTTACTACACTTCGCCGCTGCCGGCTATCACGGACAGAAACAACGGGAGCCGAAAAGACTAAATATTTTGATGATCAAAGTCATCAGAGAGGTCCAGGGGGTGCACATTATGCACACAGGCTAACGAAATATTTTCCGCTAGATCCAAAATAATTAGGCTAGGTTGATCTCAAAATATTTATCTTGGTGATAACTCAAGCCGGGTCGCAGCCATCTCAAGAGCTCTTATGCTAGTAATCGTACAAGAATTAGTGCTCATTGAGTACCGTTACTGACTACGTTAATTACACGAAATACTTTTTGGTATGCTTCGACTCTGTGAGTTACTATAATTAGTTAAGTTAGTTAGTACGTTCAGGTTAGTTGAACGCTGCTGCAGTTTTAGACTACCGACTTGCAAATTATTACAAGTCGGCTGTCCAAAACTTGGAAAGCAATAGTATGACATCACGTTTGGCATAGCACTGCAGCTGCTTTTGCGGTAAAGGCTAAAGGTTCACAATGGAGACTGAAATTTAAG
Source organism: Ectropis grisescens (assembly GCA_017562165.1). Lineage (NCBI taxonomy): Eukaryota > Metazoa > Arthropoda > Insecta > Lepidoptera > Geometridae > Ectropis > Ectropis grisescens. Next base: position 29,717,992 of record CM029776.1, on the reverse strand, counting down.
CCGGTCCACATACGGACGATGCATACCGAATTAAGTTTCATGTAATATTAGTAATATGTAATCCACAGACATGGTTCCAAGGAGAAGGGCACAGTGGACACAGACTCTCAAAATGGTTTTCTGACATTAACGGTGAATATTTATGTTACGTTTGTGGCATGTGTGAATATTTTGTGACATATTGTTTTATTATTAGTGACCCCTTTTAAAACTTTAGGCTGAGACCGTGTCTGGTAATCCGTTATTAAATTAATATTAATTAGATTTTATTTGAAAACAATAGACAATCACAAAAGTCTTCCAAGTCACGATCAAACGCAAATACATGAAATGCAAAATGAAACAATCATCTCCACGGATCCCGTATTCCCAAATTCCGCATTATCGTCCAACATTATGACAGCCGCGTGATATATACTCGGACGTATTATAAAAGCAATAAATAAATAAATTTTGGCCAAATTTAGAACGCACTCGATTTTATTGTGCGCGATAATGAACGATTTGCGGCCATTGTCGAACGCTTTGTTTTCCCGCCGGCCGGGATAGATTTACAAGGGTGTTTGTTTAGGAATTACCTACGGCTGAAGTCATAGATTATTAATTGTAATACTTATAACTATTGGTGATATGATACCTGGGTTAATATACTATATTCTAGTTCGACTTCCAGGTAGATAATGGAAAAATAGGTACTTCTTTAGGCCACGTATTTTTTGGTTTTATCAAACTACAAATTAAAAATCGTCAAAGATGTAGATCATCAAATTTCCGGTGCAGGGGACTTTTTTTTTTTTTTTTTTTTTTTTTATTTATTTAAATTATCCACTCCACAGACTCCGGGGTCCGTGATCTTTGTCATTACAATAATCTTTTTTTTTTTACACATTTCTTGGATAAGGAGAAGAGGAAAATAGAAGGGATTTGGGTACATTTAAAATCTAATTCTAGTGCTCGTCTGTAGAGCCGATCACTACCAGTTGGGATTCCGCTAGTAATCGACTCGACATCGAGTGTTTGCCTAATTGCCTTTTGCCATTTGCCTAAGCTGCCTCCTCCCGGCCCAGAGCCTCCACAACGGCCGCATTTCTGTCCCTGATGGCCATCTGTAGGTTGAAATCGCGGATGGTCTTCGATGATGCAGCCCACGCTCGCCGCACGAACCGACCGATGGCGTCGTCGGTGTCGTCAGCGTAGTATGTGAAGGTCCCCGTGTGCCGTGAGATTGCAACTACCGCATGGGGCACGCTCTCGTGCAGCTTCATGTTTGCCTTGGTTTTGATTACGATTACCGACTCGTATGTTAGTTCCTGAGCTTCATGGATGGTAAGGATGCGTGACCCGGTGCCTGACCCATAACCCTGGTTTGTCAGGGTCTCCTTCTCCTCTTGAGTGTGAACTAAGAAGAGGGTGTTTGGTTGGGTGTTGGGTATTTGCGCTCCCTTATATCTTCTCTGCTCTAGGGACTTTATACGGGACGCTGAGGAGTACATACCGGAGTATATTTCCCTCAGTGCATATGCGACGTCCATTGGGTTTCGATGTGTGCAGAGCAACTCCTGGCTGATCTTTGTTACCAGGTTCGGGCGATGATACCTCATTTCGAAGAGATTTTCCCTGTCGATATAAGGCAACTGATTGACGTCTCCAATGAGGACAATTTCGCCAACACCAGACAGCCTTGAAGCCATCACAATGGCTCCAAAATGGTTCATGAGAGCTTCGTCCACCATGAGGCGGCTGAAACTTTCTCTACGAAACCATTTACCAGAGCAGAAGCCATGGTTCGCACTCTGGTTTTGACCAGGTTTCCGATTCGGTGCGATAGCTTTTCTCTTAGATCTTTGCTGCCTCAGTTGTTGTAGTAATGATGGCGTCCTTGTCCACGTCGAAGTGTCTAATCACCCATGTTGTTTTCCACATCCTGGAACTCCGTTGACCCACTGTATTCTCGGTACCTCCCAATTTTCCCAATCTGCTTTGACGTTTCCGTTCCTTCGATGGTCTTGGCCATCTCTAGGATCTTATCGTCCAGCATAATCTTGGTGCATCGGGCAGTAACTACAATTGGGTCGTTTGGTGGTGTCGCATAAACAGGCACTCCCGCGCGCTCTGTCTCTCTCTCGTTCAGTGTCACGAAGCCATTTTCAGCACTGTAAGCTGCCATATACTGTCCTGTCATGGTTCCCTTGATGACCCGGGATGTGACATTATTGTAAATGGCTGCTTCGGCCTCCTCGAGTTTCGCCTTTAAAAGGCTTTCACTTCCTAGCCTATAGGACTGCATGATGTTTTCGCAGGTCTTGAGGTTGACTTGTCGTGTCGCGCTCAGTGTGGCTATGAATTCGATGAAGGCGTTACGTGCATGGCTCCGCGGCTCCGAAGCCGTGACATAGCGGGGCGGTTCAACCTGTCCCATGTCGGCTCTCGTTCGGGCTGTTTGTTGCTGTGAAGCTGCTTTGGGGGTCTTTGACGTCGAGGGGTGATGAATGGGATGTGATTCGAGTACGCTCCTTGCCGCTGCGTTGAAAGCAGTCACGAACGCCGTGTTGGTGCCTCGGCTGCCAGTTAGATTGGCTGAGGCTTTTTCCGCGGCTGCCCTCTGCTGTACTCTTTCGGAGCCGGTTTGGATGGTCGAACTAGGAACAGGATGTCCCCAGCTGTCAGTTGCATTTGTTTGGTCGTGCGAAGGGTTCTGAGGAAGCTCAGATTTTCCCCCTGTCTTCGTATACGACAACCTCATGATGTTTAGAGGCCTCAATGCAACCCAGCCGGTCTGCGACTCTCGCTCTTGAATATTCGATTGCCATCGCATCCACGCTTATCACCCGGGGTGTTTCACCTGCATTTCTGCTCAGATGTGCGAGCAGCGCACTTGCCTGTGTGAAAGGCGTCCGACCTTCCGAGTACTCTATTAGTGCAATCGTTTTGTTCTTCGATCGCACCAACCGAAATCGGTGGCCGTCTAACTCGCACACCGGCATGGCGTCGTAGGTTTTCCGCTTCATCGTGACTTTTGCGGTACTCCCATTGAGCAGGCGAGACAATCCAGGCGACAAACGGGCTCGTTTCCGTTCCCAAGCGAAGCAAAAGCTTATTCCGAATCTTTCTTTGTTGCTGTCCATGAAGAGAGCCACTCCGCGGATACGGATCCCTGCTTCTCCTCGGTCTGCGTTCTCCAGTAGTTGTTTGACGGAGATGCTCTTCGAGGAGTTATGTTGGGCGGGAACCGCATGCCGCGCGGCGTCCACAGACAGCGGGGCAGAGTGTGGTGGTGATGGGGGCGCGTATTTGATTTAGTGGAATTTCTCATGGCCGCTATGCGGAATGAGCTCTCCATGAAGGACAGGAGCCGTGTTCTGTTATCTGGATCTACTAAGATGTTGTGGAGATCCGAGACAACCAGTCTTCTGTCGATCATAGATTCGAGCTCATGTCTTGCGACCATGAATCGGGGACAATCGACTAGCACGTGCCAGATCGTTTCGGGTTGGTCGGGGTCACACTCGCATGCCGGACTGCTCTTGAGCTTAAATCTGTACAGGTAATCTGCTATTCCTCCGTGTCCCGTCAACGCTTGTACCTGGAAGGAGTCAGTTTCGTGGTTCTCATCACCCGATATGCGTTTGCTATATCAGGGAGGAACGTCTGGGTGACTTTTCCGGTGTCCGAGGTCTCATATCGATCCTGCCATTTCTTGACCGATTCTTCGCGGATTTTCCTTTTGACGTAGGACAAGGGATCCCTCGTAGTCCCTGGGTGACTCCGTGAGTGCCGCCAATTTGGCCAATTCGTCGGCTCTTTCATTGCCGACGGTGCCAACATGCGCTCTCACCCAGAAAAGACGAAGAGATCTCCTTCAGCATTTATCTGTTCAATGTTTTCCTTTACGCACTTAACCAAGGGGTGGCTCGTTTTGGGTTACTTAGCAGTTCGAGTGAAGATCGGGAGTCACTCAGGACATTGACTTCTGGGTCCTTGCTCTTTAACGCCATTTGAGTTGCCCGGTAAAGAGCATAAAGTTCCGATTGAAAGACTGTGCATTCGGAGTGGAGCTTGAAGGTCGAGTTCTTGACCTCTCTGCCATTCTCCCACCATGTTAGAGCAGCTCAACTTTACCTTCAATTTTACTGCCATCAGTATAAATTTGAGGCCCTTGTGGAAGATTGGAGGTCTCTTCTAGGAGCTCGTACTCTACGGATAACTGCGTGGACGGATGGGGTTGGTCTAGGCAGTTAACATTCTGTTCGAGCTCCACTTCTGGTGGGAGGTAGTCTTGGGAGAGGTTCTTTTTTACTCTGTACAAATTTGCCGCTTCCTGTATTCTCAGATCCAGGGGGAGCAGGCCGGAAAGGGCAAGTGATGCTTTCAGAGAAACAGTACGGTACGACTTACAGATTTTCTGGGCAAAACCTCTTTGGATAGCGTTCAACTGAGACTTGTTTTCCTCGAAGTCTGCCGCTTGCGCCCATACACTTGAGGCATACATGATGATAGGTTCCACCACCGCGACGTAGATAGTTCCCGTGATTTCGCCATTTAATCCCCAGTTCACCTTCGCTGCACATGCGAGCTGTCTATAAATGTTCGCCACTTTTTTACATTGGGCTGTCACATGTGCTTTAAAGTTGAGCCGGCGGTCGATCAGTAGGCCTAGCAGTTTAACTTCCTCGACCAGATTTAGCCGGACGCCGGACATGACTATGTTTGGAGTTTCGTATTTCAACTTTTTTGTGAAAAGCATCGCGTTGGTTTTATGCGCTGCAAAGTTGAGTATGTTAGTGTTACCCCATTGCACTGTCATGCTCAGCGCCTTGCTCGCCTGCTGTTCGATGATATTCGAGTTGCCTGTAAACACGAGAACGACGTCGTCTGCGAACGCTTGACAGTACACTCCCTCTGCTTCTAGCATTCGCAGTAACGAGTCTAGGATCACATTCCAAAAGGTCGGTCCGCAGATGGACCCTTGGACGCATCCCTTGGTTGTTTCCTTCTCGTAGACTGCTCTTGCATAGTTGACCTTGATTTTACGGTCGCTGAGGTAAGAGTTTACCATGTCGTAGAGGTTTGTTGGGCACCTCTTCTTCGCTAATTGATTTTTGAGGGTGGGCCACCATGCATTGTCGAAGGCGCCTTCTATATCCAGGGAGATTAAGAGTACGGTATCTTTACTGTCTACTCCTTTTTTGATGTGCTCTACCAGGTCATAGAGGGCGTCTTCAGTGCCTCGCTGGGGCATGAAACCGTAATGTTTCCTACTAATAGTTGGGAGGAGATGCCATTGGAGACGGTTTACCAGAAGCTTTTCGACGATTTTTCTTGACGAGAGGGGACTTGTGACGTCACGTCTACATAAAATCGTAAGACGTGACGTCACTGGAAATTTCTAAACACAGTTCCTTCGTCGTATTTTGTTTGTGAAATAAAAGTATAAATACGTGAACTTACTTTTAAAAAACCTAGTAAACTGACGGACTAATTCGGTTTTTTAGTCAACCCGCCTATTAATCATCATCCAGGTAGTGAGTAATGGTTATGAAGAATTACTTGTATGACTAGTGATAGTGTAGATGACGCTTGGGTCTAATCTGTCTGGTCATTCGGTAGTAAAACGAGGCGGGCGGAATCAGATACCTAGTGTAATTCCAGGGCGCATTCTCCGAAATGTATACGAGAGAAAACCAAAACCTGTGTAACATTCACGACGTTGCTCAATTTCAAAACAATCAGACCTTATCAATGAAGAACATCCACTCGTGCTACGAATTTATTTATTGCTGTATAGCATAACCGAAAAGAAGCCAAAAATTAATAGAAGCCAAAGAATCAGATCACATGATCGAAAAGAAGAAAAAGAAGACTTTCATTAGCAGACTATTATTTTTATATTTTTTCATTGTAGTTTTTAAATAAAGAGTGACGAGACGAGTAGGACATGTGGTCTGATGGTAAGCAACATGCCTGCCATATAACAGCATAGTGACACGCAGCTATTGGAGCATGAAGAGTCCAAATCATTACCTAGCACTGCACTGCGCTCGTCACCCAGAGATCTAAGATGTTATATCTCTAACCCTTGTAATTTCTCTGAAAACATTGCCCTTCAAACCGGAACACGGTAATGTTTGCCCTTTACTGCTTGACGGTAGAATAACTGGCAAAGGTGTAGTGCTTTCCCAGGCGGACTCTGCCAAGAGTCATATCACTACATTTATAATATTAGTACGATAGGATAGTAGGATTATATAACCTTTAAGTTATGGCTTATTTACTATCTATTCAAATATTAAATATGTGACTGTTAACATTGTTAACAGACATTTTAATCGCTTTTATCTAGTTTTTGTGGCAACTGACAGCCACCGCGATCCGCAGTGACATCTGCGGCGTATGTTGCAATAGGATAAGATCACTGGACAGTTTTATTACGAATCGATTTTAGACGTGACCACTTTTTTGCCGTGCTTTACACTTTTTTGTTGGCAGGGGAAAATCTTGTAGGCTTGCCTCACTGACATATTAATAAAGTAGCGAATCGTCGGAGCGACGGTGGAGCAGTAGAGCAAGACGTAGGTATGCGTCAAACAGTTTTTGGATGGGTGGAATCTTGTGAGTTTAATAATAATAATAAGCCTCTTTATTTCTTGTCTTACAATAGTTGGTAGTTAAATTATTATAAAAAACACAAAGATATGATTTTAAAGATAAATTTTCTTAGATTATGTTAGTTTGGAGTACATTATAAGGTTTTTTGTTAATAATAGTTTGTAGTTATAATATTGCATACTTGTATATATTACATATTATATAAACAAGGATTTGATTTACAATAGTAAGTTAGCTTAGATTATGTTAGTAATTTATTAATTAATTAATAATGTACCTAGCTCAAATTTTGTTTAGTACTGTGATATCAGTATTTGTTTTAAAATAGTTGGTAATTATGATAGTTACAGTTACAAAAAACAGTAATTTATTTGCATTAGTAACTTTGATTACATTATAAGTTAGGTACATAAGCAATGGTTTTAAAATTTTTCTAAATTAACAAGAACTCTGGTTTGAGTAAAGGCCTCCTCCAAAGATGCCTTGTTGTTGTTTGATGTTTTTGTGGTATGGAGCACCAGCTTTAGGCAGCTAATCCTTTCAAATAATCTTTCTAGCGTACTAAATAAGGGTGGTCTTCTCTTTCTCCTCTTGTCTGATGGTCCTTAAAGTGCCGTGCCAGCCGGGTTGGAAGATGAGTTTACTTCTTGTGAGTTTACTTCATAATAAAAGTATATGATATATTGTTATACTGTTGACGTATCGTTTTGGCGTTGTTTAATACTTAAATTCTAAGTTATAAATTTTCACTTCTATGTGCAGTTCCTATAACTATCATTTTTTTCTGAATTTACTTGCTTTACGCATTTTTAAAACGTAATTACTGGTTCACCAATCAAGTTCTTAGGAAACATAAAAACCACAGTCGAATTGAAAACCTACTCCTTTTTTAAGTCAGTTTTAATCGGGCCGAGTGATTTTATCAGTCAAAAAGCAAGTCAAAGGCAAGATCAGGAATCACCATTAGGGTGAATCCTGATCTTGCTTACCATTCTAGGCAACTCTACTTTTACTCTACCATTCTAGGCATGAATGGTAGAGTTCTAGAATATTAAAACACGCAATGTTATACGCACTGCGTAAATAATTCTTCCAGCATCTCCCCACCTAAAATTAATCTGGCCACATTTTTGTTGTTAATTAATTGTATTTAATGCGCAACTCTGTGTTTGATTGCGGTGTGCGACATACAGCCTGTAATTATTGTTTTAATTCACGGCCCTGTTTTAATACGGATTTGTCAAATGGTTTTAAAAGGCATAATTAAATGTCGTTAGCAATGTTTGGGTTTCGCTATTCAATTATTTTAGGTTATTTTGAACTAATGTGGCATTAATTATGTAACCATATAATAATTGTTTATCTAGTTGCCTCTGAACAATGGCTCTGAACGTTTGAATTGTAGGAAGAAATTATTGGCGTCATGAACATCGCCGCAAAGTTGCTACCTATCACGTTTTATTTATTTTGTAAAGTGCAACTGTTCTGTATGATTTATAATATTACTAAATAATCTTGAACTTTTTTCTATCTGACTGATATAGTTTTAACTGACCCGCCTATCGTCTAGTGCTAGACTAACGTAGTAAAGAATGGAAGAGGCCTTCAGGCCTTTACGTAGAGGCCTAGCCATAAAGTTTACAAATTATTGAGCTCATCTTGTTCAAATAGTATCATAGAATTGTGCTGTTGTAGGCAAGCGCGTTACTTATCAGCAAGCCAAAAAAATATGGTGCATGACCCACAAGTGGGACTGTTTACAAACACAGTTGATTTAATACGGATGCACGAATGTGGCAATCCGGTGAAGCAATAAAATGTCTGCTTTACCAATAAAGAATCCAAATCAGTCAGCCGACAAAGCACCCCCTTGCTTTTGCTGGTACACCCCCCAATAATAAGTCAGCCGACATAGACTCACGCGTTTAGAAGCGAACTCGATACCGACGCAAGTCGGTGGGTGTCTCACCCCCCACTCCGCTAGGGCACCAAGAGGTGCCAAACACTATGTCCCCCCCGGCACTAGCCCGAGCCGTGGTCGAGCCGTCTGAGGCGCCCTCGTAGCTAGCAGCCGTAACGCGTCCCAGGTATCATCCCATGCTACAGTGCTAGCATACCAGTAGGTTTTTATATAGGTTAGGTTCCTTTTGGGTCCTGCGCCCTCGGCGCTAACCCGAATAGTCAGATCGGTAGTAAAGGCGACTAGCGGCCAGCTGCCATAGGTTAATTCAAAAAAAAAAAAAAAAAAAAAAAAAATAAAGAATCAATCTTATGCACCACATCTGTCTGTCAGTGTGTTTGTCGGTTCGCAGCTGCGCGCGCGCCGACTGACGTCCGAGATTGAGCGCGGCCAATCACTGCGTCTTATTTCGTTAACGTTGCTTAGGACGGTGGCAGACATTCCATTTTTTATATTAAAATATTTATTTTGTAGCTATAAGACTCTTTGCAGACTATGCCTGGGGAGTTACCACGCTCTTGTCACTTATACTACCGCTAAGCAGTAATGTGCAAACATGTCTGTCATGTCACAAATCACTACCTAGCACTGCACTGCGTTTGTCATCGAGATTTGAGATGATTTATTTTTATGTCATATAATATCTCTGAAAACATTGGCCTTCAAATACAACGTTTTTATACTATTATACTTTATCGTCATCTCGACTGATGCTAAGCGATAATGTGGTCTACGGCGGAACTTAGAAGAAACCGATTCACTCTCGATTTGAAGACACCAAGATTGTATCCATAGGAAAAACCTCACTCTGAACGCATTCCACAGCTTAGACGTTAGTAAACTCCATTGTTCGAATGCTTTGAAGCGTCAACCATGAAACGATGTTACTTTTCCGAGCTACAAGCAGTCTGCTACAAAAAAAAAAGTTTTTGAAGGTATGTTGCCCGCTCTAACGCGCATAAAGGCGCGGCCACAGTGCGCGAGGCGGGCGATGAGCGATTCATTCTGGCGATGACGAATTGTTCGCGCCGAGATCTCGGCGGGTAAACATTCGACACAACTGCGCCGCGAGTACGGTGACCATGCGTTGCACATTTTGGAAAGATATTTTGCACTGTTATACTTTGGTGTAGGACCTAGTCAACGTAAGTTAGTAAGTTAAGTAGTAAGTTCCGGTTGCTCTAGTAAGTTACAGCTGCTCTAGTCGGGAAAACGACGACTGCCGATCCGGAAACCCCGGGTTCAAAACCACCCGCACCACTGTCTTTTTAATAATAGCGCTAACTTAAAACAGTGAAGGAAAACATCATGTACCTAGAATATTTGGAAGTCATGTGTCATCCACCAACCCTGGGCCAGCGTGGTGGATTATGACCTTGACTCTCTCCTTGCGAGAGAAATTCCAGAGTCCCAGAAGCGGGTACATTTTGTGGACTGTTTATGATGTAGGACCTAGTCTGAGATTGGATGGGACGACAATTAGTGGCATTCCATTCAGTCATAAAAGGAATGACGATTGGAAACGTAAAACTGAAGATCGTGCTGAGTAGTGTATTAGGTCTCTCAACCCTATGCCAGTAGACGAGTATGGGCTGATAGTAACAATGATAGTGATTTAGAAGCTTTGATAATTTTCAAGCATTGCTATTCAGTACATATTCAGTATATATTCAGTGTGGTAAATCCATGCTCCTGGATTTACCACATTGTATATACCTTTTTTGAACTGGTGAGTTTAAGCATCTTAATTATCCTTACACTTCCATGATTTAATTAATAATTCAGATGCGTTTAGTATAAGTAGCTTGTAAATTTCAGTATACTTTAGTTTTTGTTTCTTTTAAAACAATGCTAAAAATATATCTATTTATACATAACATAATTAAATACAAATGGAGTATGAGAATTTAAGTGAAGTTGAGCCATTATTTTGGGAGTTTTAGAGGGTCTTTTAAGCAAAACGGCCGACGGAAAGTGTCTCGCAGTACACCCCTGTACTATTTAAAAAAAAAGATATTGCCAATAACATACGTGAAAATCGGTTATTAGAAAATACGTGAAGTAAGTAATGTATCTTCTGAACCCCATATCTCAAAATTGGCCGTCTAAGCAAGTTACGGGAAAACATGTGTTCTTAGTACGTACTAACTCTACTCAATCGTCCACGTTTCGTTCGTCAGAAAATACGTGACGTCTGGCGGCTCTGGGATTAACAGTGTTGAGAGTTTAATTGTTTTGTGCTGTTTCAAAAAATGTTAATCTTCCCTGAAAATGCTTTCGTTTCAAAACATGGACATAAAATTTTAATAAAAAAATCCACGCTGCTATAATAAATGATGGTTGCTGCACATCTCGCGCTCGTTTCTTGATTTAAATCCTACAACAAAATATGTACTGTTTTACGCGCGCCCAACGACGGATTTATTATTTCAAACGGTGTGATTCACGAGATCGCTCGACTATAGCTTTTTTACGTATAAATATTTGTAATAGCGTGTACTAGTCGTATTTTCAACGTGTTTTGAGTTCTATTTTTGAAATTGTGCGACTTTCGTTTCTTGTAATTTTGAGTCTGGATGAAAATAGTGTAGTTATATTTCTATATTTGGAATGTTCTATGTAGGTATATTTATGATATTATAACTACATAATTATTTAAGTTGATTAGTTGTATAAATATTTAGTTAGGCACTAAAATTTGCATGAAATTGTAGTACCATATTTTCAGTTTTTTTTTTAATACAGAGTGACGAGAAATAGGAGCGACAATGGTGAGCAACACGTTTGCCTATAAAAGTATCCTTGCGACACAGCTATTCAAACCTGAAAAATCTAAATCATTACCTAGCACTGCATAGAGCTCGTCATTCGGAAAGGCCATCACTTCTCTCAGGGAACTTTTCTTGAAAATCGGTTCAACTGTTTTGGAAGTACCTAAATAAACATCGTGACATAACATTTTTAACCCCCGACCAAAAAAAGGGGTGTTATAAGTTTGACGTCGATGTCTGTCTGTCTGTCTGTCTGTCTGTCTGTCTGTCTGTCTGTCTGTCTATCTGTCTGTCTGTCTGTCTGTCTGTCTGTCTGTCTGTCTGTCTGTCTGTCTGTGTGTGTGTGTCTGTCTGTGGCACCGTAGAGCTCAAACGGATGGGCCGATTTCGATGCGGTTTTTTTTATTTGAAAGTTAATATCCGTGCGGATGTTCTTAGCTATGTTCGGTTAATATCGATTCAAGATGGCCGCCTCCACAAAATGGCGGACAAAATATTTCTTCACAACCTACCTCAATATGGGTATCAAATGTAAGGGCTTAACAAGTAGAATACAATACATTATAACTAATTTCAAATCCAAGATGGCCGCCACCACAAAATGGCGAATTATATTTTTTTTTTCACTACTACCTCAATATGGGTATCAAACGAAAGGGCTTGACTATTAGAATGCTTTGCACTATGACCGATTTCAAATCCAAGATGGCCGCTACCACAAAATGGCGAATTACTTCTTATTTTATTATTTCTTTTTTCACAACTCCCTCAATATGGGTATCAAATAAAAGGGCTTGGCTAGTATAATGTTGTACAGATAACAAATCCAAGGTAGTCGGGGGTTAATCAAAATTTTTAATTTTGTTCTTGTTATACATCAAAAGATGTACCATAGTATAGGTACAAATAGTGCCTTGTGGTTGTTACCAGTGTGGTGTGGTATGATAAAAAGTGTGCCCATGATGTATTTCAGATCATATTTTAGTAGTTATATTAGTATTATATATCCACTACGCTACAAGTTTTTACCCGATCCGTTCAGGTTTTCGAACGACGTGATTGAGCAATAAATATCCTAACTTTCGGATTTGCAACAATAATACGAGTATTAAGTAGGTACCTAATAGGATTTTGAAGTTAACTTTTTGAATATCGTTCGAATTGAATTTTGGTTTAAATATCACCCCATACGAATTCTAATGTTGAAAAACTTCAAAAATAGGCCTCATATATTCGTATATTGCCTTATGTGTATCGATTTATGATTTCCATGTTGAGTTGGTGTTGTTGATGATTTAAGTGATGAGTTGTTTAATGCGTGAGGATTTTTAAAATTTCAGTTCAATTATTTGAGCCATTATTTCAGTACAGTTGTATAAGATTGAAACAATCATATTTGGTGTAACCAAACGTCTATTTTTGTTTGTTTGAGTTTTGAGTATGGTCTGTTAATCCTAACATGATGTAACGTTGGACTGTGCAACTCAAAACATTTAATTACAAACAGTAATGTGCAAACATTATTAGCCACTTTCAGTAAACGACAATTAACTAATTAATATATATCCTCATAATCATCATCAGCCGCAAGACGTCCACTGCTGAACATAGACCTCCGCCCTAGATTTCCACAATGAACGGTCCTGCGCATCCTGCAATCAGCGGTTTCCAGCGACCTTTGTGAGGTCATCTGACCATCTAGTGGGAGGCCGTCCTACACTGCGTCTTCTACGTCATATATCAGGAAATGGCCGCCATAGTACAAGGTTTGCTTAGTTTGGGGTCAGATGGTGTTGTGTGTGAATTGTCCACCGATATTTATTATTTGTTTTATTTAAATAATTGTCAATTTAACTAAAAGCGATGTTTCCAGAGAGATGAATCTTCTTATACTTAGTGTCTAGTTCAGTGCAGTGATAGCCCGTGATCTGAGTGACTGCCCCCCCCCTCTCCCGAGCTGCACAACGGTTAAAACCCTATTAGGCCGTAGCCTGACAAGTTTTTTATGTGACGAGACGAGCAGGATTAGCCTAATTAATTAGTAATTAAAGGATACATCAAGCCCTGGCTACACGGGACCATGATATTATGGGCGTTTGGACATAACGAGAGAATCGGGTATCTTAAAATAATGATGTAAGGTTTCAAAACTATATAGTGACAGAAAAAAAATAGTGTAGGTAGTTATTTTCATAAAAACTAAATGTGTATCATTATCATTAAAACAGCGCATTATACGACAGTACTGTTTTCGGGGAACAAGAGTCCCCGTTGAATGTAATATCTGTTTAGCTCGTCCAGTAAGCCGCCTCCGCCGGTAATGCTCGGGTGTCGTAAAGAGGCGCGCTTGCAGTTTTTGCGGACCGTGTGGTCACCGCATAGTTAAGGGGATGGAACGCTCCTTTTTAACCCCCGACCTAAAAAAGGGGTGTTATAAGTTTGACGTCGATGTCTCTCTGTCTGTCTGTCTGTGTGTGTTTGTCTGTGGCACCGTAGAGCTCAAACGGATGGGCCGATTTTCATGCGGTTTTTTTTATTTGAAGGTTATTATCCGTGCGGATGTTCTTAGCTATGTTTGGTTAATATCGATACAAGATGGCCGCCGCCACAAAATGGCGGACAAAATATTTCTTCACAACCTACCTCAATATGGATATCAAATGAAAGGACTTGACCAGTAAAATACTATACACTATAACAAATTTCAAATCCAAGATGGCCGCCACCACAAAATGGCGAATTTTATTATTTTTTCACTACTACCTCAATATAGGTATCAAACGAAAGGGGTTGATTAGTAGAATAAATTGCACTATGATAAATTTTAAATCCAAGATGGCCGCTTCCACAAAATGGCGAAATACATGTATTTTTTCACAACTCGCTTAATATGGGTATCAAATGAAAGGGCTTGACTAGTAGAATGTTGTACAGATAACAAATCTGAGGTAGTCGGGGGTTAGTCAATTTTTTTAATATTGTTCTTGTAATGTAAGTTAGAAGAAAACTATCGTTTTGAAGTTTAAATCGACTTGGTCTCGTAGGATAGTGGGTATTGTGTCTGCTTAATGAGTCGTAGGTGGTTGGTTCGATTCTCGGCCAAAACATTTTTTTGTGTACCGTATTCATATACGGGTGTTAGTTTCTATGTCTAGGTGTATTTATATACTTCAATTCTATTCATGTTTGTTTTTCGTGAAACCACAAACTACGCTTGAACATTTGGTAACGTAAATAAAATAAAATAATAATACATTTGATTGGATATATTATTTCAACAAAACATTTAAGTTTAACTAATAAGTAAAAAATTAAAAATATTATGTTTAATACATTACAGGTATCTCATATAATATGTATTATCACGTAGAAATCCAACAGTAAAAGAATTTTAGAAATCCTATAAGTTCCTTAGATTATCGCGTTGAAACAGAAAAATTCTTCAGATTTATAATATCAGCATGTATAAAATATCTTATGTAAATTTTAAACACTTCCTCATATTGTTTCAAGTATCTTTTTACAAATATGCTATTTACGTAGATTTTTATAGGAAACAGTGACGGAACGAGCAGGACATGTGCCTGCCAATGTGAATAGTCCAAATCATTATCTTGAACTGCACTATGCTCGTCACCCAGAGAAATTAGACTGTAATTAAATGAGACTTTCTCTTCAAACTGGAACACAGGGATGTTTCCACAATACTGCTTGGCGGTAGAATAACAGGCAAAAATACTGAAATAATAAATTCACAAACAAATAACAGTGGTCTTGAGTTTTGTGCGCGCCCAAGACCATCCCAATACAACTTCCACGGTCTAAAATGAAAAATACTCAACGTTTGTGGAGTGAAAATAATTCAAAGAAATAATTACAATGTTATATTTTATAATACAGAGGCAAAATTAAATAATCGGGCGTCAACTTCAGTGGTAGTTTCTAACAGAATATCTAGTTTAGTAGTTCAGCACTTCCCCTTAACAGGAGTCCAGGTATTTAGCTAAGTATTTATAGGCTTGTGTTAAAGAGCCTTCCGATCTCTTGATATTATGCACGGAGGTGGTACTGTATGGGTGCCACAGTACGGATGGTAGCGTAAAGGTGTGGCCACAATAAACTTTTAAATTACATCATAACGGAACATTATACTCGTCGTAATATTTATTGTGAACGCTAACACAAAGGAATATACATGATGATCGGTTTCTTCTATGGATTGCATCATCTTTTAACATCCGGCGAGATGGTGGTCAAGTACGAACCTATACTATACTCTACATATAGTAAAAAAAAAGATGACTAAAAAAACTAATTAGTATGTCAGTTAGGTTATCATCGAACAATATTGTTCATGTACTTTTTCTTTTGTTTTACAAATAAATAAACGATGAAGATACAGTGCTTAGAATTTTCGAGTGACGTCACTTATTTGTAAATATTTTACGAAGATGACTGCGGAAGTTTCTGATTATTATATAGATATAATGTATTGACATATCAAAAACATAGGATAGACAATTAAAAGTTTAAACCCAAACATTCAACCCAAAAAAACTAGTAAGACAAGTTGGCGGTCTTATCGCTAAAATCGATAATATAAGTGATTTATAATAGATCAATAAAAAAATATCCTATTTTTCCCCCTACTCTAGCTGATATACTAATTAGAATGGTACATTTTTGAAGTCAGCCATCCATTACAATGGGGGGTTTTCAAGACGTAAAAAGACCTGTCAAATACAGTTCCCAATTTCACTATAGGTGGTGCCACTGTTTTATTTTGTTAGAAAAATTTCACAAAAACCAATAGTGGTGCCACACTTGGCAATATTTAGAACTATCTTTGACAAGTCTTTTTGGGTCTGGAAAACGCCTCATTACAATCTAGTCTAGTGTATGATAATTTAATTTTCTCCGAAAAGACCGAAACCGACTTTAACTCAAAATTAAATTTAGAACTGGACTAAATTTATTTTTTTTGTGAGTTCAACTTAACACCCTGTTCCGACGAGGCAGCAATGTAGGACGAATATCTACGTCATCAAGTTTAGCAATTTTTAGATTATTGTTGATATTTCAAGGATTGCTAAACCGATTTCTATGCAATTTATATGTAACTATAAAACAGAATCGAATCACAATTAGTCGGGCATCGCGTAAAACATACCTAACAACCATTCAAACGAATTGAAACTTTATTTTTTGAAGTCGATTAAAAGAAGGAGGTCCTGTGGATTCGGTGAAAAATGTTACTTCTATTTGCTTAAATGTGAACGCACCTTATATCAGGTGATAGTATATAAGTGGTGGAGCTTTGCCTACTTTGTGACGGTATTAGATGCTTAGAACAATGCGCCCACAGAATGCTCGGCTTGGAGAGTGAGAAAGTTAATGTGACTGGTGTAGCGCCAGCTTAGACACTACTTACTGTAAATCTGATAGGTATTTGTATGTTATGCAGAAATGGCTTACCAAACTAAAAGCGCATTCTATTAACGACTTTAAATAACTTCCGTTAAGACACCAATTCAATCACTTTGTTTATAGGGTTAACTAGTAGCGCCCCGCGTTTTTTCCCGCGTTTTTGGCGTTTGCGTTATTCTCCTCAGTGTAAAAAGTAAACTGTAATTCTAGATCTAGACTATAATCTATATTTTACGTATTCTAAATTTCCACCGGATCCGTTCGGGTGTTACGATGTGATTGAGCAATAAACGTCAAAATTTCCGCATTTCGATGCAGTAATTTGCAAAACGAATAAATCCATGGTAACAAATTTCAAAGTGTCACCAAAAACTTAAGCATAAAAGGAAAAAAAAGAAATCTCAACAAAAACAAATATGTGTAAGTTCTTGTTTCACAAAACCCCGAGTTCCCGAGTTTATCCGAAGGTTTATTATAAAGAGAGTTTTGTTTTTCCTTGTGATGCTTTAACTTTTTTTTGATTAGTTTTTAGTGCTTCTGTTATATTTGCTACTAAGGAGTTATTCGTTTTGCGAATTAAGTTATTGATTTATAATATTAGTAGTAATTAGTATCCTATTTACTACTAATATTATTAAATTGTATCCCTCTAAACTCACTAACCAGCCCCTCTACCGCCTAACAAAATCAGCTATGGCTTTACTATTATTGCTGTCTCTATCATTTCAAGCGAAAAGAAAACAGAGAGCAATACCAAAAATAAATTAAATTAAAATTTATTTATTTCAGGCCATACCACGGTGAATCCATGGAATGCTAAGCAGATCGTTTCATAAATATATAATTAGCAAAAAATCCATAAAAATCCAAAAATAAATAATTAAAAAAATAGTACCTAGTCCATTGTCACATGAAAAATAAAATTAAAATGTCAAAATAAATGCAAACAATCTATAAATATAACCTTCTCATAAAAATTAAAATCAGTCTCAATCGTTACATAAAAATATAAATTAAAATGTCAGAATAAATACATACAAATTCTATATAATTTTCAAAAAAAATAATATAAAATGTAAATAAAATCATAATTGTTGCATAGAACTAAAAATAGAATGTCAAACTACCTATATGGAAACAATGGCTATAACTTTCTCTCCGGTTTCAGCACTGACAAATGTCTATCACAACAGTGCGGAGAAAAACACAATCTAACCGATTCGCAATCATGCTCAGGATGGAGTTGGATCTGCCCCGAAAACTAAGACTAAAAGCAAAGCTAAAATATAGTAAAGCAGACCAAAGCTAAGACAGCTTTAGTTAGGCGGTAGGCCCTCAGGTCTATACTTACGTGTTTAGTTTGCCTCAAATACCTAACCAAAATTTTCTACCAACTTTTGGAAACTCCAAAACCATTTCATTCGATACTGAAGGAGTTGTTTAAAAATGATGTAGTCCACTATTTTGTAGCGGCAGCCATCTTGGCCTAATTTACAACCAATCCTGGGTAATTTACTTTTAAGTCAATTAAATAAACAAAGTCGAAAACTATTCATCTAAGGTTGCCATCCGTCCGGGTTTCCCCGGATTTGTCCTAGCGTCCGGGCGTCCGGGGAGCGCCCGGGCCGGACTTCGCATTTTCATAGTTCGGGTTTAATACTCGTATATCTGGTTGAAAAATCTTATTATATTGTCTCAACGTACTCGTAAGACGTGGTAAGTGGTTATGTGTAAAAAAAAACTGTTGGCATGTCCGGGTTTTGGGCTCTTAACTCAGGAAAGTCCGGGGTTTTCACGAGTCTTGTCGTGGTTCCCAAACTTTAGAAATCGCAACCCTATATTCATCAGATCGAGAGCTATGATGCCACAGTCAAATAGACACACACAGAGAGAGACACATTAAGCTTATAATACCCGTTGCTTTTATATCAAAGGTTAAAAGGCCTAAGTATTAGGCGGGGTTAGTAAATTTAGTGATCAAATTCAAAATCATAGTCAGTCGACTGAATTCTGAAACAAGTTTAGAAACAATTTGCAAGCAAGCAATGCTCGCTTCTGAATTTAGCATGCCAGCTCACTGCCATACCACTTCACTATAGTCTTGACTACTCTACTACAGTGGCGACTAAACTTAGTCCCCTAAATTAAGTCTTTAATAACTACTTTTAAGAAAACACAGAACAGATAGTCATGGTAGACTTGTTCTGAAAATT
This sequence comes from Ectropis grisescens, assembly GCA_017562165.1. Taxonomy (NCBI): domain Eukaryota; kingdom Metazoa; phylum Arthropoda; class Insecta; order Lepidoptera; family Geometridae; genus Ectropis; species Ectropis grisescens. Next base: position 29,699,015 of record CM029776.1, on the reverse strand, counting down.
ATCCCCGTTATTCTCTTCTCCCGCGTGAAGTTTCACTAAAGTAGCGCGTTAAAAACTATTGTCTGGCATTCCAATTACACGAGTAGTAGCGATCTTTTCAGCTGTGAAGCGAGATGTCAACGAAACCAGACGCTCTGGTGATTAGCCAGAGCACCAACTAGCCGCATTGTTCTTGAATAACACTTGATGAGCCGGAGCCGGCGATATTTATTCGGAATATGGGCAAAATGTTTTTTTTTACAGGCCTTAGAGATATAACATCATAGATCTCTGGGTAACGAGCGCAGTGCAGTGCTAGGTGATGATTTGGACCCTACATGTTCTAATAGCTGCGTGTCACTGTGTTGTTATGTGGTAGGCATGTTGCTTCTCATCAAGTACATGTCCTGCTCGTCTCGTCACACTTTATAAAAAAAACTAGCCACACTTGATGAGCCAGAGCCGGCGATATTTATTCGGAATATGGGCAAATGGTTTTGTTCTTTTACTTGTAACCCCCGATGCAAAAGCAATGATATGTTTTGTAGTGGTAAAACTCTTGATAGAGTCAGCCTGGGGAAGTACCACACCTTTGCCAGTTATTCTGCCGCCAAACAGCAGTGTGCAAACATTATTGTGTTCCGGTTTGAAGGGCAATGTTTCCAGAGAAATTACTAGACCATATCTCCAGGTAATGAGCGCAGTGCTAGATAATGATTGGAACTCTTTATGTTACAATTGCTTACCATTAGGCACATGCCATGCTCGTTTTGTCACTATATACTAGGGTTAAAAAAATTGCCAGTTATAACTTGTAAGAATTGCCGATAAACTATATATAAAATTAGAATTTTGAATAACTACTAAAATTCAATTCACAGTCAAAAATCTGTCTATGGCGCGCCAAAAAATGATTTCATTTCAAAAATGTTATAGGTTTCATGTGTCTCTTTCTCACTCTCTCGCTGTATGTGTGTATGTGTTGCGTGTGTGTCAAATTTCAACCCAATTCTTTTAAGCGTTCCGACGTGACTGCGCATCTTATATCCATTTGTAATTTCTAATATTAGTAAGATTTGCGAGTATAAATGTATGTTTTGTTAAGTGTATCTTCAAGAAGCTTGTCCAGTCTCCGAGCGGAGTACAGTCGGTGACATAACCTCTGAGCAACAAATAACTCTTGTCAGCTAGATTTGTTGGTGTCGCCATCCATTCAGCCGGCGACACCGTAGTAATGAAAGCCGCTTATCTGCGACTGTACCTCACTGTGCTTTATCTGCGCGACTGTACCCTCAAGGCGGCTAATCGTGACACTTGCCAGAATTAAAACGGAGATTTGCATTTTTATAAATTTTCTTATTCCTTGAGTTTGACAGAGGTTGAATATTCAATCGATTTCTAACTAAATTTCTGATTTTATTTTGACGTGACAACGTCTTATAAATTGGTTTGCCGGGTGACACTTCAAGAAAACTGCGTTACGCTCCGCTCACGTTATGCGCTCACAACGAGAGCGAGTGAGAGGCACGCGTCCCTTCCACTCGGGCATGGTTAGCCCGCCTAAGAGCGAGAGAGACAGACATAAAAAGTGAAAGGCACGCGTCTCTTCCGTAAAATTATTTTACCACTCAAAGTCGTTGTCACGTAAAACTTTCGCCAGTATACCGACTTTACAGGCAACCAATTTTTTTATCATAATTACATTCTATATACATTTTATTCGTTGTGTTTGACGGAGGTTGAATATTCAATCGATTTCTAACTGAATTTCTGATTTTATTTTTATCATAATTACATTCTACTTAAATTATGTAATTAAACGAATCGGTTGAGACAAGACAAATAAAGGTATTGCTAGTCTAGTCTGGAGAAAGGAAACATCCAATCCGAACTTCCATAGTTCGATTCCCACGCACACCACAGTCTTTCGAACTCATGCGCCTAATGCCGCTAACTTGAAATTGAAATATATTTTATTTGCTTAGAAAATCACAAAAACATTTCATACTGATGTAATTGTAATTTTGTGTTGATCCATGTAGAAGTGCATTGGTACCCAAACTAGGAAAACCTCTGAGATGGCGTACCAATACCCTCCGCCGAAAACAGAATGGATTGTTTACAATAATTATCAACTTATGATACTAAATAAGCAGAAAATATTATGGACTGTAAAAATATAACATATCGAGCTCTAGGTGTATTTTTGTTTAATCACAAGAATAAAATAAGAAAAAACGAAAATTTTGATTCTAGATGACAATTACAACAAACAATTTAAAAATAAAAACATTGGTTGCCTGTAAAGTCGGTATACGGGCGAAAGTTTTACGTGACAACGACTTTGAGTGGTAAAATAATTTTACGGAAGAGACGCGTGCCTTTCACTTTTTATGTCTGTCTCTCTCGCTCTTAGGCGGGCTAACCATGCCCGAGTGGAAGGGACGCGTGCCTCTCACTCGCTCTCGTTGTGAGCGCATAACGTGAGCGGAGCGTAACGCAGTTTCTTGAAGTGTCACCCGGCAAACCAATTTATACTCGTAAGACGTTGTCACGTCAAAACAAAATAGGATACTAATTACTAAGCATAATTAGGACATAATTGATAAGCACCATTTTTGTAGACTCGTAGGTTTGTTTGAGCAACCAATTTTCCATAGTAATTTTACAATAATGTCGAATCAACGGATAAAAATTTAGAACTTTGCTAAGCTTATTGTACACAAAGGTGCTGGACTTAAAACAATGCAGGAAAACATGTGAGTAAAAAGACAAGTTCCAGGAATCTTTCAATGTCATGTGTCATCCATCAAACCGCACTGGGATATCGTGGTGGATTAGGGCCTAGACTCTTTCCTCCCAGAAAGTCCCTCAAAGTGCCAGAGTCCCAGCAGTGGGAACATTTAGTTCAGTTCATTTATTTCTTCAAATGGGTACAATACATGCACACTTATGAAAGTCAATAACAGAGAAAATATAGTATTACTTAAATAGAAAATAAAATATAGGCATGACTTACAGTAAATTATGTTTCAATTACATTCCAAACTTAAATTACGCAAAGAGGCTTTGTCACATAAAAAGTAATTAAATTTGTAGTAAGCCTTTTCAATTAAAAAATCCCTTATTTTTTTTAAAAATATTATTTCGTTTTTGTAAACAAGATTTTTTGGTAGCAGATTATAAAAGACGATGCTATTCATTACAAAATAGTTGCCAGTTTTAGCTAATCTAATAGTTGGCAAAACAAGCTTAAACTTGTTTCTTGTTTTACAATCGTAAATGTCACATATTTTCTAATAACAATGTACTAATATTTTACGTACATGCATGATATCCAAATAGTAGGCTACTAATGCTTATCTTCTACTAATATGATAATAAAATGGAATTTCAATTGGAATTAAAATGGACATTGGTCAGTTGATTGCATGGGTTTCAAAACTTTGGAACACGGACTATAGAGGTAGTTCTGATAGCACATATTCTATTAACCGCGGCTAAATTGCGAGATCTACGAGTGTTAAACTACGGCGGTATTTTGAGCGTGTTTATAATTAAACTCTTTTTAAGCAGCTGGGCTAATTTTGATGAAATTTTTGTGTATGATTCGAGAAAGGCTTAGACTTATATTTAAAGTATCTTTTCTTTTATTTATTTATTTATTTCCCTGTGACGTGTGGTAAGAAGTGTGTACAGATCAACTTCTGTCGGATCCGCTAGTCTATACTAGTCTATACTAATATTATAAAGCTGAAGAGTTTGTTTGCTTGATTGAACGCTAGGATCTCGGGAAGTACTGGTCCGAATAAAAAGATTATTTTTCTATTGGATAGTCCATTTATCGAGGAAGGCTATAGGCTATAGAACATAACGCTACTATTAATAGAAGCAGAGCATGAATCAAGAATGTAACAAAATCGGGAAAAAATATTCCTTTTTGAGAGATTTCGTACGTTTCGTGGTTTGACATGACACATGACAGCATGTGTCTAAGATTGCGTCATTGAATATAAACCTTTGCCACAGATTGCATACCTCACTTTTGCTCACAGATTAAACATCCTCCCTTTGCTTTGCCTTTCTAAATCTGAGTTGGTACGACTAATTTCCGACAGGTGGCGTAGCAGGTAGCTGAAGAGGTGTTTTATTTGAAAGCGATACTCTTAGGAATTAATAAACCGATTTCAGTCATTCTTTCACCGTTGGATATGTACGGGATCCTGATGAGTGCTATATAATGTACCACGGGCGAAGCCGGATAATAGATGTCCGCATCTAGTCTTATATAAAACTAGCACACATCTCATCGTTTTAGCATCAGGGAATTAAAAAGTGTATTCTACCATAACTAGTTATTATTGACTTGTAAAAGCGTAAGTGTTTGTAATACGCCAAAAATAATGCCATTCGCCAAAACTCCCCAAACTGGCGCAATGAGCTCCGCACCCCTCAGTACCAGAGCCCGAAACTACTTAAAAAAGTACAGAAGCTTCAACAGGGTACATTTCGTCGTGGAGGCTAACGATTGCGAAGTGAGCTGTCCCATAAATCCTGCCCGCCCTGATTGATACATGGCCGCGGGTTGACGCCCATTCAGTAATTTAGTGCCTCCCGCCCTGCACGAGATAGCGGGACTTTTGTTTTGCATTAATACCTCGCCTTGAGGAAACTTTTTATTGTAAGAATAGGCTTTTAATTTGGAAAAACGACGTTACTGGGGAAAAAGTTTCTTTATCACGAGGTTTTGATGACTAAGGCGCTCATCCTTCATTGTTGAATCGGAAAGCACTCAAAATTTGGTTATTCTGTTGTAACCTCAAAATTACAGTATATGTAATCTCTCCCTCTAAGTCTTACGCCAAGTCATTACCGAGTGATAGCTGAGGCAAGGTACGCAAAGTATATATAAGATGGGTAGACTACCGTCTTTACCGCAGGTTAAACATTTTTTCTGAAAATTTACATTTGATCTCTTCTGATGTTAAGTTATAAAAGAGTGGGCTATACCGGCAATAGGAATTAAAAGCTGTGGATGATGATGGAATCTTCGAATCATTACTAATGGGGTATTTTAATCACTTCTCCGAGTTGCAAAACCGTTGAAGTGCCAAAACAAAAGCTCGTATCTTAATTACTATCAAATGGCATGACAGTCTGCTTGTTTGTCTCCGTTGCTTTAAAAAAGTCACTGGTATACCTCCAGCCACATGACTTGACGTCACCAAATCATTATTCGGAGAGCAAAGCCTTTTAGCAGTTAGTTACATCGTGAAAATTACTTTATTTTCATTATCATTATTATAGGCAGTTTTTATCATGTATAGTGATGAGACGAGCAGAACATGTGCCTGATGGTAAGTAACATGTCTGCCCATAACAGCACAGTGATACGCAGCTATTGAATCATGAAAAGTCCAAATCATTACATAGCACTGCCATTCAGAAACATTGCCGTTCAAACCGGGACACAATAATATTTGCACATTACTGCTTGGTGGTACAGTAACGTGTGAATGTGGGGTACTACCCCAGGGGGACTTTGCAAAGAGTCTTACCACTACTAAATACAAACATAGACCAGGTCACAGTATCACATACGCCTCAGCCTTTTTCGAATTTTATCCATCATATTCTGGTGTAATAATACTCTTTAACAAGTACTCAATTTGAAACAGCCAGTAAAATTCGAATCATTTCCATTGCATTGAAATCGAATGAAAATTATTACGTCACGAGGGACATTGATGCCCCATCCTTTTGCGGGCGACTGTCCCGGCAGTGACGTCACACATAATGGAAAAAAGCAAACAGACGCGTCAACTGACGCTAATTTCCGGTTGTGTTTTCAGTACGTCACACGGCGTCGCGTTGTCGCGTCATTTTCTGTCAGGATTGTTATGTGTTAGATGCACCATTTTATTATTTTTTCATTATTTGTTTGTTAATTTGAAAAAAAAAACTTAATACACAATTGCCGGAATAGCTATACATAAAAAATACGTCCTATTTAAGAAAATCCTCCTCTTTTGTAAGTTGAAAAAATTGGGACTCTGAAAAGCAATGAACTACGTAGGTATATACATTTTTACCTACCTACGTAGGAATATACATTTTTATTATTCAGTTATGTATTGGTCTTTTTGATTTAAAAGTTTTTTTACAACATATACAAAAGATAAAAATCAAAAAAAAATATTAAAAACTAGGGTGCCGCCAGCAGCGGGGCAGGACCCAAGCTACCGGTGGTTAGGGCTGCAGAGAGAAGAACCTCCTGACGATGCGCGCTGTGTCAAGGATGACCGCCGCGTGCATCTGACCCTTGAACCAACCGTCTAGCGAAAGCCTCTTGAAATGTTGGTCGAGACTTTTCGCTATAATGCCGTTTGCCGACACGGCTATCGGGACTATGATCGTCGAATCAACATCCCACATGGCGGTAACCTTATAAGCCAAGTCAAGGTACTTGCTAAGCTTGGCTTTCTCAGCTTTGACGAGGTTCTCGTCACGTGGCATGGTGATGTCGACGATCACAGTCTGGCTCTGAGACCGATCTACCAGCACGATATCAGGCTTATTGGCAACAATAGTCCTGTCCGTGATGATAGATCGGTCCCAATAGAGCAACCACGACCAATTTCAAGAAAAGCAGGGTGTGTACTTATAGAACGGCACCTCGGACTCGAAAAGACCGCATCAAAGAGCAAGTAATTATTATGATTATTAAATAACATTAAAAATCTATTCCCATCAAACCCGAGCACAGTTAACCATCTGAATCTAAAAACCCTCTCAAATACTCAAATACTCAAATATTTATTGCGTCATATGTACAATACATGCATGTGTGGTTAAAGCTATTTGTGATTATTACATATGGCCCTATAATGGCATGGCAAAAGTGGCAACGGAACGTTCCATTTCTAAGTCGTCAAATTTGTCGTTAAAAAAGTCGTGTAGTTTATAGTAACATTTCTTTTCTAATATATTCTTTAGACATTCAATAAAATCGTAGTTTTGTTCCAAGTCCTTTAGGTCATTTGGCAACTTGTTATATATTTTACAGCCATTGAGTGTGGGCCAGCGCTGTGCATTTCTAACCGGGATTTAGGTTCTATTATTTTGTGCCTATATTGAGATCTGATATTCCATGGAGTCTGCCGAGGTTTATCTGCAATTTTTACAAAGAATTCATTGTATTTTCTAACAAATTTACAGCATTCTAAAATATACAATGAAGTGAGAGATAGTATTTTAAATTTTATAAAGTATGGTTTGTGAAAATTTTCTATTTTTATATCGGGATTTTTTATATTGGCCAGGATACGGATACACTTTTTCTGGGCCACGAAGAGATTATCTGCATCCACGCTATTTCCCCAAAGTGTAATACCATATCTCAGCCATGATGAAGCAAACGCATTGTATGCTGTTATTGCCGTATTTAGGTCAGACGCCCGCCGTAGTTCTTTTAATGCGTAAGAAAAACTAGACAATTTTAATTTTATTTTGTTAATGTGTTTTTTCCAATTTAGATGCGTGTCAAGCTCTAAACCTAATAGTATCGCCGAATTTACACAATCTAATTTATTATTATTATAGCAAAATTCAATGTCAAGAGGTTTTTTTTGTGGGGGTCTAAATTGTATGATTTTAGTTTTTGCAAAATTTAAGTCAAGACAGTGGTCAGTCAGATAATTATTTATACCATTAAATATGTCAGTTAAAATTTTATTTAGATCAGAATTATTTTACATGATGTCAAAATTGAAATGTCATCCGCGAAAAGAACGCAAAACTCAGTCAAAATTTTTGGTAGTGTGTTAATATAAAATAAAAACAGGATACATCCAATTACACTACCTTGGGGGATTGAGTTGTTCATTTGAATGGGCGCTGATCTTATTCTGTCAATTGTCCTGCTGTCAAAGTTAAAATATTCTATTTCAACGTATTGTTTTCTATTTTTTAAATAAGATCTAAACCAGTCATGGGCTATACCTCGTATTCCTATGTCATATAATTTATCTAACAGTATATCAAACTTTACTTTGTCATATGCCTTTGACATATCAAGTAGAATTCCTACTGCGTAATTTTTACTATCTAAAATTTTCAATATTTCTTGAACATATTTATAGACTGCCAGGACTGTAGATCGGTTTTTTCGAAAGCCGTGTTGAGCGTCGTCAAATAAGTCAAATTTTTCGCAAAATGAATTTAATCTATTTTGCATAACCTTTTCAAATATTTTAGAAGATGTAGGTAAAAGCGCTATTGGTCTATAATTATTGGGATCCAGTTTCGATGATTTCTTGTGGATTGGTTTCACTATAGAGATTTTCATTTCGTCAGGGAAAATGCCTTCGTTGAACGATTGATTTATGAGTAAATAGTAGGGGAGGGTTAGTTCTTCGGCACATTGTTTTATCAGCACCGGCGGTAGTTCTCCTTTGTAGCGAGTGTAGTTGTTACAACAAAACCCTCATTTGCGGGTAGTCAGTAATTTCGCAGACTCACAGGGCTGTATTAAGGCTTTCTTACAGCTCTCCCAGGCTAATCTTAGGACAAAAGCTTTATCCCGGGCGCCGCCGGGTGTGGGCCGCGTGTAGCTATTGTTTATTTTAATTTTTGCGGCTGACAAGCCGGTTGGAAACGGACTGTGGAACGAGACTAGATACGGGCTGTATGGAAATCTGAAACAATTTTTGAAGTTATATGTACCTACTTCTTTTAGTTAAATATTGAGTAAATGGTAAAGGTTCGTGGGTACCCGAGCGACACGAGGCTAGTTTTTCAAACTAGTGTCAGTAAGTTACCAAGCTAGCTTACCTCTAGCTTCGTGTAGACAAAACTAGCGTTGTGTAGCGTTGTCTACACGAAGATAAAAGTACTAGCTTGGTAACTTGCTAACACTAGCTTGCTATCCTTACTTCAAAAACTAGCTTCGTGTGGTGCGGGCATTAGCGTTATGAAAAAATAACATCCTAAAGTTGGCTAGTCATCATTTTAGTAAACGTAACTAACTTCAGGTTAATAGTTCTTGCGTTGAAGAAGACTTTTAATCACGAGGAATAAAGATTTTCTCCGGGGGTTCTTCCGGGATTTCTCTCTGTGCCACACGATGGACCCGGCACCCGCACGTCGAATCCATGGAAGGCCGAGAAGATCGTCTCATTTATCAGATAAAAAAAATATATGTAATACAATTAAGCATCTAAGGGCATTTGGGTGATTAATACGAATCTAACGATATTTTATCTGTCAAAAACCATTCAACCATTTGAGAGATACGTGGGAATAATGAAATTTACATTCCTACAAGATACCCGCGAAAAATATGGATCGTAGAACTCCTCAATTTCAGGGCACATGGAATCATGTTAATGTTGGGAAGAGTGAGCTCACTCTTTCCGTTCTAGCCGGTTGTAGAAAGCGGGGGACGCCGGTCGTTTTTATCTATGAGTGATTTTGATAATTTTGAACATAAATATAAAAGAGAGATTTTACATAGCTATTAACATTCCCCATTATAGAGATCTTGCATCACGCTGTATAAAAGTAAGCAAGCAAGTGATAACCAGCTCATTTTCAGCTTGAGCTGTAGCTCAGCGACGCGCGACGCGAGCTGTGAGCTGAGAATGAGCTGGTAATTATGAGCTGGAACCGTCTCCCAATGACCAAGACGTCTGGAACATTTTCGCATCTTATTTACGAGAGAAACTAATTGTATTACTGACCTTAAGAAAATTAAATAACTACATATCAGCATACTACAGATCTTACTAATATTACGAATGCGACAATTTTGATGTTTGTTGCTCAATCACGTTGTGTCAGAACGGTTCAGGTTAAAAGTAAGTTCTAGCTCAAATACAATTTACACGTCAATAAGTAAGCACACTCGCACACTCGCGCAAGTCACACACATCAAGTGATGTGTGTGAATTGTCCACCACCAGCAGTTGCAGAAACGCGGCGGGCGCGGGTTTTATTTCAAAACTCACGAGGCCGCGGTTTCGCAGCCACCGTGGGTAAGATTATCGCTCGCGAACGTGGCGAATGACGGGCAGGCGGCGACCGTCTCATGGCTGATGTTCCAAAGACACGAACGAAGAGATTTGACTCCACTTTTGTGATAAGAACGTCTAGGTCGTGAAATACGTTACCTGAGTGAGTTTGCCCTGTTGGTTACAATCTTTGAATAAAAAAACAAAATAAAACCCGATTCATTCTCGATTTGTCTTCAAATCGAGAATGAATCGGGTTTTATTTTGTGTATCGGTTTCTTCTAGGTAAACACGCTCCATCGTAGACCGCATCGTCGCTTAATATCATGCGAGATGGCGGTCAAGTGTAAACTTTAAAAGTAAAAAATAAGACTGCGCGGGAGTAAATTGCGTCGTGAGTACTGCTTTGAATTTTTAGAAAATTTAATAATATCTGCAGTCTACATACGGAAGCCGCGGGCCCGCAACCACAGCGGGCGCGGCGGAAAATAGCTCCATGAGTTCTGATGTTTTTTAGTCCAAGTCGTCTAGATAAATGAAAAATAAATTTTAGTTTATTTGTTCATATTTCAAATACCACCACACCGATTTCGATGACATGTAGATACGTATATGGTGCCTATTTTAGAACTATGATCCAACAAAGAAAAAGTGAAACCATTTAAATCGATTCGAAATTAGCGGAGCTATCTCATTACACACATAAAAAAATACAATCGAACTAAGAAAGAACCTCCTCTATTTTTGGAGTCGGTTAAAAATTAAATAATATCAGCATCTCACTATTACCTTATAAAAACCAAACATATCTATCTGCCTAAAAGTAGTATAGGTATGTATAAAACTAAAACATTTTGAATCTACAATACATCATGTTCGCTGGCCAAGTGGCTTATTTGGTAGTAAGTCTGTTATAAAGCCTTTGGTCTTGGGTTCGATTCCTACCAGGTGCAAATATCATTTGTTTGATTGTATTTGTTCTGTACCTAAAATGCTCCACACACGAGTCCTAAAATCAGAGGAAATGACGTAAAAGTAGTAGGGAGGAGCCTACATCGCACCATATGATTGGTGATTTACGGGTTTAATGTAGGGTTATAATGTAGGGTCCTCTCCACTAGTTTTACGTAATTTCCTCTGATTTTAGGGTTCGTGTGTAGCGGGTTTAAGTGTTTTCCACGTATACCTAATAAGTATATGTTTAAAATTATATAAGTAAGTATTTCATATGTTTTCATGCTGTCTACGTCTAGTTAATAACTACATTAAAAGATCTTTTACATCTGTGATTCCTAATGCGTGCTCAAAAAATCACGCAAATCCCAAACGTATCGGTCCATTCAACATTGGCAAAGCCCTCAAAGGTTATCAAAACGAAAAGATCTCACGTAGTGACTCTAGGCGTCCCCGTAAATGCACCTATCAGTGCGGCAGAACCTACTAATATCTCAAACGCGACTGACCAAACCTTTGCATCTTTACAAAGTTTACAACTACAGTAACAAAAACATCACACTGCCTTATTTCAGTTTACGAAGGTTAAATTTCGTTCGTCAAATGTAGAGATGACGGTAAAGTTAAAGTGGTAAGTCGTCAAGTAGATAGCGTTTACGAAGAGAGCTGTGACCGCTGCACGGTTGAAATATGCAGAGGTGGTATTGAGGACTGCATAAAGGTAAGACTGTCCGTATGTGCGGGGCATGCAGGTGGTGAGCGCGGGCCCAAGGTTTAATACGGAACGAAACGTTTTTGAAGATTTCTTTAGCTACGTCTTAACTTTTTTTGCTGACCTTCTACCGCCTAGCTGAATCGGCTTTTGTTTTGCTATTGCGGTCTCTATCATTTCAAGCGGAAAAAAGAGAGAGGTATCACAAAGCTAAGACAGGTATCGTTAGGCGGTAGACCCCCGGGTCCTGTATTGTTTTGGGCTCTTCATGTTCAAATAGCTGCGTGACACTGTGCTGTTATGGGCAAACGTGTTTTTTACCATCACACACATGTTCTGCTCGTACTATCACTCTATATAAAAGAATTTCAAATATAATATCATTATTTCTTTCAGCGCTGCAGTAGTTGTTTGCGCAGCTGATAAAGCGCAGTAATCGTCGGTTATACCATTTCTAGCTATACAAACTGTACATGACACAAGACATAAATCTGTATTTTGTTGCAAGTGAACATGACGAGGTGGCCGAGAGGTTAAGGCGTTGGACTGCTAATCCAATGTGCTCTGCACGCGTGGGTTCGAATCCCATCCTCGTCGGAATTCATTTTTAATTTTGGCTTGAAAACTTAGGTCTCAAGTGTTAAATGTGATAGAGTCTTTATTAACAAAACTAAAATACAATGAGAACTACTCTACAAACCTACCTAACTAACTACTTACACTAAGCACACCTGAATTATCCATAGACCACTGTAGGTCTACATATAAACAAAATGTTCAAGCCCACTACCAATCGGAAGCGTACCCAGCATGCTGGCGGCATTACCACGCTGTGATATGATTTATGTACGAGTACTAACAGACCAATAAACTTAAATATAGGTTGGCCAAAAAAATCTAAAATCAAAGATATACATAATTAAAAGAAAAGACGTCAAAGTCTTGACCATCGCCTTAAAAGTGCTAGCTTATCGGATTTTATTCATTGTATTTTAGTTTTGTTAATAAAGTCTCTGCCCAGATAAAAAAAAAATTACATATATACTATTACATATATTCATTTACATTTAGATAGTTACATTTCGGAGAGTGTGCAACTGACCTGCATGATTTGATATCATCTTGCTCTTTTTTTTATCGGAAGGGTTGTAGCTCGAAAAAGCGATATCGTTTTGTGGTTGACATTCTAAAGACTCGAACGAAAAGGTTTGACACTACTGTAATTGCGAAAGTGATGTTTGTTGCTCTATGACATCGAAACGACTGAAGGGGTCGAATTAAAATTTCGAACACAGTTAGATTATAATCTGGAGTAGCACATCAATTACATTATATCCCTGTAAAATAACGGAAAGGGAACTGTACGGGTAGAACCGCGGGCGGCTGTTTGTAGAATATATTACGAGTATTTCTCAAATACCAAACTGGTCTTTAATTTTATAGTTTAGAAAATAATTTTAACAAAAAAGAACCGACTTTCAACGGAAAACTTATAAAGTAAAAACAGTTTTCCTCGATTTCTCTAGGATGTCATCATCAGATCCTGGTTTCTTTATCATGGTACCACCCTTGGAATATCTTTTTTACAACAAAAAAGTAATCATCAAAATCGGTTCATAAACGACGAAGTTATCCGCGAAGACACATTAAAAAAAAACATACGTACGGTCGAATTGAGAAACCTCCTTTTTTTGAAGTCGGTTAAAAACTGCTGATAAGTTTTCAATGGAAACATGCTCACACTTTTCCTCCTGGGAGCGACGTGGGGCGTCACAAAGTGACCGCCATTAAGCATGCATTATTTGGTAAGTACACCTTAAGTCTAGAATGACTAGAATCCTGGAACCAACATGGTACCTATTTTAGAGGAAATACCTTGCAGTGGTACACTTTGGTAGCAAAGTATGTAGGGAGAGAAACAGAAAACCACATGTCTTTGAGCAAAAGCATTCTGGGATACTCGTACCAAAGCGATTTTGTGAAAACCCTTTTTTAACCCCCGACCAAAAAAAGGGGTGTTATAAGTTTGACGTCGATGTCTGTCTGTCTGTGTGTGCGTCTGTCTGTGGCACCGTAGGTCTCAAACGGATGGGCCGATTTGGATGCGGTTTTTTTTATTTGAAGGTTAATATCCGTGCGGATGTTCTTAGCTATATTTAGTTAGTATCGATTCAAGATGGCCGCCTCCACAAAATGGCGGACAAAATATTTCTTCACAACCTACCTCAATATGGGTATCAAATGAAAGGGCTTGACTAGTAGAATACTATACACTATAACAAATTTCAAATCCAAGATGGCCGCCACCACAAAATGCCAAAATATATTATTTTTTTCACTACTACCTCAATATGGGTATCAAATGAAAGGGTTTGACTAGTAGATTACTTTGCACTATGACAAATTTAAATCCAAGATGGCCGCTACCACAAAATGGCAAAATACATTTCTTTTTTACAACTCCCTTAATATGGGTATCAAATGAAAGGGCTTGAACGTTATACAGATAATCCGAGATCCGAGGTAGTCGGGGGTTAGTCAAAATTTTTAATTTTGTTCTTGTTACTTTTGACGCATAAATGATACGGATTGATAAATTTAATGTGTCTACATATGAGTGTCTTTTGCATCGTAGCTCCCAAATGGGTGAACAGATTTTGATTTTACTTTTGTTTTTGTTTGAAACGGCTGAACCGTTTTATCAAAATCGGTTCAGCCGTGTTAAAGTTAACTTATCGCTTCTTTTGTAAAATCTTTTATGCATAATGCGCATTATGCATCTGTAAAATGGTCAACTGACTGTACAACAAGTCCATGTTGGACATTAACAATTTATCAATATCATTTTATCAGAAGACAATTTATTCGTCAATCCATTGTAGGCCTATGTATGTACATTTGCATAGAATGCAACACCGCAAGCTAAAACGGCTTCATAGTAATAGGCACTAGAAAAACCACTCAGGCAATGTATTCTACAATTTAAATGATCTTCTTACAAAGGTGAAGGTTTTTAGTAGTCTTAGCTCTTAGCAGAGTCCGCCTGGGGAAGTACCACACCTTTGCCAGTTATTCTACCGCCAAACTGTAATGTACAAACATCACTGTGTTCCGGTTTGAAGGGCAATGTTTCCAGTGAAATTACAGGGCTTAGAGATATAACATCTTAGATCTCTGGGTGGCGGTGGTAATGATTTGGTCTCTTCATGTTCCAATAGCTGCGTATTACTGGGTTGTTATGTGGCAGGCGTGTTGCTTACCATCAGGCACATGTCCTGCTCGTCTCGTCACTATTTATTTGAACAAAAAAAGTCCAATCGACTTGTTATTTAAAGTAAAAATAAATAACAACAGCATAGCTGCAAAATTCTCCTCATACAAGTCGTGACACGAAATTCTTTAGCAAAGAAATAAAGGAGTTTCGTATACGTGAGGCAGTTACGTACAGACAGACAGAGTTCAAATATAAAGAGTATTGAGTGAAGACGGCGGGGTGACGAGTCGGACAAAAGGTGGCGGATTGCAGTCACCACCCTCTCCAGTTAAGGGGAGAGAGAAACTAAAGCTTTTAAGGATTTTTTATAAATATTGGTGGACAATTTGCACACTATACCATCTGACACCAAACTAAGCAAAGCTTGTACTATGGCGACCAGACAGCTGATATAATACTTATAGTTGTAAATACATACTTATTTTACATAGAAACACCCAGACACAGTACAAATATTTGAATTCATCACACAAATATTTGCACTGGGTGGGAATCGAACCCACGACTCTCGGTTTGATAGCTGAACAGTACAAAGTAACAACGGCAAAATGTTTACACAACCAGTCTTTGTTAATTTACTACTGGCAATTGCGTCTTCGCTCAGGAGATGCAAGGCATAATCCAAGATGCTCTGCCGCTGACCAAATGTGGGTAAGGAAATATACCTTATTCTCGCAATCTAAACGCGCGGTTGTGTGTCAAGCCAAGTTCAAGCTAAGAGGACTAGCTAGCAGTCCCGTGTATCATATTACACAAGCTGTTCGGAGCCACTTTTGACCCCTTCGTAACTCAAAAATCATTTGACGTTAAGATTTCGAATAGGGAATATGCATGTAGTTTAAATTGGCTTGATTTTTTTTTTCGTAGAATCCTTAATGGCCCGCCATTATACCAAAACAATTCTTTTATTATTTAGTTAGTTATTAATTATAAAAAATATTATTTAAAAGTGCAAAATAGGCGCGGGAAATTCAAGTTTGCGAAACGCATCATTATCTGTAGAAACCAAATGTGACGTCACATGCCATGTTTTCTGCTTTAACGGTGTCGATATTCGTACTGAGCTAGTAGTGTTAGAGAGAAAAGTCGTGTTCTCCATCGTTTGATTAGCTAGCACAACTCAAAAATCGGTACAAAGTAACTGCAACACTTGTAGTAAACAAACACAGGTCGTGGCCTGTGACGTCATGCAGGCGCGGGAAAGATGGCGGCGTTTACACTGGACAAATTATATTGATATTTCAATTATTATTTTAAAAATCAATTTGTACATTTACAAGAGTATATATATTTTTTATTGTGTTATAATAATGTAAAAAGAGAATTAAAAATATAAAAAAATGCATGCATATTCCCTATTGGCACATACACTGAGACATACAAGTACATACATAACTCTCAAAGATACTGATTTGCAGCAGATATGATCTAAATTTCATAATCACATCTCTTATGACACACTTAGTTATATTCAAATCAACGTTACTCTTATTATTGAACTATGAAGTACACATATTACAGTCTCCAGCGGCTATATATAATTTTTTCTTGTGATCAGTATTGCAATAAAACGGGAAATAATTGTTTGCACAGCTGATTACGCACCGCATTCATCAACTCTACACGCTTCATGGATTGAAACATTAAACCATATAAATCCGTATTTTGTTGCAAGTGAACATGACGAGGTGGCCGAGAGGTTAAGGCGTTGGACTGCTAATCCAATGTGCTCTGCACGCGTGGGTTCGAATCCCATCCTCGTCGGAATTCATTTTTTTACAAGTAAAACCTAACGCCATATTTGATGTAAAGACATTGTCATACAAATACAAATACAAAAATCTTTATTGCTGTTTGCAGGTAAGATAAGATGATACAAAACATTTAAATAATTGACCCATACAAACTGGCCTCTTCTTCTAGAGGCATGCAATATGTCTGGCAACGCAGTTTCCATTGGTCTGAATTTATACAATGATTATAATAGTCAGCCGATAAAGTCTTCTTCTTCTTTTTTCATTTTTAACTTTTAATCGGTTGTATCATATATATCATCTGAGTGTTGTTCATGTTTGGTGAGCACAATTACGCCAACGTCTTGTGTCATCTGCAAAAAGACTTGTGTACTTTTGCCTACTACTTTATAATCTAGATCAGCGTTTCCCGAAGTGGGCTATAACGCCCCCTTGTGAACGCTGCAAACCTAAAGGGGGGTAGTAAGAGATTCAGAAAAAAATGGGGGTATTATGTACGGCTTGGAGTCCATTGTGACACCTACTGAGCTCAGGTCTAAAATTAACTGTTGCGGGTTATATTAAACGTCTAGTTTAGAATGAATGTTTAATCTCCGCGAATGTAGCTCACAATAATTATTATTAATTAATTTAATTTGCAGTTATAGTGATTTTTAAGTATGTGAATATATGGGGACGCTAAAAAATAATTTATTCTCAAAGCGGGCAGCAGACAAAATAAGTTTGGCAACCCCTGATCTAGAGTGACAGAACGAGTATGACATTCACGGTGCACCTGAAGGTAAGTAAGTACTTTATTTTGAATAATTGTGTAGCCACTAATTCGTTGCATGAGTTAGTTTTTCCTGATGGATACAAACTTGGTGTCTGCAAGTCAAAAGTGAATTGACTTCTTCTATCTATTCTATTCTATCCGTATTGTTATCGTTATCTTAGCATTATGCAAGATGGCGGTCAAGTATAAGCCTTTTACCGGTAGAAAAGCCTCAGTATAACCCGTCACTTCTATACTAATATTATAAAGCTGAAGAGTTTGTTTGTTTGTTTGAACGGTAGGATCTCGGGAAGTACTGGTCCGAATTAAAAGATGCTTTTTCTATTGGATAGTACATTTATCGAGGAAGGCTATAGGCTATATAACATAATGCTACTATTAATAGAAGCGGAGCATGAATCAAGAATGTAACAAAATCGGGAAAAAATATTCCTTTTTGAGAGTTTTCGTACGTTTCGTGCTTTGACATGACACATGACAGCATGTGTCTAAAATTGCGTCATTGAATATCACAGATTACATACCTGAATATAAACCTTTGCTAATCTGTTTCTAAATCTGAATTGGTACGACCAATTTTCGACAGGTGGCGTAGCAGGTAGCTGAAGAGGTGTTTTGTTTGAAAGCGAAATTCTCAGGAATGACTGAACCGATTTCAGTCATTCTTTCACCGTTGTATTTGTACGGGATCCTGATGAGTGCTATATATATACCACGGGCGACGCCGGGGCGGACATCTAGTATATTATGAAGCTGAAGAGTTCATTTGTTTGAACTCGCTAATCTCAGGAACTACTAAATTGATTTCAAAAAAATGTTCACCGTTAGATGTGTATGTGACCTTTGAGTGCTATAGGTTATATATTATGTGCCACGGGAGAAACCGAGTTAGACCACTAGTTAAAAATAAAGGCACTTTAAAAACGTTTTTCTTCCCCTTAAGGCTAGCTGCAACGGATTTCAAGACGGACGGACGGACAGCGGGGTGCAGGTAAAGGGGTCAAACGTCATCGATCGCCCCTTCCCCCGGCCCGGGGTGGTCCACTACCCCCCGGTAATCGCGCTCTCTTGTTTATTTTATATTGGAGCGAGCTTTGACGGTAATGCTCATGTCGTATTGGATTCGCGATGGATGGAGGAGTGTTTTATGTCTTGGTATTGGATTATGACGGGGAAATGGGATGAGAGACGATTTACGGCCGAGTAACAGAACTGGACTTAAGTTCAATCTGGTATCTTTGAGGCTCATTTCACGATCCGTACATATGCATAAATAGCCTATTAATGTTTCAGGGGATCAAGACCGTTTCTCAGCAAGAGAGAGACAGAGAGTCAAGGCCATAATGCACTATGCTGGTCGCTGTCAGTGCGGGTCAGTGGTTCAAACATGATGATGGAAGATTCTTGTAAAATGACGGTTTTTCTCATGATGTTTTTCTTTACCGTTCTTAAGTTCACATGACTTCGAAAGGCCAATGGTGTGCGTGGCGTTCAGACCAGGAGCTTCGGATCGTTCCTTCCTTTGCCGTCAGTTGCCGTTCTCCCGATTAGACCAGCCATATCTTGACGAATGCCTGTATTATACTGCTTTCTTCACCCAGAGGTATATTATAATTTATCTCTGTTCTTTGAAATGTATCTGGAAACATATCTGTACGCAAAAAGTAAAAATATGAAACATTGTACAGTAGCAGCAGTGTTCTCACACTCCTGTAATTTGAGTTTACTTTACCTTTAAACTTACATAAAGATTGAATAGGTATCTATTGGGCAAGCATATTATACCTTAGACTTTGTCTATATCATGTATTACTTGGTAAGTCGAGGACATACATTATCCTTCCAACCGAAACATAGTGATTTTTGCACATTACTGCACGGCGGTATGATAACTGGCAATAGCTTAGTACTTCTCCAGACAGACTGCAAAGAGTTCGAACATTTAAACATACCATTTAAAACCATGTAAAACGATGGTTTTTTCGCTAAGTAAAAGAGTTGCTTATCCCACAAAACTACTCGTCTTCGAGAAGAATGAAGTTTTCCGGCTAACCTCCCGAAAAGCTAGACAAGTTTCAGTTCAAAAACTAAAATTTACAACACTCAATGAAATAGTTTTCTCGGTTTTTGCATAACAATTGCAGCGGAGCTAAATAAATAAGATAGTTTACACAAGAGAACGTAGAGAATAGAAAACTAATCCAATAAACTGTGGCCAGTGTCCGAAAAATCCTTCCGCCACTGTCGCTGTAGACTTCTTCTAAATATAATGGAAGTATTTGTATGTATGATGTTTATAAAGCTCACTGGTCGTATAAGCAACTTATTTTATCGGACTTCTTGTAGTTTGAAAAAGCGACATCGTTTCATGATTAATGTTCCAACAACACGAACAAAGTTTGACTCTTTTGTTACAAGAACGTCAATGTTTAGATGTTTGAATGTTTGCTACTCAATCACGGATCGAGCTGGAATTTGGAAAAGAGTTCGATTATAGTCTGGAAAATACATTGGCTTTACTTTTAATTTGGGAAAATAACCGGAACGGGAACTACGAGGGTAAAACCGCGGGGCGCTGCTAGTATGCACCTATAGTATATTTCACAAGATCTATGAATCACTCAGACAAATAAATCAAAGATGAATCGTGATAATGGATCTACTAAACTTTAACAATGCAATGACATATTTACATGACAAAATAAATAAATTATAATTTAACGTAGTATTAATAGCAGCTTTAAAAAAATAAACACTACAAGCGGAACCACAGGGCAAAAAGCTATTCCATAAAAATGGACGCTCCTTCAAGTCTCGCTTGAAACTCATTTTCATATTTTCCGACTATCGGACCGGCAAAACAAATCCACAACTCACTGTAATAGTTACGTACAGTCGGAGTGCATTAATGTGCAGGGGACGGATCTAGGGACTAATGGAAGGGCCATGCTGTATTCATCAGTAAAAGAACAAAATTAAAAATTTTGTTTTACCCTTGACTGTCTTGGATTTGAAATTTGTTATGATATTCTACTATTCCAGCCTTGATAGCCATCTTGAGGGAGGTTGTAAAAAAATGAGGCGGCCATTTTGAACTTGCATTAACACGAAACGAAGCTAATCACCGCTAGGAAATTATATTTCGAAACAAAATCACATCGCTATAGGCCCATCCATTTCAGAGCCACGGTGCCATAGACAGACAGAAAGATATCGACGTCAAACTTATAAACACCTCTGTTTGTGGTCGGGGGTTAAAAATGGTGGTGGTTATTTCTTGTACCATGTATAGCAAAAAATTGTATGACCATCGATTACCTACTGCGCTTTATCAGCTGTGCAAACAAATTAATTATTTTACAGCAGCGGTGAAAAAAAAAAGATACTCGTATTTTGTTATTGAACTTGGTGTTGTACAGCTTAGAGTGACGGAACGAGCGGAACATGTACTCGATGGATTTGGTTAGCTACATGATGACATGTAATATCATGGAATTTATTAAGAGATGTTCAACAATTTTCATAGAAATAATGTTTGTAAAGTTTTTTCATTTAATATTATGATTGTGTTCTTTTTACATCTGGATTATTCTTACCTGGAATTAATTATGTTAACTTCATTGTCTTTATTTGAAATATCTGTGTACCTAGTTCTGCTGTTGTAACATTGATAAGTTGTGGTTTGTCATTTATATTTTTTTCTAATTGTATAATACTACTTATTTTGTTTGTTTTTTCACCGATTATGAAGTTAACTTTATTGTATCTGTGACTTGCCCAGTGTAACTGTATAAGGTCAATAAATAAATCTAATCTTATCTAATCTGTTTTCTATTTAACTGCAAGTAGCTCGAAAAAGCGACATCGCTTCATGGTTGATGTTCCAAAGACACGAACGAAGAGGTTTGCCTCTTTTTTTGTGACAATAACGTCTAGGCTATGGAATGCGTTGCCCGAATGGGGTTTACTCGATGTTTATGATCTTGGTGTCTTCAAATTGAGAGTAAATTGGTTTCTTCTAGGTAAACACGTTCAATCGTAGACCGCGTAGACCGCATAGTTGCTAAACATCAGGCGAGATGGCGGTCAAGTAAAAACGTATAAAAAACCTTAATATGATTCTGTACAAAATTGTTGTATTACAAATACAAAGTACAGTAAATAAAACATGACGTTTTGAGTCACGAAAAAATGTATATTTACTGAATAAATGTTAAATATAAACGTACCACATCCAGCCACACTCTCTCCCCGTCTACTATTTATGACTACTGCTTACCGCTCTGCATCCGGGGGTCTCATAAAATTCTATCGCCCGGATTGTGCACCACTGATCCGTCTGCATCGGGGGCAGGGGGAGACACCCCCTCATTATATAACCTACTGAAACCTGCCCTGGCGTTAATGGGATCCTATATTATGCTGGTATTGGCATGTCAGAGTATAATTCGTTGTCAGTTGGTGTGCTATTAAGCTATTATGTATGGCACTTTTTTAGTTATTAGGGTTCCGTGACTAAAGGGTTAAACGGAACTTTATTACTAAGACTCTGCTGTCCGTCCGTCTGTCTGTTCGTCTTTTACCGGGCAACTGTGATAAAATTTGCCCAGATGGGAGTCAAAATCATAACCTAGCACCTAGCACACCACTGCATTCTTGATTTAAAGTTATAAGATAATTTATCTCTATGTCCTGTAATTTCTCTAGAAATCGTTTTTGGACCATATTATTGTTTAAATTAATATTTTTATGACTTAAATTTAATAATTCTTCATTTAAATTGTGTGTTGCCATAGCATCGCATCACCCCAGAAACTCGGTAAAGTGATAACAAGCCGTGCCCGCGTGAGTCGAAGCAGCTTAGTTTTCGATTTGGCAAGCTCACTAGTAATAATATAGTTTTTGTTCCGATACGAATTGTAAACGGATATTCACTGCTCTGTATTAGACAGTTATTAGATTTTCTGTGTAATTTGTTTGGAAAATTTTCCAGTTACGTTATTTTTCGAGATATTCTGTTAGAATCGAGGACGGGCTTCAAATGATGTTCGCTGGACAATTTCGACGAGATTCCGAAATAGTGAGTAATAAGTTTATTTTTATTGTTTTTTGTAAGATTAATAAAATCGGATTGTTGTTGCATTCTTTTTTGTAGTACGGTATAGAAACTGCTATTATCATGCTTATTTTGTGTACACTTTAGTAAGATCCGTTATCGAAGCTTATTATTAGTGTGTTCCGTAGAAGAACAGTGCTCTCCCCGATTCGGTGTTCCCTAAAAAATGGATGAATAGGTGTAACTAATTATTGTGTAAATAGATTCCTCACGGGCAACCGAGCTGCCATAGTGATTTCTACCAAGCGAAACGTGGTGAAACATTATTACAATTTTAATAAAATCTTTTGCAGTTGATAACATTTTATTCCAGTTTTTACGTGATCTTGCCTGTAAATGTAAATACATACAAAATTGATAATACCAGCGGAGTTCTCTTACTTGCAATTTTCTTGTGATTAGAAGTTCCTTACATCTTTTTCCTATCACGTATCTATCAAATTTCAGATTCTCTCAGTAGTTTTGATATGAAAGATTAAGAAATTATCATCTACACAAAAAAACGTTTAATACATATTTAACCGACTTCAAAAAAGGAGAAGGTTCTTCATTCCGCTGTGTGTGTTTTTGTATGTTTGTTACGCGATAGTGCTGCCAATTGTGAATCCATTGATGGCTACTTTTTTGTTTAGTAAATCATAGTTCAGAGATGGTCCCATATAAATTTTATCGAATCAGTGCGATAGTTTTAAAAACATGAAAACACTGAAATTTGCTTTCATTTATTAATAGGACATAGTGATAAATTCTTATGAATTTTTTTCAAATGTTAATTTTAAGTTGTTTTTATTTTTTCGGAAATAATAGGATATGCCTTATGACTTTTGCAAGACGTTAATTGAACCATAGATTTAAATAAAACTAATATTTTAATAAACTTTAGTCAAATATTTTCGTAAAGTCTGATTAACGAATGTGATAGTGCATCTAGTGCGTATTTTGGAAAGAATCTTTCTTCGTCTTAAAACGACTCATTGCAACTACAAAATGTTAAAAATACGTGAGCACTTTTTATTTAATATTCTTCTTAAAAACTGAAATTACCGAGGTTTAACATGTTAGACGCGACAATACAGAACGAATCTAGGTCAAGGTGTAAGCCAATGAAACTTTCCTTATTAACGCATACAATGTAATACATACATGTATTTACACATTCAATTTCATGTAGTTAGCTCTACATTTAGTTCAATCTTTATTTATTGAAACCTCGCAAACGTTGTTTAAGGCTTAATGTGTGTCACTAAGCTAGCATACTAAATTATAATTATAATTTAATATACAAATATAGCACCAAACTATCCTTGCTTATGAATTCAGTCATCTAAATTAGTCAAGTATAATAAGTTATTATTATAAGCGCTACTCACTCATCTATTTGAAGTCGGTGCCAGTCAGGTCAAAGAGTTAGTAGTTTGATACTTTGTAGGCTCCTGGTAAGTAGGTACAGGTAAGTAGTATTTATCCACTACCTGTTAGACTTGGCTGGCACCGACTTTAAATAGATAAGTGAGTAGCGCTTATAAAATGATTTTTATTTATTTTTCGTTTTTGTTTGCCTATTTGTGGTTTTGAAGTCGGTTTAATTTTTTGTACGAAAATAGTTTACTTTACCCTTTTTGGTGCAAAACAAGTTTTATTAATACATTTACACAATTTCATATTGATCGAGATTCATAACTTTTGTGAAATCTACAACTACGTTATCCAGAAAATTGTACGCAATTTTTAGTTTATGGTTCATGTTTTAAAAACCACCAGACCGATTTCGATAAGATTTATATAGGACCATTCGGGAAGTTTTTCTATCCGAACACAAAAAAAAAAAACAAATCGGTGGGGTGGTTCTCGAGAAATCAGGTAACATACATAAAAAAAAATAGTGGTCGAATTGATAACATGGAGGATGTTATCAATTCGACCACTATTTTTTTTTATGTATGTTACCTGATTTCTCGAGAACCACCCCACCGATTTGTTTTTTTTTTTGTGTTTGTTTTTTTTAAGAAGTCGGTTAAAAACAAGAAAACCTATTTTCATACCTTCCAAAAAATAGTCATAAGTACGGACATAAACATCATGACATGAAATTTCATATAATTACTAGCAGCCAATACCGGCTTCGCTCGGATATTGACATGTACAGATCATTAATCGGAATAAAATCTATCCGTCTCCCAAGTTAGAAGACTGCAAGCGCTGTGCAAATATGATTAAAATCGGTTAAGTAGTTTAAGAGTTCACAACGCGACGCGTAGTTTATATCTATGCTAATATTATGAAGCTGAAGAGTTTGTTTGTTTGAACGCAAGGATCTCGGGAAGTGCTGGTCTGAATTGAAAGATTCTTTTTCTATTGGATAGTCCATTTATCGAGGAAGGCTATAGGCTATATATAGAACGCTACTATTAACAGAAGCGAAGCATGAATCAAGAATGTAACAAAATCGGGAAAAATATTCCTTTTGAGAGTTTTCGTACGTTTCGTGCTTTGACATGACACATGACAGCATGTGTCTAAGATTGCGTCATTGAATATCACAGATTACATACCTCTTGAATATAAAACCTTTTTGCTAATCTCTGAGTTAGTACGACCAATTTCCGACAGGTGGCGTAGCAGGTAGCTAAAGAGGTGTTTTGTTTGAAAGCGAAATTCTCAGGAATGACTGAAACGATTTCTAAAATTTTTTCACCGTTGGATATGTGTGGGATCTCGATGAGTGGCTATTATATGTTCCACGGGCGAAGCCGGGGTGGACATCTAGTGTATTTATATATTTAGATGTATTGGATATTATGCTCCTGAAAAAGAATCGAAAAAACCGCTAAAACTCATAACATTTCATACTCTCAGAAATCTAGAATATATATAACAGTTACACCTAATGCCACCCTCACAAAACAGCCATGCTAATCACACCAAACAAACGATGTACGGTCAGCAGGTAAACAAAGCGAGGCATTAAGAGGGTAGATTAACAGAAAAAGCGGGGTGAAATACGGCGGCGCCTGTAAATTTTCTTACGACGCCCCCCTGACGGGCGCGATTCGACAGCGCGCTGACACCCGGTAGGGTTCGCAAAACAAATACAGGATCAACATTAAATTTAATTTTTTACAGTAGTTGTGATATTGTGTAGTGAACAACTGCAATAGCACGAATCAGACATAATTTCGTAATCGTAATTTTGTTGTTTCAAAAGAGTTTTTACAAAACTATCTTTCTATAAAATTTATTTGTGTTATGTGGAATGATTCTGGTCGGATATAGAGTAACTTAATTTGGGAATCTAACACTTAGGTTTTATTTTTAACCGACTTCATAAAAGGAGGTTTCTCAATTCGACCGTATGTATGTTCTTTTTTTTTTTATGTGTGTTCGCGGATAACTGCCTCGTTTATGAACCGATTTTGATGATTCTTTTTTTGTTGTAAAGGAGATATTCCAAGGGTGGTACCATGATAAGGAAACCAGGATCTGATGATGGTATCCTAGAGAAATCGAGGATAACTTTCGAAAATTGTAAAGATGACTAGTGCGTTAGTTAAGTTTTGCTTGAGCATTTTAAAGCAGTATAGTTTAAAGATGGTCTGGAGTCGATCTGATGAGGGAACGGGAAGACGGTCGAGAGAACTCCTCGACGGTACATAGTAGTTACCTTGTGTTTGGGCTCGATGAATTTGTATTGATGAGAACTTTTTACATAGATGGGTTGTGACTGTCATTAGTGGTCTGATGATGAAGATAAAGGACAGTCAAGGGAATTTCTTAACGGTTTACAGAAACTACCCAGTGTTTGGGTTTAATTCATGTATTGAGATCTCAACACGAAATCGAAATTTTGACCGTTGTTTCTATGTACATCCTGGAACACTGTAAATTTGTACGTAGAAATCCCCAATTTTTCACAAAACTGATAGATAGACGAAATTACCCAACTAGAACAAACCACAAACACAATCTAAATTTGCCGTGTTCAAAATTAACTTTGCATAGCTCGGGTCCAAACTCAATGTCAGTTAAAATATATAACAAATTGCGTTATAAAATAAAATAAATTGATTCTGATGACAAGTTTATCAAAGCGTTAAAAAATATACTACTTGTAAAAGCTTACTACACAATAGAAGAATACCTTGCAGACAAATCAATTATCGAATAAGTCGATCCGCTCCGCATGACATTAATCACATATATTGCCACACCCAATTAGGGTCATTATGGAAAACTATTGCATACTGTATATTTAAATAAGACCAATAAATGTACCATAATGTTTAAATGCATTAGTGAAAACTTGTTTAGCACTAAAAAGGGTAAAATAAACTATTTTTTACAAAAAATTAAACCGACTTCAACACCACAAATAGGCACTCAAAAGCGAAAAATAATTTAATATAGGTAATTATTATAACCTCTACTCACTCATCTATATGAAGTCGGTGCCAGCCAAATCTAACAGGTAGTAGATAGATACTACTTACCTATGCCTACTTACTTACTACCTCGTACATAGTATATCTACTAACTTTTAACTAGCCTGGCACCGACTTCATATGGATGAGTGAGTAGAGGTTATAATAATTACCTATATTAAATTATTTTTCGCTTTTGAGTGCCTATTTGTGGTGTTGAAGTCGGTTTAATTTTTTGTAAAAAATAGTTTATTAAATTTAATATGTTTACACTAACCGCCATCTCGCCTCGCATCCGCCATGCCAAGGGGCTATACCGTCCGCGATAGAGCCTGCTGACCTTAAAGAAAACGATGCACTCTCACGTTATTTTGCGGATACTCTATTTTTTTTTTAATTTCTGAATTACTTTACATTAAATACACATGTATTTTAAATCATGTCAAACTCACTTGAGTACTAAGAAATTGATAACGTGTAGTGTCACCGCAATTGTATTCGTTGATAACTTGTTTTAGCATTATCAGTCTCACTATTATACTAAATCGTATAATTTTGAGTTAATTTTGCATCTATCTTACTAAGTTTTCAGTTGGCTTAAATTATCAATTAATAGTAGTGATTCAAATACTGAAACATACAATTATAATAATTGTTCAAACCGAGATGTTTTGGTATGAAAAGTTTACGAAAAAAAAGTATTAAAATACTTTTTAAGTAATAAATGTTGATTATTGCAATCTTTTAAATAGCTTCAACGTTACTTAGTTTAGTAGCATTTTTATCAGGTGACATTATCCCCACGTCATTAGATTAACCTGCGCACCGTACACCCGTCTCTCGATTCGTCCCACCGAAAATTTTCGTTCGAGCCGTTTCTAAAGCGCCTTTTTTAATCTCTATAAATCAAATTTATGACTTGTGTAAGCTTACTGTTTTATTTACCCTTTTATAATTTTGTACGGAGCGGGAACTGTGGCACAATGGTTGCTGGATGAACGGGGTCGTAAGATGGCTGTGCTGGAAATGGGACAGGTACCCACGTGGAAGGATTCGTTTTATTCAGTCAATGAACTTATTAGATCGAAAACTTTACTATGGAAATGAAAATATTGTAGTCGCATCGACTTTTTAGTAGGAGATAATTTTAATAGTCGCGCCACCGACCAGCTAGTTTTCCATACGTAACGTAGTTACGTAGTTTCGTGACGTTGCGTCGGAGTGGCAGAGGAGCAGCTTAGCGGACCGTGAGCGCTAGACGCTTTGTGGATGGGTGATATGTTGTAAGTTCGCGACTCCGACATGCTTTAAATCAGTTTTTGTGTAGCTAAACTGGTAACGTATTGTGCAATGTCAGTGGTGTTTAATACTAAAACTTTGAGTTATAAGTTCTAAGCTTATATAAGACTATAATATTATTTTACTTTGTTTATTAGATATAATATATTTTTAATGAATTAACTTAAGTGTGTCTCACATATTATATGTCTAGTTTGATTTAAGTTTCGACCGCATTCGGCGGTCTTTTTCAAAGGACTGATGTTTTTCAAAGCCCTTTACATACTCAAACAGTTTGGTCAAAGTTATTAAGTTAAGTCACGCAGCTATTGGGACATGAAAAGTTCAAATCATTACCTAGCATTGCACTGCGCTCGTCACTCATAAATATAAGATTTGTCTATGTGTCCTATAATAATCTTTAGAAAAAAATTTCGCATTACACCGGAACACAGTGATGTCTGCATATTATTGCGATAGAATAACTGGTAAAAATGTGCTCAGATTTATATCACTACTTAAGAGCCATACAAGCTTTGTTTAGTTTGGGGGTAGATGGTGTTGTGTGTGAAGTGTCGACCAATAATAAAAATAAATACAAAAAACTAAACGAAACATCCAAATTTCTGGCTAGCACTGCACTAAGCACTCTTAACTGTTGAATTAAATATTACAATTATTTCACAGATTGTTTGAAACCGCTTCAATGTGTTTTGTAATTGATTTGCAACCCTAACACTCAACGATAAAGTCAATTTCTAATTAGAACCTTTTGTTTATTCTTTTAACACGTTGAAAGAAAATTATATTTCGGCGAGCGTTGCAGGCGACGGGCGCAAGCTTTACCTTATTGTGACGTCATACACGTGAACTTTGTACTTAGCTTCACATGTTTTTGGAGATCCATGGGTAGCGGAGGGAACCCCGTCGAAGAATGTGTGTGATTTTAATTGTTATTATTTCTTTGGTTATTTACATTTTGATGTGCAATACACGGAGCATAAGTAGCCCACTAAATGTTCCCACTGCTGGGACTCTGAGCTTTCTTTCACTAGGAGAGAATCAACGCCGTAATTGGGAAACCACTTTAGCGTAGTGCAAGCATATGGCGCATGACCTCAGAAAAAATCTAGGAATTTGACGGTTTTTTTCCAATATTTTCTTTCACTGTTAAAGCTGGAGGCGACGACAACAAACTTGTATCGCATTTAAATGTTCCCACTGCTGGGATTTGGGTTCTTCTGTCGCAAACAGACGGTCAATCCCTTAATTCACCACGCTGACCAAGTGCGGATTGGTGGAAAATGGGTGGAATAAGGAAATTAAAATTGTCGCGTAATGTTACAAATACTTTGGGCATTAAAATTGTGTATGACAATAAAAATTGCACAGTCAACTATATCAAAAATTTAATATTGAAAAAATTGAAAAAAAGATTCCGTGGTCAAACATTGAGCATATATAGGCTACTATAAATTATCAAATACCAGTAAATAAATAACAATATTTTGAAAATAAAACTTAAAATCTGCACACCTTGTTTCGGCCCAAAAATCTGCATCCCTAACGTCCCACAGGTATCGTATACGGAACCCTTTCTCCCTCAAATCCGACCACCTTTACCTGCTAATACTGGTTTAAAAACTTTACTTTGACGCGACCGCTCTCCGTCGTCCGCACAAAGCGATTACATAGAAAAACGCGCGAACGCTTAAAAGTTACGGGTTGGGGGGGCAATGGGGGGTACAGAAATGCAAATATGAAATATGAAAATGAAGATGGCATGTAATAAAAGTGATATACTGGGCTCCGTAGAGCCATTCCGTTGGAGACTCGTCAGGCCGCCGGCCGTCTATCATACCATGACAGGGCTCATGCTTGGGGCCGCTCGCGCCCCTCTTCCAGGGGTACGGGGTGTGGAGTGCCCGCAGATTTATTATTTGAATGTTGACGCGCGATGTTTTATGTCTAGTGGTGTAAGGCGTCAGTCGGGTTGAGGGATTGGCTTGATTTCGAGTGCCCACTACATGCTGTGTGGTTGGACGGCTCACTTTACGCTTTGTATCAACTAGTTGGATTTGAATTTGAGATGCTACTCTTGTTCAATGTTATAAAGAATCAAGTTTCACAAATAATCATATTTTTATTGCCATATGTAGAGGTAGAATAGATAGATAGATAGATAGACACTCTTTATTGTACACACCAAAACCAAAAAAACACGAAACTTATACAGGAGCGAAGAACAATAAAAACTAGTGTTATAATCGGCGGCCTTATCATCAAAAGCGATCTCTTCCAGACTACTGAAATAACCGTACTAATCCTACAAATCTTTATAGATAAATATAGAAATGGATCTTCGAAATGAATGTACGCTTATATCTTTCGAATTACTGACCCAAATTGGATGGTTCGTTGTTCTAAGTATTCGTTATTATTAGGACAAGATTTATGTAAAATAAAAAAACGGTTTGAACTTAAAATAACCGGAACGGGAGCCACGCGGGTGGAACCGCAGGCGTTGCTAGTATTAATATAAATGCGAAACTTTGCATGTATGTGCTCAATCACAGTGAAATTATAGTCTGTAATAACACAGACTAGACAGACAGACAGACTACTTCTTGTTGCGAAATAATAACGATAACGATAAACGACGATAAACTAAGTATAGACTTAAAGAGGTAAAAGTTTGAAGTCGATGTCTGTCTGTCTGTCTGTCTGTGTGTGTGTCTGTCTGTGGCACCGTAGAGCTCAAACGGATGAGCCGATTTCGATGCGTTTTTTTTTGTTTGAAGGTTAATATCCGTGCGGATGTTCTTGGCTATGTTTGGTTAATATCGATTCAAGATGGCCGCCTCCACAAAATGGCGAATTATATTATTTTCTTCACTACTACCTCAATATGGGTATCAAACGCAAGGGCTTGTAGAATACTTTGCACTATGACAAAAATCAAATCCAAGATGGCCGCTACCACTAAATGACGAAACTCATTTCTTTTTTCACAACTCCCCTAATATGGGTATCAAATGAAAGGGCTTGACTAGTAGAATGTTGAGGTAGTCGGGGGGTTACTCAAAATTTTTAATTTTGTTCTTGTTATTATAATTGTACTGACCTATGTCAAATTTATTTCTTCACATTTTTTGTGGGAACTTTTCCATCACTTTCTTTGAATAAGACTCTGTTTGACCATAAGGAAAAATAGCGGGAATCGTAACAGAGGGTCTAAGGAAAACGGTCTTAGCTCTGACATAGCTAGCTCCTTCTTTTCGTTTCGCTTGAAATTATAGAGACAGCAATAGCAAAGCCTTGGCGGATTTTGCTAGGCGCTAGAAGGGCAGTGCGGATAACCAGACCGCTGGTATTGATATTTAGTGCATCATATGTAGCCTTTTGGCTTGTAACAAACATTTTATTTGTTTATTACTACGGAGAAACGCGAAACAAACAACACACATACACACACTATTCTTGTAATATTTGTGTTTTTGGTTTTTCTTTTCTATTTTATTTTTTACTTCTTATTTTGCAAAAATGACTTTTTGACTTTTTCATCTACTTCAATGGCTTAAGAGAAGTTTCGTTGCGATATTTTCGTTGGCAAAGTATTGTCATGTTTACTAAACTGGTGTTGTGGTGCAGTTGGTAGTAATTCGAAATTCTGCTCTCAGCTCTGACTTGGGTTCGATTTCTTACTAGAACAAACATTTGTGTGATGAATGCAAATATTTTTTCTATGTCTGCGTGTTTCTATATATGATAAATATGTATATACAACTATTTAAGTATTACATCAGCAATCAGGCTGACTTAATACAAACTTTGCTTATTTGGGATAGATAGTTAGTTAGTTAGATGGTATTGGAAGTGTGTGAAATGTCCACCAATATATTAATATTTATTTATTTTCATTCATTCATAATTTAAGAGCGACGCTCTTGTCGGTGGAGTTCCTTCCATGTACTTCTACACTCCGCCTTTTTCTTAACTTCCTGATACGACACTACATTTATCTTCTCCTTCACTTGGTTCATGTAACTTCTCCTAGGTCAACCTCTTTTCCTCCTCCCTTCTAATTTACCTTCCATTATAGTTCTAATGAAGTTGTCGTGTCGTATCAGATGTCCCAACTTCTTCCCTCTTCTGTTTTTTATTATTTCCATTGATGTTCTTTTCTCCTCTACCATCTTCGAAACTTCTTCATAGCTCTTCATTTCTTTCCAGCTGATTCTCTCCATTCTCCTCCAACACCACATTTCGAATGCCTCTAATCTTTCCCTATCCCTTTTTATTTTAAAATTCCCTAACGGATGAACCAGTGTACAAACGTGATATGTCAAATAATTTCTAACACTAGTTAAGAACAATAATCATAAATATAAATGAAACAATTTACATACAAAGTTATCTGAAAAATATTTTTCACCTATATTGGTTTCATCTTGTGAGATCGTGGGCTTCGCATTTTACCTGTTCGGTTATCATCGAAATATTAACGGAGTGCCAAAATAAACACCCATCGTCACCTCCCAAACAGTACCGTTGGCAAAAAACGTAATTATAATAAAGAAGAGTAGTGTGTACGGTCAGCAGATTTGCACACAAACAAGGGTATGATCGAACCGCTGGGCGATGCCTTTTCAAAACTTCGATGGCGTTGTGGGTTGCTGTCTTTACTCTTGTGTATTAATAATACTCGTAATTATTATGTTAATGAGATTGGGAAACAATTGAAAACTGAAGTGTGAAAAAGACACGACTTTCAAAATTGATCTTTTACGGATGATCTGGAGGCTCCGTGGTTCGAAAGGAATTCGAATATGCAAAATATTTTTCAAAACATTCGGTATGGGCAGAATGGTCTATATGGTTTTTTAATTGACAGTTTGCTGTCTTGCGGTAAGTTTTGAATAACCAAACGAAATAACCGGTTTATTTTTGAAAGACAATGTTTCGAGACAAATTATGGAGCAAATTTTCTGAAGCTTAAGATCTTGTTTAAATAAAAACTTAGTCGATATTACTTCAAAAATAATAAATTCATCACACATCGCGCCGATTCAATTATCATCGTTTAAGGCCGGAACAGATGTGTGTTCAATAATTCTGTGGAGTTGCCATTCCGCTCACGGCGGCGATGCGCCAAGACTTATGTTTTGAACGTATTGGCAGGCTATGTGTTGGCGAGCTCAAGCTGTTTTTATAAGATCTATATTCCTCAATTGAAACTTCAAAAGACCTCAGTCTTGAACATAGCCACAAAAATTGCTGGCTTTAACGCTTCTATACACAATATATTTCTGAGAGTGTGCAACTGATCTGCAAAAGACTTACAAAAAAAGGAAAAATGGTAGGTATTAGATCAACAATCATCCTAACGATATGAATCATGAGTCCCATATTAAGTTTAACAAAATTTTGATACATTTCCAAGAAAGTGCAACTAATTAGCATGATCTATTTATTAGCACTTTTCCCTGTTTGAAGTGAAAAGTTCTATGGGCGCACCATAGACAGATTTTTCGTGGGCTGTGAATTGAAGCGTCACACTCGGGAATAATACGAATTTTTTGTGTGAACTCGGGATCATGGCCATTGGCCATCTAGAAATGCATCAGCAATTTCCATTTGCTATCTAGAAAGGCTAACGCATTTCTAGAAGGCTATGGTCATGGCCACGCCGTCCGGTATCACCCACATAGTTTCCAAAGTAAGCTATCAAATTCTGAGTTATACCTAAGTTTTTACTTCTACTGGGACTTGCTATGACCGCCAATTTTTTTTCTATGAAAACACGATCTATTGTAGACCACATCATTGCTTAAAACATCAGGCGAAATGACAGTGAAATTCTTCGCATATGGGTTTCTTATTTAATCAAACTTGAGTTTAATAATAGAAAACTTATTTATTTCTAACACTGTACAGAGACACACTTGACAAGAAGACATATTTCAACGGAAGGAAGGAAAGCAAATCATAGATGTCGGACCATGGACTAAATG
Organism: Ectropis grisescens; assembly: GCA_017562165.1. Lineage (NCBI taxonomy): Eukaryota > Metazoa > Arthropoda > Insecta > Lepidoptera > Geometridae > Ectropis > Ectropis grisescens. The sequence continues at coordinate 29,664,731 of CM029776.1, read as the reverse complement.
TTACCAGCTAGGATACAAAACTATTTAGCTTAAATTTTCTTATATCTAATACTCCCACTAAAATTTAACTCCTTTTACATATATATACTAGTAACCAACAAAAATCAATCAACATTATATAAAATCTGATCCCTCAGATTGGAAAAAGTTTGAGCGGGTAAAGCTTTGGTTAAAATGTCTGCTAATTGATAATTACTTGGTATATAACTAATTTTAATTATACCCATTTCAACTTTTTCCCTTATAAAGTTATATTTGACATCTATGTGTTTTGTACGTTTATGATAAACAGGATTGTTAATTAATTTGATTGCACTCTGATTGTCTACATTTAGTGTGATACAATCATAATTTTCACCTAAATCAGACAATAGTTGCTGCACCCACAGTATCTCTTTAGCACATTCACTAGCAGCTACAAATTCAGCCTCTGTGGTGGAAAGAGCAATGGTCTTCTGTTTTGACTGGACCATGTGATTGGTCCGCCATTCATCATAAACAAATATCCCGTAGTGGATTTACGCGTATCTATATCATTTGCAAAATCTGAATCTGAATATCCAATAAGATCTTTGCTTTCTCCATTGTAGTTTATACACAAATTTTACTTTTTATTAAATATCTAATTACACGTTTAACAGCATTTACATGTTCTAAACTTGGATTGTTTACATATCTGCTTAATACATTAACAGCAAATGAAATGTCTGGCCTTGAGACAGAACTCAAAAACAGTAAGCTTCCGATAGCTTCCCTATATGGAAAAGTAACAACAATTTCTTCACAATTCTTTGAAATAATAACATTAACATCCGCGGGAGTGTTCACAGGATTTGCATCACTCATACAAAATTTCTTTATAATCTCATCAATATAATTTTCCTGATGAATATATATACTGTTATTCACACGCTCTATTTGCATGCCCACAAAATACTTAGAGTTTAATTCTTTGATCTTAAATGCTTGTTTTAAATATTCTAATATCTCTTTTATAAGCAGTTTATTTGAAGATATTAGAAGACCATCATCGACATAAATTATTAAAAATACTTTAATTCCATCAAAAAGTCCAATGTAAATACAATTATCAGCCTGAGATTGAACAAAACCATATTTAAGCAAAAATTCTGTGAATGTTTTGTTCCAGCATCTAGATGCTTGTTTTAAACCATAGAGTGATTTATTTAATTTTAATACAAAATCACCTTTAATTGACAAACCTTCAGGTATGTCTATAAAAATATTTTCTTCAAGATACCCATTTAAGAAAGCAGTTTTTACATCAAACTGTTGAATTTCTAAGTTATGCTTTGCAGCAACAGAAAGTATTATTCTTATGGAATCATAACGGGTTGTTGGAGAAAATATTTCTTGATAATCAATATCTTTAACCTGATTAAAACCTCGTGCACATAAACGAGCCTTATAGCGTACAATTTGATTATTCTCATTCTTTTTAATAGTAAAAACCCACTTTGTAGTTAGGGTGCGCTGACCATACCTTTTAATCGGAGTCCAGGTGTCATTTTCTTTATGTGCAGACAACTCTTCTTTTATAGCTTGAGACCATTCATCCTTTTGTGGACTGTTTATTGCCTCGGTATATGTCTGAGGCAATGATAACTCTACAAGGTTTGCTTCATAATTTCTGTTTATTCGTGGTCTCAAATTTACTGTGTGTGTTGTCGAGTTATCTAATTCTTGAGAAGGTTCATAATCTGGATCATCGCTGTTACGACTGGTACAACTCAGCATGCTTTCTTCACTCTCTGCCAACGGACTGTCAACTAGAGTATCATCCGCACCGGTTCTTGTTCTTGTGTTTCTCTCTGATTCATATTTGCAGCTTCATCAACAATACTTATTTGTGTGATATTTTTCCTTGTGCTTGGAACATGATGCTCATCAAACATTACATTTCTTGAGATGATTATTTTCTTTGTATGTACATCATACATTCTGTAGTTGATATTGTCATACCCAACCAGTATCAATTTCTTGCTTTTCTTCTCCAACTTTGTTCTTAATTGATCTGGAATATGAACATAGCCAATACTACCAAACACCTTAACATGTCCTAATTGTGGTTTGATCCCGTTCCACAATTCAAAAGCTGTTGTATTTGGAGTCTGGGTGGAGGACGTCCTGTTTAATACATAAGTAGCACATTGTACAGCTTCTGCCCACAGTTCCAATGGGACATCTCTCGCATACAACATTGAACGAGCGCTCTCCACTATGGTACGATTCTCTCTTTCTGCTCGACCGTTTTGTTCTGGTGTGTATGGTGCAGTACGCTCATGAACAATACCCTCTTTGTCCAAGTACTCTTTAAAAGCTTTGTTTACATATTCTGTTCCATTGTCGGTGTGTAATATTCTGACATTGTGCAAAAATTTATTTTTAATTATAGCATTGTACTTTTTGAAGACTTCCATAACATCATTTTATGTTTAATAAAATATACATGCCTGTAACTAGTAGCAGCATCTTTGAAGAGTAAGAAATATCTCATACCTTGAATAGAAGTAGTACTCATAGGTCCACAAACATCGCTGTAAACTAAGTCACCTGGCTGTAGTTCTCCTCGTTCAGATTTATGAAATGGATATCTGCACTGCTTCCCGTATGCACATGCTTCACATACAAAATTTTTTGGATTTTGTCATTCACTTTCAGTCCCTTCACAATGTTATTTGTACTCATTTCTTCGAGTTGTTTTAAATTAATATGCCCCAACCTTTCATGCCATATTTTCATGTCATTTTGGCTATTTGAACTATGTTACATGTATCTGGGATCACTGTTTTAATATTTAACTCATACAAATTGTTGTCTTTAATTTTGCACTCATTACAATCTCATTGTTTTTTTATAAATTAGGGCTCTTGTGTTTTCTTTATAATAGAGTAGAATTTTCTTATTATTACTCCTTCAGAGAATAAATTCTTCTTAAACTTGGAACATATAACACATCATGCAGTTCACTGGTCTCCCACTGTTCATTGACATATCTCTGTATTAATACTTTTCCAATGCCTGATACTTCTACTGATTGTTTGTTTCCCGATGTCAATGATTTCTGGTTACATTCATATAATTCTGAAAAGAAATCTTTTCTAAATGTCATATGAGCAGAGGCACCGCTGTCTAGAATCCAAGTATTTTCTTCAGTATTACATGACTCATTTTCCACGTAAAACGCTAACATATCTGCACCTTCTTGCCGAGGTTTTCTGGTCTTGGATTGTTTTGGAGCATGACAATCTCTTGCAAAATGCCCCTGCTTGCCACAATTATAGCATTCAAACCTATGTTTATTAGCTTTGCTCTGATTTTGTTGCTCTCACTCACTACTAGTCTATTTTGTTTTGGTTTTGTTTTCCATCCTTTATTGGAAACAAAAGAGCCGTTCCTGTTCTTCTTCACCTGCTAGGCTTGCTTCTTCATCTAATAGACGTGCAGTTAGATTAACAATAGTTTGTTGTTTCGACTCTAATGACATCCACGCTTGTCGCAACGCTCTATATTTGGAAGGCAAAGTCCCCAATATTTTTGTTATTATAGCCATGTCGCTGATAGTTTCACCACTTTCTTTTAGTTGTTTAGCTAATGTTTCTACTTTTGATATGTGTTGAGCTACACTATCAGACGGCGCCATCTTGTACTGATAAAACTTTTCGTGGATTAACATTTTGCACAATTCACTTTTCTGTTCATATATCGATTCTAATTTTGTCATAATTTCTAAGGCTGTTTCGCAATTTTCGACTAGCGTAATTTGTTTGAAGTCCATAGATGAAGTTATTATGAACATTGCCATGCCGTCACTTTTTAACCAGTCCGTTGAATTCCCTTGTGGTTTTGGATTGGAAATATCAATTCCTTTAGCTTTTAGAGCACATTTAATCTGAAATTTCCACTGACGAAAGTTGTTTCCATCAAATTTTCAAGGTTCATTGACCGCGTGGGTTCCATTTGAGGTTATTTTGTCAAAATTTCCAACGTATTTGAATTTCTTTGCCGATTTCTTCTGTACTTTTTGTTTAAAATATGCTGGGCCCATAACCTCTTCGCATATGGGTTTCTTATTTAATCAAACTTGAGTTTAATAATAGAAAACTTATTTATTTCTAACACTGTACAGAGACACACTTGACAAGAAGACATATTTCAACGGAAGGAAGGAAAGCAAATCATAGATGTCGGACCATGGACTAAATGTTACCAGCTAGGATACAAAACTATTTAGCTTAAATTTTCTTATATCTAATAGAAATATAAACCTATAATAGTTAAGTGTAATGAATTTCAGATATATTTAACGTTTTGTCTCCGCCTACGAGGGAAATTATCCTTGCATTGTTCACATTTCTGACACACCAACCTTGAGACGGTTTCATTTAGCGATGATTACCCTACAATGTAATCTTGTCGTGGGACAGACTAACAGTAAAGAGGAAAAACCTATAATAAACTTGTAACTTCGCAAAACCCATCAACATCGTGAGAAATTCAATCACACAATGAACATTGTGAGATGCAAAGTGCAACCCCTACTATAAAACCACTGAATTAAAAAAGTATAGTTTTTTATAGTGGACTCGTGGCTTAGTGGGTAGTAACTCCGCCTACGAAGCCGAGGGTCGTGAGTTCGATTACCACCCAATGCAAATATTTGTATGATGAATTCAAATATCTTTACTGTGTCTGTGTGTTTCTATGTATAATCAGTAAATATGTATTTACAACTATACAAGTATTATATCAGCTATCTGGCCGTCATAGTACAAACTTTGTTTAGTTTGGGGTCAGATGGTGTTGTGAATGACTATGTCCACCAATATTTTTTTATAGTATATAAAATATATGCCACATTCCTACCCATAACAGCACAGTGACACACACAGCTATTGGAACATGAAGAGTCCAAAACATTACCCAACACCGCATCGCGCTAGTAACCCGGAGATAAAATATGTATTATGTCTTAGCTGAGTAATTTCTCTGGAAACGTTGCCCTTTAAATCGGAACACAGTATTATTTGCACATCACTGCTTGGCGGCAGAATAACTGGCAAAAGTGTGGTATTTCCCCAGGCGGACTCTACCAAGCCCTACCACGGCTGTTAGTTTTTGCCGTGTATTTGCAAATGGTACGGAACCCTTCGTGCGCGAGTCTCACTGACACTTGGCCGGTTTTATTAGATGAGTGAAGTCTTGTGATTTCGCGGCACCGACTTGCGTGTATAAGGTGACATTTTGTACAACTTAAATTCTATTTAATACCAAAATCTTAAATTATAAGTTTTTACTACTATTATTACTTACTATTGGCAATCTCTTAGACTATTATTTATATACCTCTACATACAAGCAGCGCCCCGCGGTTTTACCCGCGGAGTTACCGTTCTCGTCATTTTCCCGGGATAAATATATATAAGGACTATGTGTTCTTCCAAACTATAACCTAGCTGCGTTCCAAATTTCAGCCCAATCCGTTCATACGTTACGACGTGATTGAGCAACAAACATCCAAATATCCAGACATTGCCATTTATAAATAAATAAATTATAAATATTGGTGGACAATTCACACACAACACTATCTGACCCCAAACTAAGCAAAGCTTGTGTGATGGCAGCCAGATAGATGATATAATACTTATATAGTTTTAAATACATACTTATTTTACATAGAATCACCCAGACACAGTGCAAACATTTGAATTCATCACACAAATATTTGCACGGGGTGGGGATCGAACCCACGACCCTCGGCTTCGCAGGCAGAGCTACTACCAACTAAGCCACTAGGGCAGTCATTTATAATATTAAGATATGTATTAGTAGACATATATATTATTACGTAGTACATATATATTATTAGTAGACATATATATTATGACGTATTAGTAGACTATTTATGTTAGTGTTACAGTTTTATATGCTGTATGTAATAAATTAATGGTATTTAATAGTTTAATAACTTTTCCAATCGTACACAGAAAAATATTTGTTTTTATGCACTCGGGTCTCAAGATACAAGCTATGTGCTTAGTTTGCGGCCCACTGATCATACTTGTACCCACACATACGGACCGTATTAGCATTGTAATGTTGGACTTGGAAAACTACTTATGTATGTGTTTTGTTAGTCTGTGTGTTAATATTTTTTTTCATTTTTCATTTCATTTCATTTTTCACATTTGAATAACTATGATTATATTGACATTATTTTGTAAGATTTTTAATGTATATAGATTGATTGTATTATTTTGAAATAAATGATCGAATTATTCATTCAATCAAATTCAATTATCGATTGCGTTAAAACCAAAGACTTAACATGTTAATATGTAGAAATAATGAACGTGGATTGAATCGAACATTGATCGCTATAGAGTCCCGTAGTACTGCTACAGGTAGGTGGCAGACATTTGGTTAACAATAGACAATCTGACTGTTTCATAATATTCGGGTTACGAGTCGGCATTGTCTGCGATTGAATTTGATTGATGGGTCGATGATCATATCTTGCCCATCTTCAGACTAAGGTTTAGATCTTTGTGAGAACTAATTATTAACTTATTTCTTACCTTTCGTTGCATCCGTGAAACGATATATTATTTAGTAGTACTCTTAGGAGTATTAGGTTGGACTCTTAGCAGAGTCCGCCTGGGGAAGTTCTACTGCCATGCAGTAAAGTGCAAACATTACTGTGTTCCGGTTTGAAGGGCCATATTTCCAGAGAAAGTACAGGGTTTAGAGATATAACATCTTAGATCTCTGGGTGACGAGGTCAGTGCAGTGGTAGGTAATTATTAAATTTGGACTCTTTATGTAAGAAATCACAGGGCATACCTGTAATTTCTCTGGAAACATTGCCCTTCAAGCCAGAACACAGTAATGTTCGCACATTACTGCTTGGCGGTAGAATATCTGGCAAAGGTGTGGTACTTCTCCAGGTGGACTCTTCCAAGAGTCCTATCACTATACAATCTACTAAATTTCTTAATGCAAGCTTTGCTTAGTTTGCGGCTAGATGGTGTTGTGTAAAAAATGTCACAAATATTTATAAATTTCCAGTAATATATTTATTAATTTATTCTCAATACGAAATGTTCTTGGATGGAACTCAAAGGTATGATTCGACTAACTCTCGCCATTCGTCAGTTTACCTATGAAAATGGCACATGAAACTCCAACGTGATACCAGGGGCTTGGTCCATCATTTAATCACTTAAATATCCCGTAATTTGTTTCACTAAATATTAGTTTTGTGCACGTTAAAATTTAATTGTTGTTTATGTGTTGTATCAATCCTTTAACTTTCAAAACCAGACCACAAACGGTCTCCAACTGACTTATTAACTCAAAATTGCATTAATTAACCCCATCATTACTTTGAAGGCACTTTCTTTTACACTCCAATCCTCCATATTGCGAGGCCAGCGTTCTCACAAAACATGTCTGCAAAGTGCAAGACAGCAGAAACTCGGGTCCCAGCTTAATTTAGTGACCGATAATTAAACCCCCCACATCCCACCCCCTGTGGGGGTGAGGGGTCCTCTGGACATGCTGAGAAGTGTACTTTTGTGTAACAAGAATGGGTGCTTCCGATTTTGATGCTGTCCATTTGTTAAGATGTGGCATGTGTTGTCTCTTTTGGGAAATTAGTGATTTGGTACTTATTACGTTGTTTTGTTGAGACTGCAGAATTAATTTAGTTAAATATTTTTTGAATTGAAAATTTCTTCAGCCGTAGCACTTTTGGTGCCGGAAAATGTTGTGGTATCGCGTCACCGACATTTTAATGTCGGCGGCGATGGATCAGCAAACCGGTTCGTGTGTTTTAAACGTTTTTTCGATAGGTGGATTTTTTTTTTGTATAGAGTGACAAGATGAACAGGACATGTGCCTGATGGTAAGCAACATACCTGCCCGTAAGAGCACAGTGACATACAGCTATTGTAACATCAAGAGCCCAAATAATTACTCAGGACTGCACTGCGCTCGTCATCCAGAGATTTTACATGTTTTATCGCTATGCCCGGCAAAGGTGTAGTACTTCACAAGACGAACTCTGCAAAGAGTCCTACCCTACAAAATCTTGTAACTCTCTCTAGATGTTTAGACCTATAAAACGAAGCTTTGTAACGTTAATATTGAATGCAACAAAAATATGTTTTACTAACAGTTACCCGCGGGTTTACCCACGTACCTACCTAGTTTCCGTTTCCGTTTTTTTTTTCGTGATAATATTAGCATGTGTGTTTTCCTTTAATCTATATTCCAAATGTCAGCTCGATCCGTTTTTTTTTAATAAGAAGTGACGAGACGAGCAGGACATGTACCTGATGGTAAGCAACATGCTTGCAACATAACAGCACAGTGACACGCAGTTATTGGAACATGAAGAATCCAAATCATTACCTAACACTGCACTCATCACCCAGAGATCTAAGATGTGATATCTCCAAGCTCTGTAATTTCTCTGGAAACATGGCCCTTCAAACCGGAACTCAGTAATGGTTTTACACAGTGATGTTTAATGTTTTTGTTTGGCGGTAGAATAACTGGCAAAGGTGTGGTACTTCCCCAGGCGGACTCTGCTAGGAGTCCTACAAGACGTTCAGACATTTTGAAGTGATTGGAGCAACAAAAATCCAAGTTTTGACTCAGCACTGTCGCCGCAAGCCACTTGGGTCACACTATCTACTCGCCATCAGCCGCGGCAGAGGATGCCGCTGATAAGAAGAGGCGAAAGTATGGTATGCTGATGTCGCAGTACTGTGTACTGATTTAATAGCTGAAAATACAGTGATTAGCTGAAAATACAACCCCCTAGTTGCAACCCCCTATCTTCACCTGCACTCAGTTGGACAAATGATCAGTTGTTGCCGTGGAGACTTTTTTTTTCTAACTGACTTATGACTGCTGGCTCGGAGGCCTCTACTGCCTATCTGACTATTGAGTTAGCGCCGGAGGCGCAGGACCCAAAATAACCTAACCTGACATTCCTATCATACTTACGAATCTAACCTGTAAGAGAAATCGAACTAACTGAGAGAGAGCTACACTCCGCGAGGCATAAGCTGAACTTTGCATTTGTGTGAGTGTACATGGATAGTGTAGGTGTGACAACCGGCCTTAGGCGCGGCGCCATTCTGTCTCGCCGCGCTCCTGCCTGATTGGTGATCACTCACACTAATACAAAGCTCAGCCTATACCTCGCGGACAAAATTTCAAGCTCCTGCGTGATTGGTGATCACTCACACTAATGCAAAGCTCAGCTTATACCTCGCGGAGTGTACCTAGCTATCTAACTCAAACATTCATACCGAACATAAGCACTCTAGCTGAGCGCTAACGAACCTAGTGCGCCCGTGAACCGCAAGTCGCGGAGGGCAGTGACGCGAGTACGGTGACTATTACACTCACGCGAGGGCGCCTAGAATGCACGGCCTCGGCTCGCGTTGTCACCGGGGAGAAATTCAAGGTTCGGCACTTAGTGCCTATTTACAGAGTTACTGCCTACACCCACCGGGTCGTAACGGGAACCGAACCCGGTACTACTATGCGAGTTACTATGTCTACTGAATTATTATTAGGGAATTATGCAAAGAGAGACTTTGCCGGCTGGCTTAGTTTTGTTTTAGAACGACTATGTCGGCTGACTGATTTTTAAAAGGGAATTAACTAGATGTCATCTGACTGATTATTAATACTAATCATTCGGAGAGTATGCCGTGGAGACTTTGGGGTTGCGGGGGGGCAGAGACGAAATTCCTCTCATTTAGGGCGATGGCTCAGGGAGAATATGGACGACCCGCATTCCTGGAGCAACGGTTGGCCATTGCCATTCAGCGTGCCATGGTGCTCGATCACACTTTTGCGCCCGAAGCAATTAGGGGGTTATTCGGAGTTTAGTTTTTATTTTTCTATTCCATTTCATTTTTGACATTTATAATTTTAGTAAGATTTGTAGGTAGTAACTATCCATATTCATATTTATTTATTTATAAAAGATAATGTTACACGTCAATTAAAAAAATCAATGAAATACATTACTGTACTTATCATATAAAACATTGTCATAAATTAATAAAAATAGTAAAATAATCAAAATAAACTGAACATTATGTAATAGTCTAAGTATTAGAGTTTTAGTGTCATTACAACTCAAAAATAACCATAAAAACAATAAAAAATAAATAAAGCAAGAAATCCAGAAGCAATAAATTAGAAAACCTTGAGAGCATATTCGTCTATTCTATAAAAAGCTTCTTTCATCAACCATCTTTTTGCCCTCAACTTAATACAATTACGTGAAGGCGCGTCCCTGACATCTTCCGGAAGGCGATTGTAGACATCTGCAGCCATGACGTGTACCTGCCTGGCAGACTTCGAAGCGGTGCGGAGGCGCGCGTAGCACGTGCGTGTGTCGCGCGGCGCGCAGGCGCGGGTACTCGTCTAAGTGGTCCCGGGCATAGAGTGCGGCTTGCAAAATAAGCATACACGGCAGCGTCAGGATCTTCATCGACTGGAACAACTGCCGTGCAGGCGTGTCCTCCGGCACCCTGGCTACGGCTCTTACTGCTCTTTTTTGTATTCTAAAGACACGCTCCCTATCCGCGGAACGCGCCCAGAACTCTACACCGTATTGTAGAAGCGAGTGCACGGAGGCGAAGTAGCAGTTTCTCACCATACTTGTCGGCAATATACCTGACAGCCGCCACAATGCAAAACACGCCCGCCCAATTTTCAGACACAACTCATTTATGTGACTCTCCCATGTCAACGTGTCGTCGATACGGAAGCCCAAAAACAGTGTTTCCTTCACTTGGTCTATTTAAGTGCTTCCGACCACCACATTGAGAGGTATCTTTATGTGACCCGACAGATCGTATTGTACGAAGTGTGTCTTAGTCATGTTCAGTATGAGTCCGTTCATTCTGAACCATCGGTTCAAGCCGCACGCCACTCTATTCAGTCTTCAATTTCATTTCAATTCAGGGTATCAGGGTAGTTTTTCGACTGTCAATCACAAATTTATACAAAAGTAGTAGTCTACGCACAAATTTACAGTGTACATAAAATGGTAATGATAGTCAGATATAACAAAAGGAACGAGATTACGTACCTACTGCAAGTGTGGTTTGTCCTTTACATTGAAATATCGTTAGATTACAAACTGGCGTTATTTTTACAATTCCACGGCGACATAAATACATACAAAATAAAATCAGAATGTTCTATGCCTTCATAACGTTTGAAAACATTTTGTACACCGGGACTTGTGACTGTATTTTGCTATTGAATTGTCTGCAAGCTATAAATTCTGTTACCATTTGAATCAAAATAGATAGCCGAAATTTGCATTTTTATCTATTGGATCCAATAAATCCATTACCGTTTCAACAAAAATAGTGTCCATCCGCAGGGAACGCCAATTCCCCGTTTTATTAGTGAAGAAAAAATAGTCGAGCTCGTCATGGTTAAAGTTATAATGAATTTAAATTTACATCGTTTCGATTTTGATAAAAAATAAAATAAAAAAAACAAATACAAAAATCTTAATTGCTGTTTGTAGGTAAGATAAGATGATACAGAACATTTTAAAAGTTGCCCCATACAAACTGGCCTCTGCGAGAGGCATGCAATATGTCTGGCAAGACAATTTGTTGTAGTCTTAATTTATAATGAAAAAAATTAAATAATAAATATTGGTGGTGGACAATTCACACACAACACCATCTGACCCCAAACTAAGAACAGCTTGTAAGATGGCAGCCAGATAGCTGATATAATACTTATATAGTTCTAAATACATACTTATTATACATAGAAACACCCAGACACAATACAAAATAAATATTTGAATTCATCACACAAATATTTGCACTGGTGGGAATCGAACCCACGACCTTCGGCTTCGCAGGCAGAGTTACTACCCACTAAACCACGAGGCCAGTCAAATAGTCAGCTGATTAAAGTCTTCTTCCTCATCTTCTATTCATTTCTGGTTCTTTACCCCTAACCAAAAAAGGGGTGTTATAAGTTTGACGTTGATGTCTGTCTGTCTGTCTGTCTGTCTGTCTGTGTGTGTGTCTGTCTGTGGCACCGTAGAGCTCAAACGGATGGGCCGATATCGATGCGGTTTTTTATTTGAAAGTTAATATCCGTGCGGATGTTCTTAGCTATGTTTGGTTAATATAGATTCAAGATGGCCGCCGCCACAAAATGGCGGACAAAATATTTCTTCACAACCTACCTCAATATGGGTTTCAAATGAAAAGGCTTGACTAGTAAAATACACTATAAAAAATCAAATCCAAGATGGCCGCCACCACAAAATGGCGAATTATATTATTTTTTTCACTACTACCTCAATATGGGTATCAAATGAAAGGGCTTGACTAGTAGAATGTTGTAAGGATAACAAATCTGAGGTAGTCGGGGGTTAGTCAAAATTTTTAATTTTGTTCTTGTTGTTTATGTCATCTGATTCTTCATCTTCGATTCATTTCTGGCTTCTATTTGATTGTGATATATATATGTATGAGATAAATGCTTGGTAAGCACAATTTCGCCATCGTCTTGTGTTTCATCAGGATATTTATTTAGATAAATACTGAGTTCACAAAGGTTGATTGATAAGTTAGCATTATTACCATAGGATCCAGAGATTAGTACTTACCAAGTACCAAATCCCAGATACCCATCTTAAGTAGGTTCAAGCCATTGCCGGAGGGTATACCGCCTAACTGAAACTGTCTTAGCTTTGATCTTTGATAGCTTTGATTGCTCTCTCTTTTCTTTTCGTTTGAAATGATAGAGACAGCATTAGCAAAATCATAGCCGATTTAGTTAGGCGACAGAAGAGCGGGTCCTGCCTCACACCCCAGCCACTGCCTAAGTACCTGGGTACCGGGACTCGGCAAAGATCTAGTGGGCAACGTTTTTACAGCATGCACTAGGGCTACCAGTATTGTGCGATCCAGGTCCCCGCTAAATGTAGACATTAAATAACAATATTGTAAGCTTTGAACCAGATAAGATATAACATCTTAGATGTCGAGGTGATGAGCGCAGCGCAGTGCTAGGTAATGATTTGGACTCTTCATGTTCCAGTAGCTGCGTGTCACTGTGCTGTTATGTGGCTGGCATGTTGCTTACCATCAGGCACATGTCCTGCTCGTCTCGTCACTCTTTATAAATAAAAAAAAATAATAAAAATTAACTATTGTATTTGCATGCCCTTTTTAAAGCTACCGAATAAGCTTTTTTTCTATTTGTGTTTTATACTATAGAGATAGAGTGAAGGAGCAAGCAGAACATGTACGTGATGGTAAGCCATTATTCCGCAACGCCGTACAAAAATGATGCAACAAGGAGAAATGAGCGAGAGTTGCAACAACCTCTTCACCTGCACTCAGTTGGACAGCTTACAAGTGACGGCATAGTGCTGAATCTTATTACTTTATACCCTTCTATCATCCTACATAGGTCTCCTGGTGGTTCATTTGACCCATACATTTTGTTCACGGGCCTGTTTGTAGTCTGCTAGTGTAAACTTGGCTGAGTTTGGGGTTAGATGGTGTTGTGCGAGAAATGTCTCCCAATATATTGTTTTATATTTGTTTGCTTTGCACCATAGCACACATGAAATCTATATATATAAAACTCAAAGGTGACTGACTGACTGACTGACTGACATAGTGATCTATCAACACACAGCCCAAACCACTGGAGGGATCAGGCTGAAATTTGGCACACAAGTAGATGTTATGACGTAGGTATCCGCTAAGAAAGGATTTTGATAAATTCTATCCCCAAGGGGGTGAAATAGGGGGATGAAAGATTGTATGAAACTTTTTATTCCTTTGGCATATTTGCATGAACTTTCATGTTCATATAAATTGAGTTCGGCTAAAATCATGGGGTACGTATTACAGCGTTTATCGAAATTCAACTCTCAAAGGGATGAAATAAGGGATGAAATTTTGTATCGAAACGTTTTATTCCTTGGGCATATTTGCATGAAATTTCATATAAATTGAGTTTGGCTAAAATAATGAGGTACGTAATACAGCTTTTATCGAAATTCAACCCTCAAAGGGTGAAATAAGGGATGATGAGTTTGTATAGAAACTTTTATTCCTTGGGGATATTTGCATGAAATTTCATATAAGGTGACTTCAGTTAAAATCATGAGGTACGTATTACAGCGTTTATCGAAATTCAATCCTCAAAGGGAGAAATAAGGGATGAAATTTTGTATCGAAACGTTTTATTCCTTGAACATATTTAGTGTGGCCAAAATAAAGAGTTGTGTATCACATTTTTTCAAAATTTAACCTCTAAAACGAGTTAAATAGGGGATGAACGTTTTATAAAATAAATATTAAACGCAGCGGACATACACTTAGGACATTCTTAAAATATTTCACACACGTATTATTTTTATAATGTAGGCAGCCACCAAGGAGGATTTCTCAAAATTCAACCCCTAAAGAGATGAAATAGGGATAAAAGTTTGTATGAAGCTTTTATTCCTAAGACATAATTGCATGAAATTTCATTAAATTATGTTTGGGTAATATCATGAGGTATGTATTACAGTGTTTATCAAAATTAAACCGTGAAAGGGTGGAATAAGGGTTGACAATTTGTACAAAACTTTTTATTCCTTGGACATATTAGCATCAAATTTTGTAAGAGTTGAGTACGGCCATAATAATGACTTACGTAGTACATTTTTATCAATTCATTCTCTAGGTTTTAAAATAGGGGATGAAAGTTTTATGATAACACACAGGACGTACCCTTAAGACATACTTAAAATTTCACACACGTATTCTTTTTTGACGTAGGCATCGACCAAAGGAAGGTTTTTCAAAATTCGTATGAATTGATTTCAGCTAGCATCACGAGGTACATATTACAACATTTATCAAAATTTAACCCTCAAAGGGGTGACATAAGGGTAAACTATCATAGTTTTTATGAAACTTTTATTTCTTGTACATATTTGCATCAAATTTTGTAGAAATGGAGTACGGCCTAAATAATGAGTTATGAGTACATTTACTTCCAAAATGTAACCCATAAGAGGGTAATATGACATTCTTAAATTGTCACATACGTATTCTTTTTATGACGTAGACATATTCACTAAGGACGGATTTCTCAAAATTCAACGCCTAAAGAAAATATGTATGAAAGTGTGTATTATGAAACTTTTTATTCCTTGGACATATTTGAATGAAATTTCGTATAAATTGAGTACGGCTAATATGTGTAATGAGTTATGTGTTTCAGTGTTTTTTTTTCAAAATACATCGTCTAATGTAGTAAAATAAGGGAAAAAAGTTTGTGTGAACATTTTTATTTCTTGTGACATATTTGCTTTAAGCTTTGTAGGATATGAGTACGGAAAAAATAATGAGCTATGTAAAACAGAGTTTTCCTAAATTTAATCCCAAAGAAAGTGTATGAAAAGTGGGTATGAAAATTTTATATATTATAAATAATATTACGCACAGGAGACATTGTATTTACATGTGTGAAAATGTAAGTATATTTATATTTTATGAAGCAAACAAGAAAGAAGGATATTTTTCAAATTCATACTAGGTACGTAATAGTGGATAAAATTTTGTACGGACTTTAGACATGTTCTAAAGACTATAACGAAAAGCTTTGACGGACTACTTTTGTTACAATAACGCCTAGGCTGTGAAAGGCGTTCACAAACTAAGTGGAGAGATACTCTAAGACGTTGCCTGAATGGATTTTCATGATGATTACAACGCTGGTGTTTCCAAATTGAGACTGAATCGGTTTCTTCTAGGATAGCAAGCTCTACCGTAGACCACATAATCACTTAACTTAAGGCGACATTGCGGTCAAGAGTAAACCTATTATAGCAGTTAAAACATTTATTTGCATGAACATTAAAATAATGAGCGTATTAGTTTTCCAAAATTCAACCCCTGAGATGGTAAAATAGGAATTAAAATACATAATAACGCATAAACTACCCTTAGACCTATTATAGACGAGCATTAGTTATGTTATTATTTGACGCTCATGCTATCAAAGTAGGAATCTACAATAAAAAACTTACTGAACGCGAGCGAAGCCGCGGGTTAAAGCTAGTTAATTATAATTCTAAAGAATTAACACCCATAAAACTAAATATTGAGATAAATTTATAATAATACCTATAAAGTTTGTTGTTGAAAACATAATTCAGAATGTTTTACGAAATCAAAACAACAATGAAATTAAACCTCGGAAAATAAGGGATTATTATTATTTATTTATGCATTTCTTTATTCGTGAGTACCTACAAAAAAAAACGTCTAAAAAGTAAGTTATAGCGGCCAATAGACAGGGCTGCCGCGCATGTAAATAACTCAATGGTTTTGAATAAAATGACCTCATTCACACAGAAGTGGATCAGATTGGCAAAATAACTATCACCTTGTTGAAAACATGAAACAGGATTAAAACAAAAATACACTAAGATTTATTTTCTAGTAAAAAAGTAATTTTTATACGTAGAAGAGCGGGTACTACATTTAATGGGAAGTAAAATTAACAGCAACATTTTGACTTACCCCTAGCGCATCTTTCTGAATTGCCAATTTCTACATTTAACGTTATAGGTACAAATCTACAGATGAGGGTTTAAAGAGATACAGTGATTTTTTAAACTAAGTAAAATATAACAAATAAAAATACAACAGCAGGTATACGTACTTAATAAGAACTATTAACAATCTTGGTGTCTTCAAATCGAGAGTAAATCTGTAACTTTTAGGTAAGCACGCCTTCATCATAAACATCAATTAGAAAAAAAAACATACATATGGTCAAATTGAGAAACCTTCTTTTTTGAAGTCGGTTAAAAAGAAGAAGAAAAGATACACTCCATATGCGACAAAACCAGTATATTACAAAAAAACAGTAAAACTAAATATCAGTTACAGTACTATGTAACAGCATCCCGTTTCCCGACTAACAAATTGGCATGAATTGTCACTTGTATCTCGAAAAAAAGTCCCGGTTTTTAGAGTCGAGAATAAACTGCGAGCGTCAGTAGTATTTTCAACATGACAACTTTGATAAGCCATCGACGGACGGTCGCGGCGGTTTCGACGCCACTCCACAGTTTTTGTTTGTCAAATGACGGCGGTCGCGATAGTGCATTTCACTGTTATAGCTTTCAATCAAAGATAAAAATTGAACGGTTAAATGTTGGGATGGTATTTTTTCACTTTACTGTCAAGGAGTAATAATGAACGCTTGTGCTGACCCGAAGACACCCCTAAAATATAAATGGCCCGCTTTAATCACTAAGAAATACTTGCGATATATGTATACCATCTTAGATATTAGGGTGACGAGCGCAGTGCAGTGCTAGGTAATGATTTGGACTCGTCATGTTCCAATAGCTGCGTGTCACTGTGCTGTTATCTGGCAGGCATGTTGCTTATTATCAGGCACATGAAATGCTCGTCTCGTCACTCTTTATTTAAAAAAAATATGTTATTCAACTTTAACGCAATGACAGTAGTTTGTAAAAACACTTTATGTAATTATTAATTGCTAGGAGCGCTCTGCAGTGTTCCCGTGTAATGTAATTTTGCCGGGATAAAAAAGGGCAAGGGACCCGTCCCTTGCCCTTTTTCAACATTTGAGCAACAAACATTCATACATTGTCATGTATTTTATTTGATTATTCGTAGGATTAGTACGACTAGCAGCGCCCTACGATTTCACCAGCGCAATTATCGTTCCCCTAATTTTCTCGTGATATAAAATAGCCTATATATTATATGAGCGATGGAAACTCTGGACCGGATTAGGTGGAAGGAATTCTTTGCCCAGCAGTGGGACAACTGAGGTTAATTAAAAGAGCTGCATTCCAAACTATAATTTACTGTGTTCCAAATTTCATCTCAATCCGTTTAAATATTCCGACGTGGTTGAGCAAGTTGGTTGAAGTTTTCACTTCACTGTGATGTTAAGGGGCGATGCATTCAGTCTACGGCAAAGCGAGTTTCCCTAGAAGTAACTGATTTACTCTCGAGATGAGGGGACTGTAAACGGTGCCTCTAAATAAAGTCAATAATTTGTTTTACTTAATTCTTCGCCTTTCAAATGTGTCAAGACAATTTTGTACACTTAAAATTGCAAAGAAAGCAAATGAAAATTAAAGCAAACAAAAACAAAGCAAGCAAAAGGAAGAAAACAATAAGAACACGGGCTTAAATATAACATCTATATCCTAGCAAAAGGAAGACAACAATTGCTTAAATATAACAGATATCACCTAGCATTTATAGATCAAATCTTGTGTATTTATTTGTATAAGTAAGTCGCTCCACTGTGCGTCAGGCACGTGGCAGTAAAGTTGTCATCGACACACGCCCCACAGTGCTATGCGTGGGGGAGAGGACATCAAAGTTTGTGGACAAACATACATACATGTCTTGTTATGTTGACATTATTAATGAAACAAATATATTTGAAACATGTACATATTTGTATAAGATAAATTTTATAATGGGCAGAGCTTTTATTAACAATATTTAATTTGGTCTAAAAAAAAACGAAACAGATTTCAATTTAAAATTAACTGAGTCGTAGGACAAAATTTCCTATTTTTTATTAAATTATACAAACAGTTGTTTCAATGAGACAGCGAGGTAGACCAAACAGGTACGTACGTCATCAGCTGCTACATTGATTTGTATAAAATTTCTCTTAAATATGATCTACCAAACAAAAGAACCTTCCAAATTGATTGCACGTAACATACATTCAAACAAACACTAAATCAAAATGAGACCCTTTGCTTTTTTAAGTCTTTTTGAATTTACTCACCATTCTTGTCTTTCTATACTTTAACCTGTTTTCCATCTCACGGTTGCCTGGAAGAGATTGCTTTTAACGATAAGGTCGCCATTTGCTACTATATTTTAAAGATTGATTTTTTAAGTGGTTTGTTTTATTAAGTGCAATAAAGAGTTTATCTATCTATCTCACCGAAATAAAATTATAAATCGTATTTGATTTAAAACGAAGAATTTCTTTATACTTTAATATCCTCTTCAAACACAGTCCGCATCTCAATGACGATTAAATTCTATGGAAAAGACAACGCGAGTAATAGCGGCCACAAAAGAAATCAGAAATGAACTCACAAAGAGCATAATACAAAGTAAAATAATAATTACCAGGAACGCCTGAGGGAGTCACAGATAAACCCGCATCCGTATATCAGTGGGAGCGGACTCAGGTGGGGGGTACACCGTTGTCTTACCCCACCTCTTGTGAACAGTTTTCACATTTTTTGTACATTTTTTTTTGATAAAACCTGCCATGTGTATTTTTAAAATACGAGTAAATAATTGGTTTCTGTCTTGCCTCAGATACGTGAATAGAAATCGGTTTCTATAAGGTAAGCACGCTCCATCGTAGAGCGTAATTTAAGCCAAAATGTCGGTCAAACGCAAATCTAACGAAGTAATAAAATTAAAAGGACATAATAATATACAAGTACCAGCCTCACATATTCGACCTACCAGCGACTCATATACATTAATCTTTTTGCTTTCATAAAAAAAATTAAACGAGACAATTATCAATAAACATTGATAATTTTTGCTGTTGGTGAACGCGCGCATCAATACTAATATTTATTGTACAGCTGATGAAATGACGATTAAATTCTATGGAAAAGACAACGCGAGTACGTTAAGCGACTACAAAATAGATTGTTGAACTGCGGTAGTCACAGGAATTACCTGACCGACTTCAAAAACGCTTTCGCCGTTGGATATGTATGTAAGTGATCCACGAGTGCTACAGACTATATAATATAATGTATCACGGGTTAAGCCGGGACGGGCCGCTAGTCGTTAATAATTCATTTTCATAATTTTATCTTAGATCGTTAAAATAAGTAAGTATAACTTCGATAATACAAAACTATTTAATAAATACAGCATTGCCCCTTTTAGTCGCAGTCGTTAGTCCGTCCACACATTCAGGTACGATCTTTGTAAATAAAATTCAAACTTTTTATTAAATTAGTAATCTGAGTACAGACATCAAAAGGAACCTTCCTATTTATGCGAATAATTTTTAAGATGGCATACCTAAAACTATTTATTTCTTTAAAAAAACGAGAAATTTTCTTTCATATTATTTACCTTGACATAAATTTGAAACGGGATTACGCAAGTTAGTAAATTACTTTTATAGTACATTTTGCACCTCAACAAACAATTTATACAAAGCGACTAATGAGCGTGATAGATACTTGATTGTGCTTGTAAATTTTATTGCTATTATTTTTATACGAAAAAGGCTGATGTATCATTTTTCAGATAAAAATAATAGTAAATTGAATCATTTAAAAAATACATATTGGAATATTTTTAAAATAAGACGAAATTCACACAGCTCACTAACTTTAATAAAATTAATAATACGAGTAAATTGATACCATCATCGACGTACATTTATGTATTTTGATGACATTACAAAACCCAGTCCAGCATTTTATTTTGGAAATTCACGACTTTGAAGGAAAGAGGGTGACCAAAATCGGTTAACACAGTCAAAAGTTATGTGATACAAACAGAAAAACAATCTTAATTATTAAGTCTACAGTTAAATAAACGAAAGTCGATGTTTGATTACAAGAAACTTACCAAGATCATGCAGTGCAGTATCCAGCACAAATAGAAAATACAAATACAAAAATCTTTATGATTGAAATCGAGAATGATAATTATATCTAACTATCCAATTCGCAGTCTCTTGGGAGGATTTTTTAATTTAAAAACTAGAGCATCTGCATCTCAGGGGCTTATGACCTATGATGTCATTTGTTTTTTTTTACATTTAGATTTTTCTCCTAGTCCAAGACAAAATATAGTATGTCTTAGGAATTATTATGGATTAGGAGAAGTAAAGGAAAGTAGGAGGAGTAGGAAACATTTTCAACGTAAGTACATTTAGGTAGTTTTCTTCTACGTCGCAGCTTTCCAGCTCAGAACCTCCACGACCGCATTTCTGACTCTGATGATCTGTAAGTCGATGATCAATATGGTTAGTCGAACTCCAAAGTAAATATATCTTTTTACGTAGAAGAAAGATAAATGCATTTACGCGTACTTTTTCGCATTAAGGAGACGATGGGGTAATGTCGGCCTTGGCACCACGAGTTGCGCTCTTCCCGACCAAAACATCTTTGGCGCATAGGGCGGAATGCAGAGACGCTCTTGTATTCATTTGGAAACCTGCTTTTTTTGTGTTTTGCTTGCTTTCTGTTTGCTCGTAACCAGGTCAATCTTCGAGACATTAATAAAAAATATTGTATCAATAGTTTTTGTAGGACATCACTTTTATAAGTTTTTCTCAACTTCAAGAAAAGTCCTTCTAATATAAAAATAAAATGGTTTTGTGGGATGTGGAACCATAACACGTTGTGCATAAGATTACAAAACCATTTCAAATTATCATTTAACACAATTTTTGTTGTCGAAAATCGCTCCCAGAGTCCCAAGTTCAAATAGTTTCATTGAAGAAACAAGAGTAGTAATAACCGGCC
This sequence comes from Ectropis grisescens, assembly GCA_017562165.1. Classification (NCBI taxonomy): domain Eukaryota; kingdom Metazoa; phylum Arthropoda; class Insecta; order Lepidoptera; family Geometridae; genus Ectropis; species Ectropis grisescens. Next base: position 29,643,088 of record CM029776.1, on the reverse strand, counting down.
TTGTGCCTTGACCTGAGGCTATTTACGCCATAATTTGGTCTGAGCAAGTCCATTTCTGGAGCAGCGGTAAGTGGACAGCCTCGATATAAGTTTTCGTACTGAGGAAATTTACGAAAATATTCATAAATTGAACATACTCAAATTTGATGGCTGGAATTGCTCGCGAGGTTTTTATTACGTAAAACCAATATCCAAACAAAATGAGTGCAGTTTGAGAGATAAAGTAGTCACAGCTCTTTCAATAGAGGAACTAGAAGATAAATTAAATATTGTAATTGGCGGCTTAAATTCATGGTTTAGTGCCAACGATTTTATGTTAAATTAAAAAAAGACTCACTTCATTCACTTTTGTCTATCGGGCCACCACACAAAACCGCTTAAAGTCTCGCTAAACGGTGTTAGGATTGAGCAGGTACGGACCACCACATTTTTGGGGTTCGAGATTGATCGCTGCATGACGTGGGAACACCATATCGACAAGATGTGTGCTAAAGTTAGCAGAGTATCCCGAGTGGTGTTTGCGGAAGTGTCACGCGCATGTTACTTCGCCACAGTGCATTTTCGGTTACAATACGGCGCCGAGATATACGCGCGCGCTGCCGACTGGGAGCGTGCGTTCCGCGCCCAAAAACGAGCCGTACGTGCCATCATTGCCGTATCGCAATGTACATCCGTAAGACCATACTTCAAAGAGCTTGGGATACTTACGTTACCTGCTATCTTGATATACCAAGTGACTGTCTATGTCAGAAATAATCTAGAATCGTACAACACGCGAGGAGAGAGACATTCTCGTAACATACGCAACGCCGACAAGTTGGATGTTATACCACACTCTCTCACGAGGTCACAGAAGTTGACTCACATCATGGGACCGGAAGTTTATAACACTCTTCCGAATATAGTTATATCGGCCCCAAGTTTTGGCAGCTTCAAAAACAGATTAAAGTGCTGGCTTATCGGTTAAGCTTTTTATAGTTACAGCGAATTTTTAAAGAGTGATGCCAAAGTTCCCACAAAAATGTAAATAAATAAATTTGACATGGGTCAATAGACTTATATTAAAACCATATTTTTTTTTTTTTTTTTTTTTTAAATATAGAGTGACGAGACGATCAGGTCATGTGCCTGATGGCAAGCAACATGCCTGACACATAACAGCCCAGTGACAAGCAGCTATTGGAACATGAAGAGTCCAAATCATTACCTAGCACTGCACTGCGCTCGTCACCCAGAGATCTAAGATCTTATATCTCTAAGCCCTGTAATTTCTCTGGAAACATTGCCCTACATTGCAAATATTATACTTGTATAATGCTTGACAGTTTTCTGTACAATAATTATTATAATACAGCAAAGTAGTAATTTCTAACTTTGAAAGTGTATACAATTTGTATGTTCTTTCTTTTGTTTTTGTTTTTTATTAATTGACGTGTAAATTGTACATTTATGAATAAAGTACTTTGACTTGGACTTTAAAGTTAAATCATAACATTTTAATGCACGCACAATTTTAGAATAAATTTAAAATTTTAACGTGCTACACCTGAAAATTTTACTGCGGTTTATTCGTAATTTTTTGTTTAAAAATAATTTAACTCTGACTTGGTATCGGCTATTTCTTTAAATACTCTGTCTTTTCAGGTTTTTCACGTTTTCAGTTTACAGACAGGAATGTCAACAGCCAAAGTTTCGTGTTAGTAAAAATATGAAATAATTTAGCAAGATGTTGTACTTTTTGATTCTAAATGAATACACAAGTAAAACAAGTGACGAGTATAGCTTGTTATAAATGCGTAACACATCATACATTAAGTAATATATTTTTACATTAATGACACAACCACAATTCATTATTTTATGTACAGTAAGGAAAAATAATTAAAACTTATTAAAGATACAATTTTACAGTTTCATAAATTTAATCATAATAAAAATACTTAATAAACCATACTGAAATTATTTAAAATCTCGTTAAAAATTACGAAAGATTAAACTTCGTTTAGTTTTTTTTTAATCTACCACCTTGGCCCAATTAAGTCTTATTACAGTGCGCGAACACCTCAAATTAATTAATATCAGAATTAAAGCAAAATGAAAGGCCAAAAACCTCATCCGTGTAAGGTTAAAGCACAAATGATTGTACTGACATCTCATTAGCTTAGCGGAGCGATCCGCCGCGGGCCATATCGGGCGGCGGCGCATGTCATGAGAGGAGCGGGTAGCGTGGCGTCACATAGGGCTGGAGCTTTGTAAATATACAATAATTATATAGAAACACTGCGGCCAAACAGGTACATCTCCTTATACAACGGAAATACTTATTATATATTTTTTTTTCCTTGGCTGTGAAGTGTAATGGCCTGTGGTCGTCCGACATGAAAAAGTTCTCCAAACAACTGTCGAAGCGGTTGGTTCTCTTCTCAGGGGATCTCAGAGCTGGCACTTACTTCGCCCAAAACTGAATATCGCCATCCAACGGGGCAACGTTGCCAGCGTTCTGGAAACCCTGCCGCGCGGTAGCGATCTCGATAGCGTGTTTGATTTGTAGGTATGATTTGTAGTTTTTTAGTAGATGTAATTTGGAGTTTTTTTTTAATTTACGATTTGTAAATAAATAAATTTTGCTTACCTTTGTATTGTTTATTATCAAAATAAATAACAGTTTAAAAAAATATAGAAACACTATTATATTATAGTGGAAAATGTGAGAGACAAAATCCCAATATCATTTAGTTCATCATCAATTTTATTATTATAAATTTACGTTAATCGTTTTTGGCATAAATTTAGTAATTATTATCATGAGGCAATCATATGAGTATAAGGAGCCCTAAATTTTACACTAAGTGAAACCTTGCGTCGTGCTATTGAGTGTTATTTTGATGATTAAAATATAGATGTGATATTACAAAAAACCAGGTCTTAAATTTGTACTTGCTCAAACTAGCAAAATCAAAATTATCATCAATTTGGCATTGTTTTGTTTTGGTTTTAGTTTTGGTCAGACGTCATCGTGTACGAAGAAAAGTCAAAGTTCCACAAGCAGCGCTCCTTGGTTCCAATTATAAAATAATAAATTCAATTATTTTCAATTACTTTCATTTTCTTGAAATTAAAAGTGTAACATAAGTTATAGTTAGAGTAACAATTATGTCAACTTCCAAAATAAAAATGAAATTGCTTCAGGCTGTCTGTAACTCCTTAAAATACAAGAAATTTTGACATGAACTAATAAACTACAAGCCCGTGAACAAAATTTAAGGATCAAATGAACCACCAGGAGGCCTATGTAGGATGATAGAAAAGTATAAAGTAATGATTCAGCTTCTACACTATGCCATCACTAAGGTTTCTTTCTTTACCTTTCTGTCATCCTACATAGGTCTCCTGGTGGTTCATTTGACCCATAAATTTTGTTAAGGGCCTGGCATTTTATATTAGTTAATTTGTCACCATTAACGTCAATTAAACTGTGCAATATATATGGCATACTGTGAGAGGACGAGAGAAATGGTGTAAAACTATTATGTACTGGTATCCGAGAGACAGAAAGAGAAACCGAGGAAGACCATTTAGGAGATGGGTGGACGACATAAAAGCAGTTGCAGGGAGTACATGGACCAGAACAGCTGAAAACAGGAGTCTGTGGGGGCAGTTGGAGGAGGCCTATGTCTATAATAGACAAACAGATAAAAATGATAATAACTCAACTATTTAAATTTATTTATTAATTTATAAAAGAAAATATTTTATTTCATATAATTGTTATTATTTTAAGCATATTTATGTAATTATCAATCAAATGAAATAATGATTGTGCATGTGAAATTTACGTACCTATTTGTCTGAATAAAGGCTCTTTTTATTTTATTAAACTGTACAAATCGCGGTGGCTTATCTGTACATGGCCATCAACCAGCCCACACTTGACCAGCGTGGTGGATTATAGGTTGACTCTATTTTTGTGAGAAAATATCACGAGCCCTATCAGTGGGCTGCTTGTGTGTATGTGTGATGTAATTATACATATAAATATGAAGAAATATTTGTAAAGCAGCAGTTATGGGTTAGTTTCTACTAATCGCTGTATCTTGTAACTCACGGCACATCATAAGGCGGGGTACACACTACACCACACATCTGTATTTTTGCCGATCAAAGGATCGTTGTTGCTGACGTCCGTTTGAACCGTTTATCAAATTAGCAAGCTTCCTTTCCTATACAAAAATGTGTCTATCACAACCATTGCTCCAAGATTTTAAAATTAATATTTCTTGGGTATTGTTTGTGTTTGTTTGATCCTTTCTGCGGAATGTATCGCAGGTACACAAAATAAGAATTAAATTATGATAAAATTATTCTGTTTTTGAATAAATGTTTGAAATGCGATTCAGTTATTGTTTTGCTTCTGTACATACATAGAGTATCTAATGTTAAATCACAGTATAACAGTGGGTCCAAAAATGTATTTACGCTGCTTTAGCATTCTCGTAATAAATATACAAATTTGTACAGCACCATGCTGACCTATGGAAGCCAGATAGCTGATATCCTACTACTATTCTAGTAGTATAGTTATAATGCTAAAGTTTGTATATTGTTGCTCAATCTATTGATTTTGTTGATTGTGATTGAGAAAGATCACGTAGACTACTTTTCATCGAAGTAAAGTTACGGGAACGAGAACTAAGCAAAACTCCGGTGAGTCCTGATACTCGTAGTAATGCACCTTTATAGGTCAGATAAAATGTTTGATTAACTAACTTGATCATATTTTAGACGGATTGTTAATATTATGTGCTTACAATTTTTCTTAAAACTGTTTTTTTTTTCGATTTCTAATATTAAAAAAAATCACGATTTGTTAGTATTACAATTAACGTGGTTATTACACATATTTAATTGGATAACGGGACACGTATATACACCACTTTACGTATTTACGTAGGTATATCTGTGCCAAACGGGCAACCATCGCGCGCGTGCACTCTCCTTGAAAAAGGCCGCCGGACGCGGCCGAAACTCGAGTCGGATTAACCGACCGTATATATATACGCGAGTGTCCCGTTATCCAATTAACGATTTGTGTTAATATTTATTTTTTGTTTAATAAGTTTTCAGATAATAATGTCTAAAATTACTCGTAGAAAGTGAGCATCAACTCCCAATATAATTTTTTATGGTTCCGTACCTCGAAAGGAACAAAACGGAACCCCTCATAGGATTACTTTGCTGTCCGTCCTTCGGTCTACCAAGACCCCTTTTCTCACGAACTCGTGGAGATATCAAGCTGAAATTTGTATAAAATACTCAGGTCTACTGTTCCTTGAAGCTGTGAAAAAATAAAATATCTGAACTAACGTTTTAAAAAGATACAGCCGTTTATGTCGTAAATTTTCGACATTTGCAAGAGAATCAAAACCTTCTACTACTTCCCGTGAACTCAGAGTCTTGAAATTTGGTACAAATCAACAACTTATAACACAAATAAAGGAATAATTACGAGAAGCGTAAATTTTTAGTTGCATCTTATAATAAAAATATTAAAGTCAAAGTCAAAGTACTTTATTCATAAATGTACAATTTACACGTCAATTAATAAAAAATAAAAACAAAAGAAAGAGCATACAAATTGTATACATTTTCAAAGTTTGAAACGACTACTTTATTGTATTACAATAATTATTGTACAGAAAACTGTCAAGCATTATACGAGTATGTCTTTATTGCAATTGTACTAACCTATGTCAAAATTATTTATTTAACTTAAAAATACCATAAAGTTTACTTAGTAGGTACCTACATAAATATACCTACTGATTTGTACGGAGCCCTCGATGCGCTAATTTAAAAATAAAGAATAAATCCCTTTTGGCCAGTTTTTTTTTTTATCGAAACCAGTCAAAAAGCTTATAGACAATCAATAACTTTACTGACTTCAAAAGTATGAATATCGTCGCAAAGTTCACAGAAGTCGCGAGTTAATCGCATATATTTTGGAGAGTGTGCCACTGATCTGCATGATCTAACTCGTACTTCCTCTGTTATTATAAAGAGGTAGAAACAGAAAACCTCACTCTAAACAACATCACTGAACAACACAGTCCTAAGGGTGGGGTCTATTGAGGTACTATTAAGTAAAACACTTTGTATAGTCCTCTGAATTTGTTTATTTGGTAATTCATGTAAATAACCTGCGGTACGTGTAGCACTTCGATACCGCGATGTAGCTTTGCGTCTGAAGCGACACTAGCTACATCTGATTTGATTACTGCACATTATTAACATTATTAATACTGAACTACCGTTCATAGATGGCGGTTAAAGTTTTATACAAGTAAAAATAAAGCAACACCTAGTTTTTGCCCCATTTTCTAAACAAATTGTTTTATTTTTATTTCAATTTAAAATTTAAATTTAAACCTCTACGAGATTTAATATTGCTGATTTTTTTAATCAAGTATTTCAATCGATAAGTATACCAATTTCTGACTATTTATACAAAATTCATGCTTATTTCAAACACACTTAATCATTTAAATTGTGGTATAAGAAATGCAATTTTAGATATTATGCACACTGTTCGTTTCATAAATATTTATAAGAGGAAGTACATAACCGGACTATGATATCATTTGTATTTTAGGAAAAGCATAAGTTTGGCAACAATTTATCAGACATGCCATATTAAGAAAGTGAAAGTACTACAAGTCAATAAAATACATTTTGGATAACACAAAATGTTTTTTATTGCTTCACAATTGCTTGAGAAAAAGCACTAATTTATATTTTAGTCTAGACGTTAATATAGAGAGGTATTTATAAATATGTCATGTTTAATATGACATATGAAAATAACGTTCTCTGATATCTCCTATTATTTTAAATAAAAAATGACAGGGCGATCAAAATATGAGTCTAATGATAAGCAACAAGCCTACCCAAAAAACACAGTGCACCTAATTTTTGGACGTGGAGTACTCTTGACACTGCTCTGCGCTTGACGTCATCATCCAGATATATAGTATATATTTAGTTATAAGAAGATTTATCTCTCACGCTTCGAAAAGAGAGTGCTCTTTTCAAAATCATAATGCGTAATGCCGCTAACTTAAAAACGGCAAAGAAAAACAACGGGAGGTCACCGAAATGTACCTAGAATCTTTCAAAGTCATGTTTCGTCCACCAACCCGCATTGGGCCAGCGTGGTGGATTATGGCCTTGATCCGCTCCTTGCGAGAGAAGGTTCCGAGGGCCAGCAGTGGGAACATTTAGTGGGCTGCTTATGTTATCTCTTTACTCTGTAATTTCTCTGGAAATATTGCTCTTAAATCCGGAACACAACAATGTTTGCATATTGCATGACGTTGGAATTTTTGGCAAAGATATTTTACCAGGCAGACTCTACAAGGAGTCCACCACAGCAGACTTCCTGTCAATAGATCTAAGTATGACTATGATATGAGTTACAATCTTGGTGTTTTCAAATCCAGAGTGAATCGGTTTCTTCTAAGTAAGCACGCTCCATCGTAGATCGCATCATTGCTTAATATCAGGCGAGATGGTGGTCAAGGGCGAACCTATTATTGTTAAAAAAAATGTCCCATAATACATCATAGCAACTAAATAAATTGACAATGTTAATTTATAGCCATATTTTTCGATTAAAATTCTGAACCAAACCTATTTTTATGGCGTAATCTTTCATAAAACACTACAAATTTTCGCCACACCTTCAACAAGCCAATATTTCGAAGACAACGTATCGATCCGACATCGTACATTCAGACAGGCGATCAGCCATAAACTAGTCGCGATGTTACGAGAGAATGCTCACTAGCCCCCTATCGTAAGCCCCTTTAAGCCCTAAATTTTGTTGCTTACTGATTTAATGACGTCAGAGGACGCCCTCTATCGAATGTCAACTGACATCGTTTGAACCCACTTACTTAGAAAACAGCACATGTCAAAATCCAAACAAAAGACTGTCAACTCTACACACCACACATAAAACTCGATTTCTTTTGTCTATTTTGGAGGATTTAGGCAATGAGTCGGTGTGAACATCGCATAGGTTAGATATTTGAGTCACGAATCCATTTTATGACTAATTCCATAACTTTGTATGTGAATTTCGGGATCAGGTATGGATCGGGTGTGTTTACATAGCCGTATCTTCGGCGGGATCTCAGCGGGAAAGCGCCTCAGGCTCTGGTTTAGTGGAGGATCGAAGGACGAGATTGATTTGATTTTGATAAGCGAATTAAATTTTGTTGACAGGAAAAACTTTCATTAAAAAAATCGTACATTAGAATTTAATAAGACGCATCTTCAAAATAAATACTAAACAGATTTCGGAAAAATAATAATACACACAACGACCCTCAAACGAAACAACGATAATAAATCAATCAGTAAGTTTATCAGTTAATGAAAAAACTCACCAAACATTTTTCTCTTTTCCATTCAGACCACCCGACGTGATTGGGCAACAAACACTTAAACTTTCGAATTTAAAACACTAGTAGGATCCAATTACATTAAATCGATTCAAATTGATAATTTAAAGTGATTGCGAAGAACAAAAAGATCGTTACCATATCCACCTGCCCAAAATAATTTCACTTTCACTTCTCAGAACATCTGCAAGGCTGGATCGTGATTTTCGGTGATCAGTTACCAAGACACCAATATAGATTGACCTACGATTGCGCAGAATCACAGTCGAAAGTCTAGTCAAGATATACTGGTAAATACACGTGTTTTGGTTGTTGGTCTTTCAGAATACAGGCCCAAGACAGGTTTGAACCGTGCTTGTAAGTGATAAATAGTGATAAATATTTTGCCAAAAGTATCCATCTTCAGATCAATCTGTCAATCTGGACTGACGGATTGATGGGAAGCGAGAAAGTAGCTTAACACTTGTTTTTAACAAGTTATGAAATCGACTTTTTACTAAAGTTTTTTTAATCTGTCAAAATAGACTAATTAATCAATTTGCGCTTTGCTTATTTGAAATATTCTGAAAATAAAATTTAATTAATGACAGATGATTTTTACACGATTTAAACACGGTAATGATTCCGTAATTAATAATACCAGGGTAACATGCAATGTTATTTTTTCTAATGGCACCTATTTCAATTGATCTTAGATGGTCACTTGCATTTTTACCTTTATAAGTTTCCATTTGACATCTCACTTGATATTATGCATTGATGCGGTCCACGATAGAGCATGACGTAGAAGAAACCGATTCACTTTTGATTTGATGACACTAAGGTTGTAACTATCGGGAAAAACTGACTCGGGCAATGCATTCCAAAGCGCCTAGACGTTCTTATCACAAAAATAGAGTCAAAGCTATTCGTTCGAATTTTTGGAGTGTCAACATTGAAACGACGTCGTTTTTTTCGAGTTAAGAACAGTCCGATGTAAAAAAGAGCTAGGTATTATTAAATCATGCAGATCAGTTACCACAGAGACAATTACTCATTTGACTGATCGTACGACTCCCCCTCCGTAGCATTTTATAAGCATAATTGCACATCTAACCTACCTTTGAACCCGTTGATGTCTTTCTTTGCATCCTGCTCTGTCCTTAGAAGTTTGCATAACTATCTCGTTTTGTCCAGTCATTGGTGGAAAGTAGTGCCACGTGACATGGATATTCGGCTTATTACAGCGCGATTTTTACCTCGTCCTGCGCCCCCGCTGGTGACTTACGAATTGAAGCAGATTCGTTTAATTCCCGATCAACAGGGTGCTTAATCTATGAGTTACCACTACGGTTTGCAGAACTTTTAGCTAACGATGCGCTTATAAAAGTAACTTAGTTTTATATTTAGCATTACTGCAGTACGTATCATCACGGAATTACCAAACGTTATTTCAACTTACGGATCATACAATAACACTAAATTAATTACTTAACATGAAACAACCGCTAAATTATGTTAATTAGCTATAAATTACTAAATTAATTTATTGTCCGCTATTTATTTTTGTGTCAAGCGCATTCACGGGTGACATTTATGTGCATTTCGTGACTTTCCTATTTGATATAATGCACCTGATAGAATCGGTTTGTTTTGCTTATTAATACATGAAATAAGTTTTAATTTCATACTCTATATACTTTTTTTTTACTTTTATAGGTTTACACTTAACCGCCACCTCGCTTGATGTTAAACGATGATGCGGTCTACGATGGAGCGTTTTTACCTAGAATAAACCGATTCACTCTCGAATTGAAGACACAATTATTTTGTTTCGTGTTTGCAATAATGTGAGGACGTCATGGAAGTCGCGGGTGTGACTTGAACTCGCCTAGCACCGCCCTTATATCGCCTAAAGTAATCGGCTTTTCCATTGCTATTGTGATCTCTATCATTTCAAGCGGAAAGAAAAGAGAAACAAATATCAAAGCTAAGACATTTTTCGTTCGGCGGTCTACCACCTGGATAGAGCGGCATGGCAGAAAATGGAGGAGGCTTTCATCCATAATTGGGTGTCTAAGAAAGAAGTTGTGTAAAACAAAAATGTAATATAAATATAAAATTATCTGTAACATTAGGCCAATAAAGGCTATTTTATTTTATTTGCAATAATTTTGACAAGTTTCCTTTTATTTTATACTTAAACACCACACACGTAATTTGTTTAAAAAATATTTAAAAAGTCATTGTATACCCTAGAAAGACATATTAATTATATTTTGCAAAACACTAAAGATCAAAGTACTCGGACGTCATTTCGATATCCGGATATGAAAATAAAATGTGTTCAAAATGTCCTTCCGATTCGTTTAGGAATTCCAAACACCCAAACATAGGACATGTACAATAATAGTAAAATTTATAAAAAAAATAAACTTAATTAGCTACTTGCGTATAGCTTTTGGATATCTGACAATACCGAAGAGTTAAGATATTTTAACTTAATAAGTAGATCCCTTTACGAGGAAACTTAACCCGATCTTTTTATGAAAGCTCACAGATATTTCTAGATAAATTTAGAACCTAAGCAAATCAATAAAACATCGTTGAATATAATTACTTAGTTAACAGTTTTTTTAGTTTTTATAGTGTGAAACTAATTTGTATGATCTAATACTACCTTGCCTTTTTCTATCAGATTGCTCGTCTCTCGAAAAAGCGACATCGTTTCATAGTTAACGTACCAATGACTTGAACAAATACTGTTGACTCTAGTTTTGTGATAAGAAGGCTTAGGCTGCGGAATGTGTTACCAGAGTGAGTTTTTCCAGACAGATATAATCTTGTTGGGGTCTTCAAATCGAGAGGTTTCTTCTAAGTAAGCATGCTTCTTCATGTTTCTTCGTAGATCGCATCGTCTCTTAAAATCAGGTGAGATGGCGGTCAAGTGTAAACCTATAATAGTAAAATAAAATCTCCACAGTTGATTGTTTCAAATTGTTTATTATTTGTGTAGAACGCTGTAGTCAAGCGAAAGCAGGTAAACTGACAAACGTTTGCAAAAGAGAGCGGTCGTAATAATTACCTCATCGGATATGTGTGTCAAATGGACGATACGAATGTAGCTTTATGGTTGCAAACGATTTAGTGCAAAAGTAGACGCAGCTTGTTGGTAGAGTTGCACGATAGTAAAGCGCTCTGATGATACGAATTCTTTAGTTTTTATTTCTTAATTTTTAGGGTTCCGTAGCAAAATACGGGACCCTTATAGATTCGTCATGTCTGTCTGTCTGTCTGTCCGTCCGTCCGTATGTCACAGCCACTTTTCACCAAAACTATAAAAGCTATACTATTGAAACTGGGTAAGTAGATGTAACCTGTGAACCGCATTAAGGTCTAGATAGAAAAAATAGAAAAAACGGGGTTTCCCATACTTAAAACTGAAACTCAAAAAAATTTTTTTGATCAAAACCCTACGTGTGGGGTATCTATGGATAGGTCTTCAAAAATTATATTGAGGTTCCAAACATATTTTTTTCTAAACTGAATAGTTTGCGCGAGGGACTCTTCCAAAGGGGTAAAAAGTGTGTGTCCCCCCCTCCCCTGTAACTTCTAAAATAAGAGAATGGCAAAAATAAAAAAAAGTGTGTGATGTACTTTATTATGTAAACTATCAACGAAAATTGGTTTGAATGATATCTAGTAAGTAGTTATATTTTAATACTTCATAAATTCACTATTGTTAAAACACTGATTTAAGTAACAACGAACTACAAGAACTTTTATATTATGTTACTTGCTGCTACGGAAGCCTTCATGGGCGAGTCTGACTCGCACTTGACCACTTTTATTTTTATATTCTTTAATATAGGGGTCAATGCAACATAATATGCACTTCACTGCACATCATTACACTCTATCATTTGTCAACGCTGAGTTCACCTTTTACTTATTTGTGTTCTTTTACACAAAATCCAGCCACACTTTAGTGTTGTTGTTTTTTTACATTCATTTTCAAAGCTTTTTTGGCAATATTGTGTTAGTCCCATGTTCAAAGTTACTCTTAAAAAATATACATTTGACTAAAATTATATCAATATAACTATTGTGGTCACATAATTACAAATAATTTCAAACAAGACAAACAAGACAAAGTGGAGCTTAATTCAGGTTTTAATAATACCGCGGCTTTTAGTATGTTGATTATAAGTTAATTCATTGCGTATATGAAATAAAGAGTACAACAAGACTTTGAATTACAACATTTGATTCGCATTTATTTATCAGATTTACAATACAATTTCATATTTGCGTAGTCTACTTGATCTATGTCTGCGTCAAAATTATGGTAATACACCTCGTGATCTCATCATGTTCACTTTACTTTAATCACTCTTAAATGTCCTCTTTAACTTTATACTTAGGTATCAAATTAAGCAATAACTAATATAATAATTAATGAGATGTTTAGTGCTTAAACACGTTGTTAGAAATGATCCATTCTGAAGTTTGGAAATTAGATAGATTGTAACAATTTTTTATCCCGAAAAATGCAAATGACCTTAGCTGATAATAGTTTTCTAAGTTGTACGGCAGACCGTTGCAGGCAGATTTTAGTTTATCTAATTGTAACTAAATTAACTGTAACTAAATTTTCTGAGTTGAATGACTAACCAGCAATATTATCTAATTATTTTTGGTTATTTTCTCAGCTTTGGTTAAATAAGCCGTAATGACAGCTCTATTTTTTCCTACATCATTAAAATACACTTTACATTAAATCATAATTAACATTTCAAGTAGCTATTTATTAAAAAGTCCTAAAACACTTGCAAAACAAAAAAATAATGATAGGTCAACTTTCTGCTCTGTCTTGTGGACTACAAAATCTCAAAAATGTTTTATCCCCTTTTGATGCATGTGGTGACCCTTGGGATAAAATTATCCTATTGTACTTTACCTCTATTAAGCTTATCCTGTAAAACTAGCAATACTATTTTAGATGATTGAATGTCTAGGTATATGTTCCCTAATTACATCTAAAGAACAGAAACAATCACGAAAATATGTAAACTTATTTAAAGAATATTTATTTTCTAAACTCAATGTGAACGAAATTGCGGCCGAAAACGCAGTTATAATTTATATTACAGAAATACACTTTCATTATTGGTCACAACGTTACTTTCCACGAAAAAGCAGGAAGTTTTAACTTGAAGTTACATTATTTTACTAAACTGTACACCACCTAACTTCAGGGTGTAAGTGCGGTCATAAAAATTTGCTCTGATAAGTTTTCCTTAACGCACCAAAAGGACTATATCTGCAAAAATAAATTTATAGATCTTATACATGGAGGTACAAAAAAGTCGGACGCAGTCTCGCTTAAACAAAAACTGTGTCCATCGAGTCGGCAACATAATATGCACGTATACGCTGACACATACAGGCTGACACGCACACATCATTGGGTCATTACACTCGCTACTTGTGTATATATATGTATATATGTCTGCGTGCCAGCATATCAGTGACAACCTGACAACGCACACGTGCAAATGTACCCGACTCTAGTGACACAGATTTTGTTTTAGCGACTGACTTTTTTTATACATCCATGATCTCATAAATAAAAAGATATTTACCAGAGAGCTCAACACCTACTGTTTCAAAATTTAGCTGTAAGTTCCTTATATTTATATTATTAAACAATAGCGGACCTTGAAAGCAAGTAGACCGGACAGATTACAACAAGATTACATCTTTCTCTGATTCATTTGATTTCGAAATATGTTACATTATTAATTGTGGAGTGTTATAACGATAAACGCATTTATATTGCACTTATTTTAAATGTTAATTTAGCTTTTACATTTTAAAGCCGTTTGAAGTGAAGGGACAATGGACCCGCAAGGCCGGGAGCTCATCTCATTTTCAAAACCTTTCTGAGAGCTTAGTCAACGTGTCTCATGACGTCGTGACCAAAGTTCTGCCGTTGATTTGAGTTCATGAAGAACTGCCTTTCGGCGTGGTAATGCCGCCGGTATAGTTATAGTAAGGCAGATTATTTTGGTAAGCTTAAGACGTTTATTGGTCTATGGGAATTCAGATGTGTTTAGTGTACCTAAGTATTAGGTATGTGGTGTAGTGTTGTTATTTCAGTATTATCAATAAATTAATACGGCATTATAAAATACTTTATTCAGTGTATAATGTTTGTTCAGATGGTAGAAGATTTAAAAAAACGTACCACCATTACAAAAAATCAAATCTACTAAAGTAGTCTGTGATATCCTGAAAACAAGGTGTATAGTTGGGTCTAGCGTGGCAAATCGCCACCAGGCTTATAATCGGTGGCATAGATCCGATTTCACACCAAAACTAAAGCTGTACTATAAAATTATAAGTTCACATAACTCTTTAAGTTGAAATTTTCATAAAACTGTTTTCTTTTCATTTATATTTAGAAACCTAAAACGACGGACTCTGGGGTCCATCTCTTTTTAAACGAGTTAAAAAAATAGGTTTTCAATTCCACTGTTTCTTCTTTATATTTTTAGTTATATCAAAAATGCCTACTGTGGAACTCAACTTTGGGGTCCTTCTTCCTTCTTGAGCGGTCCCATATAAGTTTATTTGTGGACCGGTGCCGGTGGAGCAATTTCTGTAACATCAACAAAAATATTAAAACGTACATACCTCGATGACATTACATTAGTTTACCAATATTTATATTAAAATTAGTAAACTGTTATATCATTTTTAAATTGAAGATGGTTGTTTCGGGTTCTAGAAAAATATTTACCATGTTACGCGTTCTTATGTTGTACTACTTCTTAAATTTTAGCTGGCGGTGATAATTTCTGTACTAATTGGGTGTAATTGTGCAAAACTACTTCGCGGTAATTCAGTCTCGCATTAATATCATGCGGTTTGATCTTTTGACCAACTAAAGAGTTGGTACGTCAAATACGTAACTCCAAGCTATAAGCTCTTCCAAAACAGATTTTAATTACGCCAATCCAGTTTTATGAAAACTGACCTCCAATAAAATTAAATAATAATCATTCGATTAAAATTAAACTCGGAACAAACGAATAAATGAATACGGAAACGACGCTGTCTTCACTGAACCAATGTACTAGCTGGCCTTAAATAAAATAAGAAATCATTGGGCTAAAATTAAGCTCGAAACAATCGATTGACGTGAAAAAAGTGACGCTGTCTTCAATATTACACGCAAAAAACACAGATGATTTTGTGAACTTGGCAATGCAAGAATATGTATGTTTTACAACATTTTATGTTTAGCACCGCGTTTTGGTTGTGAAAGTTATTTGATTTACATCGGGTTATTATTCAACTTTAGACAATTTAGTACTTAATCCTGCAACACATAAAAATATATTTGCTTTGACGCTCGGCGCGTGGAGGAGTTTTTATTTGACCAGTAATTTTTTTTTTTGCTTCGTGTTTTTGTATTTTAACTTTTTTTTTTATCGCATACAGGTCCGCGTTTGACCACCAACTCGCCTGATGGTAAGCGACGGTGTGGTCGAAGATGACGCACGTTGACCTAGAAGGTACCTATGCACTCTGACCTTTTTACTTTTTTGATAAGTTTGTAATTTGATTTGCTTTGTCATTTACAGAAAGTAAAATGTGGTATCATCATTATCATCATTCACAGCTCCATTCCCTATCCCACTATTGGTTATAGGTCTCTTTCTAACTTTGCTATCTATTTCTGTTAAAGGAGAATCTTCCTCCACAAAAACAGTTATGGAAGGCACTGGATTTCGCAACACAGGACTTCCCCTAGTGTGGAATCCAGGGTTCCAATAAACCAAGTACTTATGTTCTATGACGATAGTAACTCTGCCTACGAAGCCGAAGGTCGTGGGTTCGATTCCCAGTTCAAATGTTTGTGTGATGATTTCAAATGTTTGTACTTTGTCTGGGTGTTTCTAAGTATAAAAAGTCTGTATTTACAACAATGTAAGTATTATATCAGCTATCTGGCCGCCATATACAAGCTTGGATTAGTTTGTGGTCAGATGGTGTGGTTTGCAAAATTTCCACCAATACCTATCTATTTCAGTGGCGACCACGAACCGGAAGACGCAGTGTTGGACGGCCTCCCACTAGATGGACAGATGACCTCATAAAGGTCGCTGGAAGCCGCTGGTTGCAGGTTGCGCAGGACCGTTCGTTGTGGAAATCTAGGGGGGGGGCCTATGTTCAGCAGTGGACGTCTTGCGGCTGATGATGATGATGATGATGATGACCTATCTATTTATTCATTATTCCAACCACATTATTTGTGTAACTGCTTTTTTTTCTCAAGTAAAGTTTTTAGTATTTTTTATTTATATACGTGGATGAGATCAGCTCAGGATAGGGATCAATGGCACAGGGGTGAAGAGGCCTATGTACCATCAATCGTAGAAATCAATGGGTCTACTGATATTAAGGCATACCCAGCAGTGGGTCGATACAGGCTGAAAATACATATACATAAATAATCATCATGATGTTGATCATTATTTATTTATAATCATTATGATGATTATTTATTTATACATTTCTCGATACTGTGTAAATGGAGTCCAGGTTCGACCCGCAATAGCCCATCGTACAAGTAGATGTTTGACGCTCCTCCCCCTGGTCACTATTCCGTAACAATTTAAGAACTGCCTGTCGTCACACCGTCTAACAACGAGTCCTGCCACCCCCCAGATAGCTTTGTCACCGGTGTTCCGACATCATCTTACACTTTGCTTCTTCATCGGACTTCTTTGAAACCGAGCATGTCTATCAAGCGTTTTTGTAGTGGTAGGACTCTTGGCAGAGTCCGCCTGGGGAAGTACCACACTTTGTCAGTTATTCTACCGTCAATCAGTAATTTGCAAACATGATTGTACTAGGTAATGATTTGGACTCTTCATATTTCACTAGCTGCGTGTCACTGTGCTGTTATGTGGTAGGCATGTTGCTTACCATCAGGCACATGTCCTGCTCTCTCATCATCATCATCATTGTCTTTCGAAGCACATATTTATAAGCAAAATTATCTTTCCTGTAAATTACAGGGCAATGCAGTGAACACATTTTACTGTAGCTTACTCGCCAGTTTCCCACCCTGAACCGGTGAGTGA
Source organism: Ectropis grisescens (assembly GCA_017562165.1). Taxonomy (NCBI): domain Eukaryota; kingdom Metazoa; phylum Arthropoda; class Insecta; order Lepidoptera; family Geometridae; genus Ectropis; species Ectropis grisescens. The sequence continues at coordinate 29,625,489 of CM029776.1, read as the reverse complement.
AGCAGTTTCTATGGACCTACCACAGTTGAAATATTAAAATATTTTTTTCAACCTTTATATTAACCTTTCAAAAACTTGCTCTTCATTGCGCATACTATAAGGTTGAGAATTCGGTCATCCACACACCCACTTTGACCATAAAATCATTTGGAGTTACGGTAACCGACAATCACTTGTAAGTGGGTGTTTCCACGGGCGATACTGAAAGTAAAAGCTAAAGTAGTAGATAGTAAGTATATAAATTTGAATTGGTGATTATAAAAAATATATTTAACTGTTATGGGTAAATTAACAAACAAACACATCAACGTAAAAACAATATTTAAAAAAAACTTAACAATTTATGTATACTATAAGTGATTTCATTGTATCAATTATACCTATTTATTTACAAAATGTACATAATTTTATAATGTAAATTACCAAAATTAAATTCTATTAAGTTTTAACCTGCGAATATTAAAAACTAACGGTCTTATTCATAAAAAGTTATAGCATGTCTAAAGTCTTGCTATAGTACGTCTTAGGAAAAATGGTATTCATAACAGCATTTTAGCGCTAAAACGTGCTATAAGTCTTCTATAAAGTTATAGAGCCGAGAACCCTACTTTAGCGGTGTTTTAAGGTAAATATGGCCGACTCTTAACAGCTGTGTAGTGTCAAAATGGCGTTGTGACATATTCGACTTCAACTTATTTTTTGGTTTCCATTCGGTAATATCACCGTAATTTCGCCAATTGCCAGCGTGTGAGCGTTGGGAGTATCTTTGTTATATTATGTTCTTAATTCAGGTGCTCAGTCTCCCATCTTCTTCATAGCTTCTAAGAATTAATACTGTTACAGTTTAATATTATATTTGTGAATATATTTAGATAGGACATGCACAAATGGAGAAAATACAAGAGGGATGACTGGAAAAGTTTGTAGGACGGGGAAATCAGGTACAATCATATTATAAAAGGAGTCATGTGATCTAATACAATCAAAAAAGATGTGATCGGTGGTACCTTCTGCTAAACCGCCGTCACAGAGTGAATTGTCGCGTAATCTTAATTTTGCGAGAAACACCGGAGTACAAGCATAGCCCAATCGTAGGCGACAAATAGTAAACGTAGTCTGTTTGTTAATTTTTTATGTCTGAAAAACCATGCTTTCGAAAGAATGGTGGGCTGTATTTGGGGATAAAATTTTCCTGTTATATTTTTAGTTCGAATTCAAGTAGAATTCCAAGATTCAAGCAATTGAGGTTGGCATATTGCTGATAAATCATGAGACTATGAATTATTACCAGAAATTGTGGCTTGTTTGGCATGAAAGTCTGCATTTTCATTGCCTGCGTAATCAATGATTGCCTAATAGTTGTGACATATTCTAAAATTTGTCACTGTGACAGTGAAACTGTTGTATGTGTAATTACCAATTTTTATAGGTATGTGTTAACATAAATATTAAAATGCAAGCGTTATAAGGTTTTAATGCTCTCGATACGATTGAACAGCTTGAAAGTAATCCACATCGACGAAAGGTGTATAAAAGTAGGAGTGATCCTTTTACTTTACGAATTTATTTCTAATTTATTTCTTTAGCAATTTTTCTTATAAAATACAAGAAATTCATGAGAGAACGAACAAACACCACTACGTTTTATTAGTAATATAACTTTAAATTTCCCCTCTTCATAATTCCACGTATGTAATTTTTTTTTATTCTGTAACATTGTCTATGGTTCCACCATCAAACTCGTTTTATCTGTGGAAGATTCTGTCAGTTTTTCTATAAAGTCGATCGATTTCACATCGATTTCATTATAATGGCAACATTTTGATCCTAAAACTGATATTAGTAATGCTTTAGTTATAGAAGGCTTATAGAGCGTTTATGAATACGACATTTTATAGAAGGTTTTATAAGCTTATCGAGCGTTTTAACTAATGAGTGTTTTAAGTCTTCTATAAGTATTTATTATGAATAAGACCGTAAGATTTCAAAAAAAGCTATTAAGGTAAGTATAGGTAAATAATAGTACATTAAGGATAATTATACAGTATACCTAGTTTTTTTTACAACACGTCGAACTATAGTCATAGTCATAGTCATAGTATTTTATTCATAACGAAAATGTTACATGTCACAAAGTTAATCCATAGGGATACATCATGTGTACATTTTACACAAATATCAAAATAAAATTAAATAAAAAATTAAGATATAAACAATAATCAACAATGTCACATAAATATTAATGTCAAATCTGTTTAACTTAATAATCATAGTCATCGAATAATACATGAAAATAATTCATATAGTAGTATAAGTAATTTTACATCCAAATTACAAGCGCTTAAACCTTAGTTAGTTTAGTTACAGCGCTTAGTTACAGTCAAAATATTTTTAATATAAAAAAAATATTAACCGTTACTGAAACATTTACTTAATATTTTGACAGCATTATTTTATTATTTTATGGAAACCGAAAATTTCGATCAATTCAAAATAATTATTCTGAAAAAAATCTCTACAAGGAAATAACGTCGAGAACTTGTTATAACAAATGTTATTACATAAATTACAGGGCTTAGAGATATAAGATCTTAGATCTCTGGGTGACGAGCGCAGTGCAGTGCTAGGTAATGATTTGGACTCTTCATGTTCAAATAGTTGCGTGTCACTGTGCTGTTATGTGTCAGGCATGTTGCTTACCATCAGGCACATGTCCGGATCGTCTCGTCACCATTTATTAAAAAAAAAATGTGGATCGCTCGTGGAAATGTTGCGTAAATTACGTAAAACAATATCAATTGCCATAGCTCTCCATATTAGCCGTTGATACGTCCGTCTGTCTGGCAGTTACTGCCCGCTTGCATGGCTTGTATGGTCGGACTCGACGGACTCTTACATAACCATGCAATAAACATTCCATTTATAATAAAATCGGCCTGATACGGTTCTCTTGCAATGTAAATACTATAAATAAGGAAGGTGTTGGTCGTTCAGAGATAGATTATTATTGAAGCCGTCTATGCTCTTTCTTCCTTACATTTATGTTAACAAATTAACATCTTAAATCTCTAGGTGACGAGTGCAGTGCTGGGTAATGATTTTGACTATAGGACTCTTCATGTCCCAATAGCTGCGTGTCACTGTGCTGTGATGTGGCAGGCATGTTGCTTACTATCAGGGACATGATCAGTTTGTCTCGTCTTTCTATACTATAAAAATAAGATTTTTAAACTATGATCAATTCCCTTGACCACTAACTCGCCTCTAAAATACCCAATGTGTTTTTTCAGATTCTCTATCTATAAATCTATCATTATAACTATCATTATCACTATCATTATCTATCTATCTATCTACTTAATTTCATATATATACCTATCTACCTTAACTCACCCGTCCATACATTTATGCATTCTTCGCGTTTATAATAATGGCAGGATGAATCAAATTTTATTTGCGTGATATCTTTCACGCAAATAAGTAATAGTTACAAACATCAATACATCATGGTCATCAACTTTCACTTTTATAACATTACTAGTAACATTTCGTGGTTTTACCCACATAATTCCCGTTATTTTCGTGGTGGAAATTATTTTTCCTGGGTAAAAAGTAGCCGATGTATACTTCTAGACATTAGTAGGAACTAATAGCCTATTTTTATTAAAAAGTAGATAAGTACGGGTACCTACTAATAAAAAAATATAGGTACTAACTTTTCACCCCTTTAAAGATGGGTTTGGAAAAAATATTTTACACTGGTTTTATATCTATCAATAAAGAAACTTCACACTGAATTTCATTTGAATAATTTAAAAGAACTGCTAAGTTTTATACTAACTTTGTACCCCTGTTTAACCTCTTTAGGGGGTGAATTTAAAAAAAAGCATTTCTTAGAAACTTCTTTCTTGACAGCCGCGTTACTACGTTTTATAACGAACCCCTGTGCAAAATTAGCCATTATGTCAGTCATTGAGGACGTCGGCGCCTTCTTTTATATATATTTATACACATAACATATAGATTAGGACGCACGGTAGTACTTACACAATTAAACACATCGAGCACATAAATCGAATCTTTTACCATAATCGTCCGTGACCACAACCGCAACAAGTACAGACGGCGCTAACTCGGTTGCGAATGTAACATTACCATAAAAACACCATAAAGATTCTATGAACTAATGCCATCGACCCACTGCGAAGCGGGTCAATGGCGCGGAGCGGCGGCTTACATATGAAAACTCATGTGGTTTCATGTTGCGAGCTTAATAGTGAGTTGAAGCGATATTTTACGGCTGGTCTAGTCGGGAGAACGGCGCCTGCCGATCCGGAGCCCCCGGGTTCGAACCCCACCACGCGCATCACTGTCTTTTCGAAGTCATGTGCGCAATGCCGCTAACTTAAAAAACGGTGAAGGAAAACATCGTGAGGAAACCGACATGTACCTAGAATCTTTCGAGGTCATGTGTCATCCACCAACCCGCACTTAGCCAGCGTGGTGGATTATGACCTTAACTCTCTCCTTGCCAGAGAAGGCCCCGAGTCCCAGCAGTGGGAACATTAGTGGGCTGCTTATGCTGAAGCGATATTTATGTACATGTTTTGCGGATGCCACACCACAGCCCTTATCTGTTCCCTTTTCCTAATAACCAAAAGATCGCTATTAGCGATAAGATCGCCTTTTGTGCCCAAAATATTTTAATTTTAAGTTAAATCACTGTTTAGTTTTGTTTTGTGGTATAATAAAGTGTTTTTATATTGTATTGTAGTTACCACTTCCTTACAGAACTTACTGTGTTGTTTATAAGATTCTTTGCAGAGTTCCCCTGAGAGATTGCCACACTTTTGTCAGTTACTTGAGCGCTAATCTATAATGTGCTAATGCTAATGTATTCTGGTTTTAAAGAGCAATGTTCCTAGAGAAATTATGGGGTGAAGAGATATGTCATTTTAGGCCTCCGGTTGACGAGCGCAGTGCTAGGTAACTACCTATTTGGACTTTGACAGCTGCGACGCACTGTGCTGCTATGGGGAGTAGCTAGTTGGTGGGTATTTGATGGTAAGTTACACATCTGTTTAAAATGAATTATAGAATCGAAGACTTAAAATACCTGCACTGCACTGCAGATTTCACCCATAGCAAGTGGGGTAACTCTATAGCGTTGTATACATAATTGGTTTTGGAATATTGCCGTCTAAAGTGAAAAATGCGCCCGTTTTTGAGAGCTTTCATAAGCTAATAGTTCCTATTAAACAACAACGTACAGTAAAGGATGGCATGAGCCTGAGAAAAAAAACACTAAACTTTCGAATACCAAGTAAAAATAACTATTAATTTAAATTTAGTTGAAATTTATTGGATCCATCTTTTTCCTCAAGTAAATCGCTCGTCTCACCAACATGATCGTGGTTTAATTCTTAGAACATAATCTACAATTACATAATATTCAAATGATCTAGTTAGCCACAGACATGTACAGTCTCAAAATGTCCATTTACCTGTTAGACATACAAACTCGAATAAATTATAATATGTTTATTTGAGTCGATGGAAGTTATTCGAATTGGATAAATTCATAAGAATTTGTAGATTTGGCTAATAGTAATTAAATAATATATTATTGGGGTTTATTTCACTTGTAACGTTTGAATTGTGGTGCCTTATTTTTCATTAAAACTAGTTGAATTTGACGTGTTCATTAATTTCATAACAGTGACCTTCTTCTACAATGATTCTTCCTGAATTTAGTATTTACGTTTGATTTGTTGAAAAATGAGAATATTTCGTTTATATTTATTTACATTTACAAAAGTATAATACTTGTAGTCAATTGTACTCGTAATACTAATGTTTTTCTTTGTTTTTGTAGATATTTGATGTTAGGCGGCAACTGAAAAACATCATCAACATTCAAGAAAAAATTCAACTATCTATCTTGGTTGATGATATACATTCTGGTGACTGACGGACATACCGATAGACATACGAACTGACAGCAGAGTCTTAGTAGTAAGAACCGAAGGTCGTTTTACCCATTTAGTACGGAACTCTAAAAAAATACTTTTATAAATCTGGTCTGCAACAATCACGTAAGTATTATGTTCTGAACCTTTAAATTATGGCTATAATAATAAATAAATAATTATTGGATAGTAGTTGAGTATTTTTTTTACATTTTATTTATTTAATTAGTTAGACTTTTTTAAATCTAAAAGACTCGCGTTTATTCTATGCGATACAGTAAGTTCATTTCATAAAACTTTGTGGACGCGATAATATACGGTTGAAACATTTTAAATCTTAACTGACTAGATACAGAACCTCAGCGATTTTGAATCGAACACTGATATAATCGATTAAATCGATCCACCTATTTCTCATCTCTATAATCTCAAGTTACATTATTATAAAATTGCACAAGACCTTACCCGACCAGAGAAGGTGGAACTGCAATGATACCAGTAACACTAGTTGGAGTTTTGAAAGACACATTAACATATTTGATTGATTATTGGGCTGGGCACAGATAATAACTCGATGATGATTTCGTCTGCATCTTATTTATTTATAAAGATAAATGATTACAACTAGATGAGAATTATGCTAATTCAGATTATGCGTGTATTGTAATCACTCAGATGTTATCTGCTAACGTAACAAGCCTTTGTGTGTAACAAGACATCTGCTAGGTATTTACAAAAGATTAGTGCTAACGAGTGCGACCAAATATTTTTTGGCGGATGTTTCGTGTCGTCACTGTCTCGCAAAAGTGACACCGTTTCATTGGTGGCGTCCCAAATAATTATAAGGAGGGGACTGACTCAACTTTTCGAATTGTAACACATAAATTGTAGAATAAGTTTCAAGTGAATATTACCTAATAGTTACAAATAATTTGTACGGTGTACATCTTCAAATGAGAGAGAATCGGTTCTTTATAAGTAAGGGTAATCCATCGTAGACGGCGTCATCGTTCACGTAAGACGAAACGGCAGACAAACCTATAATGAGAAAAAAATAATACCATGTTACGTAATGCTTTCAAATTAATATTCAAATAAAATTTGCAAAACAAATAACAATATTTAATATGTCGAGAATCAACGTCTGACAAGCTGATTAATAGCTTTAAAAATATTTCATACTCTTGTAAATTACTTAACGCAAAATTATCATTTCTAAAGTTAATTTAAAATTAACACAGACGATGTATTGTAAAATTTTTAAAGAAGTGTGTCGTCGATAATCCATACTCAGAATATTCCGAACGCTTCTGCAAACCGACAGCACAGTTTCTGTGCCCCTACTTCTAACATCGTCCGTAATCGCAATACCTAACATTTTTGTATTTTATCTGTGGTCGATATAATTAAAAAACTTGTCTCTAAAGCCTTTTAGAGTATAAAAAATAACTCATCATCGTCATCATTGCGTATAATTCCTCTACAAAGATTGCCTTACAAAGCGGAACACGTTTACGCAACACTAAATATCCGTAAAATATAAATGTATGAGATTGTATCATATACTTACTTTGTAGTTGTTGGACTCTTAGCAGAGTCCGTTTAATGTATGTAGCTCATTACGATTGCACGAATGCGACGATACTTACCGTTAAAAACTGTTTTCTTGCTTGCTATCTTAATAAAACAAGAAAATAGACAAAAACATTATTTAAAAGGGTTTGTTTTATCTTCTTAAAATTTGATAATTAAATAAAACTTTTTAGAGTTTTTGAGGAATACACAAACCAACATAGCAGTATACATATATAATATAATAAGGTAAATAGATACATTTTCAACAGTTGCATGATATTATTTCTATCAAAGTTTTGAATGGGTCGTTACTCCGAACAGTGTTGTTGGTTTATCGAGTTCGTCCGGATTATCGAGTGTCTACTGTATCTAGTGAGAAGTAGGTACAGAGACGACATGCACTAAATATTTCATCTCGGTATAGATATAATATTGAGTAATAAGTTTTGTGCAAGCCGTTACAACTTTTAATATCTAGGCTTCCGTTTGACCGCGAATTATGAGGTCTTGGGCAATGGCGCACACTGAGTTGAGATAGCTTTATCTTTAGATGATACTTTAATTATTATTAATGTGAATCTGGTTATAAACGTTAACTTCTAGATAAAGAACTAACTGCAGCCAAGGTCATCATCAGCCCGTGTTCGTCCACTGCTGGACATAGGCCTCTCCTATAATACGCCACTCAGCCCGATCCTCGGTCTTACGCTTCCAACCGCCACCAGCTGTCTTTCGTATATCGTCACTCCATCTAGTCTCAGGGCGTCCTACACTACGTTTACCAATTCGCGGTCTCCACTCCAGAACCCGTCTACCCCAACGGTTATCGGGTCTGCGACAAATGTGACCGGCCCATTGCCACTTCAGTTTGCTAATACGCTGAGCTATGTCGGTGACTTTAGTTCTCTGACGAATTACTTCATTGCGAATGCAATCCCTCAGAGAAACCCCAAGCATAGCTCTTTCCATAGCTCGCTGAGCGACTTTGAGCTTTCGGACCATTTTGACTGTCAGTGTCCACGTTTCTGCACCGTAGGTCATAACAGGTAGGACGCACTGGTTGTATACTTTTGTTTTGAGACTTTGTGGGATGGGTGACGAGAAGACTCGACGAAGTTTACCAAATGCTGCCCAACCCAGCTGGATTCTTCTCATGGCCTCACTCTCAAAGCTACATCTACCTAGTTCGAGCGTCTGCCCTAGGTAAACGTATCTCTGAACAATTTCGAGAGTAGTTCCATTTACGGCAATCGGCAACGATTTTGCAACCGGAGCAACGAACTTGTTGCACATGACTTTGGTTTTATCCAAGTTCATCCGGAGGCCAATGCGTTGAGAAGCGTTAGCCAAGCTGTCCAGCATACACTGCAAGTCCTCGAGCGACTCTGCCATAATGACGATGTCGTCTGCAAATCGTAGGTGAGAGATGTACTCGCCATTGATGTTTAGGCCATGTCCAACCCAATCCAGCGCCTTAAACATATCCTCTAGGGCGTTTGAGAACAATTTCGGGGAAATACGTCCCCTTGTCTCACGCCTCGCTGCAGAGGAATATGTCTTGACTGCTGGTCTTGGTTTGGACTTTCATCGTAACGGCGTCATACAAACATCTCATCACCTCGATGTATCGCCAATCGACTTGACATCGCTGTAAGGACTCCAGAACAGCCCAGGTTTCGACTGAGTCGAACGCCTTCTCATAGTCCACAAACGCTAAGCAAAGAGGCCGATTGTACTACTTTGTTTTCTGTACAATCTGCCGTACCGTGTGAATGTGGTCTATGGTGCTGTACCCACTTCGAAATCCGGCCTGTTCCGGGGGCTGAAACTCGTCGAGTCTTCGGGCGAGACGATTCGTGATAACTCTCGAAAACAACTTATAGACATGGCTCAGAAGCGATATTGGTCGATAATTCTTCAAAAGGGTTTTATCTCCTTTTTTGAAGAATAGGATGACCACACTTCTGTGCCATGACTGTGGAGTTCTCCCGGTGAAGAGGACGTCATTAAACAGTTGTTGGAGCTCTTTTATCAGAGGGGCCCCACCTGCCTTTAAGAGCTCTGTTGTAATTCCGTCCTCACCCGCGGCTTTTCCATTTTTAAGTTGCCCAAGAGCCATCACGATTTCGTCTAGACTTATTTCCGGCAGTTCTTCGGTATAGTGGCGAGTCAGAGTGGCCCTTTTGTCTTCGTTTTGTGGGAGATGAGGAGCATGCGATGCGTACAGCTGGCTGTAAAAGTCTTCCACTTCCGAGAGAACATCAGCTCTAGATGTAACAACTCTCCCCGTCGCGGTAGTTAACTTCGTCAGATGGCTTCTACCCAGTGTCTTGACGAACACCTTTGACCCCCGATTTTGCTCAATTGATTTTTCAATCAAGAGCGTATTAGCTAATCGGAGGTCACGTCGTACAAGCTTGGTAATTTTCTTACTAAGAGCCCCTTGTTCTGACGAAGTTAACGTGGGATTCCGTCGTTCCTCCATGAGATCTAAGGTCTCCCTGGAAAGCTTTGACTTTCTGCCTTTGCGCCGCATTTCGCAAAACTTTGTGCCCTCATCTCGCAAGACTTCCACTACATTTTCGAGCTTCTGGTCAACGCTATTAGTGGTTTCCAAGGCAGCAAATCGGTTCTCCAGTTTTAGCTGGAATACTTCAGAACCAACTATGGTTTGAAGAAGGTTCGGGCGGAGTGTTGACTTCATCAAACGGACCCGTTCAAGCTTGTAATTAATATTCAGGGTGCCTCGAACAAGCCTGTGGTCGCTACCGGTAGCAAACCGAGATCACTGAGACATCCCTGAATATTCGCCGTTTGTCCGATATGATGAAGTCAATCTCATTTTCGTCCGTCCGTCGGGGCTTCGCCATGTCCACCTCCTCTGAGGCTGTTTCTTATAGAACGAATTCATCAGAAACAGCCTTTCCTTTTCGAGGAAGTCGATCAGCATTTGGCCCCTATCATTTCTTCTTCCCAAACCATATGGTCCTACTACCGATTCACTGCAAGTCTGTACTCCCACTTTGGCGTTAAAATCCCCCATAACAACGTTGAAGTGGGCTTTAGAGGTGTTATGTAAGGCCTTTGCAATATCCTCATACAAAGCCTCCACCTCTGAATCAGGGTATGCCTCCCAGGGTGCGTACGCCATGACCACTTTGAGGGTATACCTCTCGGTCAACTTTAGCACAAGGTACGCAACCCTCGGAGACACACTTGCGATTTCCAAAACGTTGTTACTGAGAGTTTTGTGGACCAGAAACCCTACACCACCTTGCGACAGCTGGTGACCTTCACGGTAGTACATAAGATGGCCTGATTCCAAGGTTACGGTGTCTTCTCCTCTCTTCGGACTTCACATAACCCAAGAATGTGCCATCTTATGTGAGTCAGCTCTTCTTCCAGCTGCGCAAGCCTATCGTCATCGCGAATCGTTCGTCCATTATGTACAGCCAGGGTCAGTTTGGATTGGCGGCCTACCGTAGCCCGGGGATTCTTCGCACCCCCTGCCCTGCCGTTACCATAGCCGCCGCCTTGGCCAGGAATAGCAGGGCGGCCGGGAACTAGGGGCCTTTCATTTCTTTGGCTTGTCATAGGAGGTTATTGCCCATAGTCGCCACGCTGGGCATGCGGGTTGGCGACCGCAGACCCGTGCTGTCTTCCGCTGTGACGCTGCTGCCCGTCACAGCTATATTTACACACGGCTATTTGGATGGATATCCCGCCATCGGTCGGTCGTCAGAGCCTCGTTTGTTGGTCGGCAGGGTGCACCACGGGCAGGTGAGGTTGACAGTTTTGGGGACACTTAGGTGTTGAGGTCCCGTTACACCCCAAGGTAACTGATGACAACTGCTAACTTTAATTTTATAAAAAAAAAAAATACGATATGTCCGCTTCTTATCGTGTATGTTTATTAAATGTTTTCTGTTTGGTATTTACACAAGGATTTTTCTATGTAACATCCATTTCCATATTCTGGCGACTTAGGGTAAAAAAATGTACACGAAACTTGTTTAAAAGATTTAGTAGCCCAATTTTTGTGACTAGACTTCTTCAAAACATTTTTTTAAATTATAATAGGTTAATACTTGACCGCCTTCTCGCCTGATGTTTGGCAACGATGCCATCTACGATGAAGCGTGCTTCGTGTGTGTCTGTGGAGTAGTGCCTACAAGAAACAGTTTTTCTCTCGAGTTGTAAACTCCAATTTTGGAACAATCAGGAAAAACCCACGCATCCAGTCGATTTGGGCAGCCTTGCCTCAGCGAAGCGTACGTCGTCTAAACTGACCCAAGCTTACTACGAGCCTTACTACGAGTTACGTAAGTTACGGCTGGTCCTTCCGGGCGAACGATAACTGCCGATCCAGTAGGTCTACTCAGAAGTCCGATAAACGATATATCGGCCGAAGTTATGGACGTTTTATACCACAAACACAATCGGTCGGTTGATGACACAAAAACTGTCAAATCAGTGTCGATCGGGATGAACGCAACGCCCGATCAGATCAACCAACCGATTGTGTTTCGTGGTATAAAACGTCCATAACTTCGGCCGATACATCGTTTATCGGACTTCGTAGTAAACCTGCAGATCCCTTGGTTGGAATCCCACGCTCGCTACTGTATTTTGAAAGTTATGTTCACAATACCGCTAAACTTTAATACGGCGAAAGAAAACATCGAGAAGAAACCGACATGCTCCGAGAATCTTTCGAAATAATGTGTCTTCTACCAGTGCGCACTGGGTCAACGTGGTGGATTATGGCTTTGTTTTTCTCCTTGCGAGTGGTCCGAGTCCCACCAGTGGAAATAATTTAGTAGACTGGTTATGCTTATTATTATACCCTACCATATTATTTTATTATTAATCTCTACGATTACATACCTCTCATCAACTCCAGAGCATGTGAAAGCCGCATCTAGCTTGCCTAATTTTAAATCCAGGTCGCAACGCTGCCTTCTTGAGCGAGCGTTTTATAGATATAAGGATTCTTATGCCTTGCCTTTCTAATCAATACATTATTGTTTAATTTTACGAAGCTGACACTATTAGGTATTGTAATTAATTTATTAGTTATGGATGTAAAATGTAATTCTGATTTTAATGTTTTCATTATTGCCACTATATATATTGTGTGTAGGCATGTCAAATTGTGTTTTATACTTTGTGTATGCTTATGTTGTTATGCTATTATCGACATGGTAATTGATTTTACAAAATCTAGGATTACGATTATAATTAGGTGGGTCAGCTAGTATTACAAACATGGTGCTTATAGGAACTGCCGATATAAATACTTTTACACAGTTCTTACATGCCGATATTGGTGAAACACCTAATTATGTTGTAATGTATTAATGTATCTTGTGTGTGTTTTTTGTCAATAAAAAAAAATATTGGAATAGTGTTGAACAGCACAGAACGTCACCTGTAGGTATAGCTACAGATACTATTACGCATGTATATGTCGGTGACGCGATATATCGGTAAGATTTATTTATTTATTTAAAGAAACACCAACAGTACACATATTAAATAAGTCAAAGGTGAATTTACAATTTTACAATGTTTCCTGATATGTATACCCTTAACAGGTGTTTACAGCATTCTCTACAACATTAGACGATTAACTAAACAACAAAAAAACAATTACAAGAAAAAACAAATGTTACAATAATAATCAAACTAAGAACAGATATTCCAAGAACAAGGCCACTGATACTACAACCCCATAAAAATAACTTATTTACTGTTAAAGTACCTAAACAATTTCGTTTTGAACTTACAAAGTGAGTCCCGAAAAATGCCCATATCATTCAAGGAAGCATTTAGTTCGTTATAGGTACGACTCATTCTGGGCAAGGGAGAGTGATGTACCAAATTAGTTTTAGCACGTGTAACTTCAAAAATATTTGCAATTTTATGTCGTGGGTAACGATAAGGCACTCTTACAGAAACACCGCCCAAAATGGAAGGACTGTCAATGAAGTTGTGAATTAGCTTATGGAGAAAAGAAAGGTCACGAACTTTCCGCCTATCGCGCAAGGTATCTATTTTAAAGAAAGTTAGACGACTTGAATACGGACTTCGGTGCGAAATCCCTTGACAAGAAAATGCCAGAGATCGCGTAAAGGCCCTTTGTATACCTTCTATGCGTTGAGAATGCAATGTGTATGAAGGGTTCCAAACCACACTCGCAAATTCGAGACAGCTGCTAACCATAGAATTATACAACAATATCTTAGTACGATGTGATTTGAAGCTTTTGGAGTTTCGTCTGATAAATCCTAGTTGTTGAGCCGCCTTTCCGACCATCGAATCAATATGCGCTTTGAGAGTTAACCGACTGTCCATTAAAACACCTAAGTCTCGGATTACACTAACTTCGTGAATTATTTCATTGCCTAAGTTATATTTTGAACATAAAGGTATTTTTTTGCGCGTATACTTAATATAAAAACATTTTTGTACGTTTAGAGGCATTATATTTGTATTACACCAATATTTTATCATATTTATATCGTACTGCATTTCATTAACGTCAGCAACACTGTTTACTAATTTTTCTAGATTTTCCCTTAGACAGTGCTCACCGGATCTAAAAAAGATTTTTATCATTAAATTTCGATGGACATTCTTCGTATTATCTTATCCCAAACTGAGTAAAGCAAAATATTATGCAATCCAAATAGACCACTTCAAAAAGATTTAAATATTATTCTGGTAGAAAAATGCATGTAAAATTGGAACACCACCTCTTCTGCACTAATATTAATAAGACGAATGTTTTTGGGTTTGTGCGTATGTTTGTTTCCAAGTATCTTTGTAACGGCTGAATGTGTATGAGCGGCATTGACTACTAGTAAATATATTGGTGGACATTTCACACACAACACCATCTGACCCCAAACTAAGCAAAGCTTGTATTATGGAAGCTAGATAGCTGATATATTTAAATACATACATACATATTTAAATAGATTCCCTGGCTTATTTTTATACTGTTAAAGTTTGTTGTTGTAAGATACGTTTTGGACCACGGGGTATTTTTGTAATATTATTTAAAATAAAGTGGAGTTTTGCGTTATTTTTGTTGCTCACGAATTTTTAGTTATTTCTTAATATCTTCTTACAAAATCACTCAATTGAAAACGATGTAACGTACAATTTATTTTTCTATTTCTTTTGGCCATCGGAAGACAACTGAATTGCTGGGCTGTTTGTACACAAGAGTACAAAATTTGTCTTACGCCACTCAGTTAAAAGTCAATAAAATCGATAGTAGAAACTTTTTTTTAAATAAAGAGTGACGAGACGAACAGGACATGTGCCTGATAGTAATCAACATGCCTGCCACATAATAGCACAGTGACATGCAGCTATTGAAACATGAAGACTCAAAATCATTACCTAGCACTGCACTGCGCTCATCACCCAGAGATCTAAGATGTTATATCTCAAAATCCTGCAATTTCTCTGAAATATTGCCCTTTAAACCGGATCAAACTGTATCAATTTTTGCAATCAAATTACATTGAAGTGTTTGTTTGCTTCCAGATTAACGGCTTTTCTCACCGTTTTCTTATGTTCTATTATTGTTGTCGCAATTCCTTCCAATGAGTTATTTATGAAATAATGTTACATCATCTATAAATCAATAAAAGGCAAACGAAGAAAGCTCAAAACCCTACTAATCTAAACTTACTTACTGTATCGGTACATTTTTCGTGGCTTAGTGTACGAACATTTCCGTCCAAAATTTGGGATGACGCAGAAGACTCAAAGCCCTAATATAAATGTACTAACTTAGTTAAACACCTTTTATAGCATAGTGTACGAACAGCTTTACGTTTTAATATTATACAATACTGAACGTACACAAACTGATGCATCTGTTTCTAACCGATAGTCGATAGGGTCATTGCTCAATTGCCCTTTCTCTGCATTATGTAAGACAATAACTGGCCATCTTTTGCTTTTAACTAAATTACTGTATTAAGTTAAGCAAGTTCTCGGATTAGTTACGTTTACATGCACTTAACTCACGCTTAGGTATACTGTAGGTATAGACGCTTGCTAAGACTTTGCTATCACTACTTTGATCTTTAAGATACAACTATACATGTGATTGTCTTATGAGCCTGCCTATAGAGGCATACGCAGCTAACCGATGTTTCCACTACACAGGAAGTTTTGTTTTTTCTCATCTAATTCCCATATTATTATTATTATCTATTAATAATTAAGGGCGTTATCCACTAGTCCGCTGGTCAAGCTAGTTGGCTATTCCAACCGGAATACAGTAATATGTGCAGATTACTGCTTAATAATAGAATAGAAAACTGGAAAATGGCGGTACTTCTTCGAGCAAAGTATGCCAAGAGTTCTGCCACTGAAAGTTGAATTATAATTTAATAATAAATAACTTATTGATACGTCAAAATTATGGGAACATAAATTACGCGTGTAAAACCACGCTGATACTCGTAGTACATTATGAGATGCAATTATTATTTCTACATCAGAGAGAACAATTTTCAAATTCGTGACCATTTTGAGTGGAACCATTTAACAACTGACCAGACATTACAATGTTGAAACAATCGTAGCATAATTTTGAAAGGTAAAGAGACCATCGGATAAGAAACTTTATATTCCGAGAGCTGGCAATTTAGAGAGAGAAATTTAAACTTTAAAAATGTATACTCTTTGTATGCTCTTATTTTGTTTTTTTTTCCTAAATTAACGTGTAAATTGTATAATGTAATTGTAATTGTATGTAATTGACTCTGACTCTGACTCTGACTCTGACTCTGACTCTGACTCTGACTCTGACTCTGACTCTGACTCTGACTCTGACTCTGACTCTGACTCTGACTCTGACTCTGACTCTGACTCTGACTCTGACTCTGACTCTGACTTTGCAGGCGCCAAATTTTCGGAAGGTATTTGGGGCAAGCTGAAAATATATTGTATAACTCTCCTATTGTACCCCAACCCGGAGGAGCAGACCTGCCCTTCTACCGCCTAACTAAATCGGCTGTGGCTTCGCTATTGCTGTCTCTATCATTTCAAGCGGAAAGAAAAGATAGAGCAATATTAAAGCTAAGGCAGTTTTTGTTGGTCGGTAGACCCGCTGGTGAGTAGCGTAGCTCAATTTAGATCACCTGGCAGATAGAAAGTACCACCAAAATGATCTGTCTTTTTGAGAACCCCTTATCAATAGTCATAAAACTGATCAGGTTGTAGTATAATAATATATATTAAAATAAATAGAAGAGGAATCGGACAAGTTTTCAGATTTGCGTCAAATATCTCCTCCTCCTCCTTGCGTCGATACCCCAATTACTGAGGGTCGTAATCTCTCTTGAGCACCTTCTCTCTGATTATCGACCGCCATTGGTGACGATCTGCGGCGGTGTGGACTACTTTACTGTCAAATATCTACTTAATCATTTATTTACTCCGAAAAAACCAAACCTGACTTAAATTTAATTCAGGTACTCGGCCAAATTTCATAAGAGTCTATGACCTGACACTACACCTGAAAGAAAATTTTAGTCTTTTGTTCATATTTCAAAAATCACCACACCGATTTCGATAAAACTTATATGGGATCACCTCTGCACTATGATCTGTGAATTATTATCACTTAATTTATTTCTTATCTTAATTTTTAAGTTTTTTTACAAAAAATATAAACAATATAAAAAACTTAAAAACTAGGGTCCCGTCAGCAGCGGGGCAGGGCCCAAGCTACCGGTGGTTAGGACAGCAGCGAGAGGAACCTGCTGACGATGCGCGCTGTGTCAAGGATAACTGCCTTCTGCATCTGGCCCTTAACTCAACCGTCTAACGAAAGTCTCTTGAGACTTTTTACATAAGTACTCGGGTACCTCACGTTTAATATAGTCAGTCCAGTCCGACTTAAGTTTCGATCGCGTCCGGCGATCTTTTTCAAGGAGAGTGCGCGCGCGGGTTTGCAGCTCGTTTAGCACTTGAATTTGAGTTGGACTGGACTGACTATATTAAACGTGAGTTACCCGTGTATTTATGTAAAATGTGTAATAACCACGTTTGTTTTCATCTCTTGAGACTTGGTCGAGACTTTTCGCTATAATGAATTATTATTATTATCAAGAGCCTGAACTGTCCTAATGCTGGGCAAAGACCTCCCCTGCTCTCTTTACACTTGTCCCTATCCTGAGCTAGTAGATACCACTCTTTGAAATGTTTGTCGAGGTCATCCCGCCATCGCTTAGTTGGTCTACCACAACGTCGTTTGCGATCTGGCTTCCATTGTGTGTTGATTTTGGCCCAAAGATCATGCGGCAGACGTGTCCAGCCCAATTCCATTTCGAACTAGCATGAATCTGAAATGATCTATGAAACAAAAAATAATCATCAAAATTGAAACATAATTGGTTGGTTATCGCGTAGTATAAATTCAAGAAAAACATACTTCAGCTCTCGAAAGAATAATTTTGAAAGGTAAAGAGAGCATCGCATCAGAAACTTTACGTGTTGTAATCGAGATAACACTGGAACTGCACTCAAATTGCGATGACGGGTTTGTAGCATTTGGACATTTTGCTGTAAATGTCAGGAACAGAAAGGGTAACCACTGCATTTAAAAAAGAAGTGTGGCACTCGGGGACTGCCGCGGTAAAGCTATTGCATGTTGCATACATTTTTATCAACATACGCAACATAAGTGACATTTGTTTACCATAAAAAATATCACGGGAAATTCGTTAAGTTGGCAACACTGCTAAGAGCATTTAGTCTGTAAAGCTCATACAAATAAAATTCAAAGTCGAATGACCGAGTGGGGAGGATGGCGTTACGGTCTTCCATCCCTCTTTCTTGTGAACATAAGAAAGAGATGCACGATCACTAAAATTCGGTCCCCAGGCCCGCGATAAAATCTATGCAATAGCTTAAAAAAAGTCGACTATCAGATGACTTTTGAACCTTGGCCGTTTATTTATGATGACTTGGTTTCGTTTTTGTGATAAAGGACTCTTTATTTGTTGTGGTATGTCTATTCTCAGAGTCCGTCTTATAAAGTACCACGCCTTTTCCAGTTATTCAACTGACAAGCAGTAATGTCAAACATCACTGTGTTCCGGGTTAAAGGGCAACGGTTCCAGAGAAATTACAGGGATATATATTATCTCAGGATGCCGAACACCATTGCATGCAGTGCTTGGTAATAATTTTGACGCTTCATGTTCCAATAACTGCGTGTGTATTGCTTATCAACTGCACATGTTCTGCGTGTATCGACATTCTACACAAAAAAAAAACAGTACGTTTGCCCATACCAGCACTAAACCACTCATAAAGCTATTAAATCAATGTCTAGCACTGTACCAATTTTTTGATGACTACGCCCCAAAATGTAAGCCACGTCTTGCCCAAACTATTGAATGTAATTAATAAAATAGCTTAGTTACTCATTAAAGCGTCAGCTACTTACAAAGTTCCATTCAAATTGACCCATCCCTTTCAAAGATTAGGCGGAACTAGAATTGAATAGAATAAGAATAAAAGTGAAAATCAGGTACAGTTTTTTTTCGATGTGAAGTGAATACCCATTTTCCATTGCGATATTTACGACCAAAAACAACAATTATATTTTTTTACATTATAGTTAAAATCTATATTGTAACAGATAATTTGATAATTATTGATATAATAGACAGAGCATTTTAATAATTTGAACCTTGAAAATTATCATCCATATTAACGATGCTAATGTAGCAAATATTTCAAACTCCAAGCCGCAGAATTAAAAAGTTTCAAAACATTTTCGTTAAAAAAAAGATAACCGCAAAATTTTTATCCTTTCTACTGCCTTGAATTAGACAATTATATCATCATTAGAGTTCTATTACGAAAGACATAGAGGCTATTTTTAAATGGTTCGATCGTAATCTTGTTATTATTGGTTGCAATCGAATCAATTCTATTGCGCCACTCAAATGCATCCTTAGCGAAAGGCCTTGGCTGCACTGACTCATTTTTTGCATTGATATTTCCAAAACATTGGTTAACCTCATTCATAATTCGAATTCGCTAATAAGGAGTTGTTTTAGTACGGTTATGTTGGCATTTCTTTCAACTTCAGTGACCACAAGTATGAGAGTCGATACTTGACAAAAATAGGATTTTTATCGACATGTAATATTTTGTAGGTAATCTTAGACCCACTTGTATGTTCCATTTTATATGTACTGCATAATATGTTACGAGCAGTTCACATTCCGCAACGTATAGTACGTTCACGAGTTTTTATTGTCTTATAAAAAAACAAAGCCCTTGGCAGTAATCATTTAGGTATTCAGTAAAAGTACAACAGGACGGAAAAACATTACAAATAAATGTGGCTTGCCTTTGCTTAGTAATAAGTTTACTACCGTCGAACTAGGCTCGCGGCTGTGTGTCGACGTGCAGCGCCCTTCTCGCATCCAGTGAACTGACACTGTAGCCATGCCGCCGCCGGTAAAGCGACAGACAATTTACAAACATCACAATAAACGCTTATGCTCTATTTACCAACAGCTGGCCTTAGATGACCTACCTCTGGTGACTATCGAGCTTTACGCTAACGCAGCCAGTTCAGAACCCTACTTACTACTAACCTAATCTTACTGAATGCAACGAGTACTACATATCGTACTCGGAATAACGCAAGCGCACGTCAGACAGCACAACCTCGGCTTGAGCTGCCTCCGGTAGAGAATATCAAGGAACGACCTGATATCCCCGACAATGTCCCTTGCAGCCCCAGCAGAGAGGATCTAGCACCTGCCAATTTGTAACCATTATGTAGAGCTACTATAATATTCTTGTTTTTTTATAGTATAGAGAGATGAGACGAGCAAGACACGCGCCTGATGGTAAGCAAAATGCCTGTCACATAACACCACAGTGACACGCAGCTATCGAAACACAAAGAGTCCAAATCATTACCTAGCACTGCACTGCGGTCGTCACCTAGAGATATTAGAAGTTTTATCTCTATGCCCTGTAATTTCACTGGAAACATTGCCCTTCAAACCGGAACACAGTGATGTTTACACATTACTGCTTGGCGGTAGAATAAATGGCATAGAAGTGGTACTTCCCCAGATGGACTGCAAAGAGTCCTACCACTACTACCTATACATATCTATTACACACACTATATATCGCTATGGCTCAATTCTAAATTATTTATGCTTACTAAATGTAACAAGGTATTGTACGAAATTAAAAAATACTTGGACACAGAAATCCGTGGAGCTGATTGAACAAAAAAAATTTGACCACACCTATCACCGGCTATGTAATAACTAAGTCTAGAATTACAGATTCTGCGGCTGCCTAGATAACCTAGATGATTACAGCACGGCATACGATTAAGCCTAGCTCGTAATGATCTGGGTTTCCGGTTAGATGCGCGTTTTGGTGGAGACAAGAATACTAAACTAGTATTTTAACCCAAATGCAAATTTTAGAAAGACTATTTTAGGAGACATCTTAATTTAAATTTTTGACCATTTAAGTTTCGAGTAAAGTTCTAAGAAGTATTATGGCTTAGAGTCGTTAATCAATAGGATTGCGCTTGATCGCCATTCAATGTAAGCCGATGACAAGTTGTACAATGGACTTTGTAGTGGTAGATCTCTTTCCAGAGTGTCGCCTGAGGAAGTACCACACCTTTGCCAGTTATTCTACTGCCAAGCAGTAAAATGAAAACAACACTGTGTTCCGGTTTGAAGGGCAATGTTTCAGTAAAATTACAGGGCATAAAGATTAAACATTTTATATCTATGGAACGAACATAGTACAGTGCTAGGTAACGATTTGGACTCTTCATGTTCCAATAGTTGTATGTCACTGTGCTGTTATAAACAGGCTCGTTGCTTGCCATCTGGCACATGTCCCACTCGTCTCGTCTCTTTATAATTAAAAAAAAAACATAATTTTGCAACTATCTCATTTGAATTCATATTCAAAGCATTCCAAAGATTTAGTTTCGATAATAATTATTAATAAATTACCTCCCGACCTCCCGATAATTTATTTTGTTTTAGTTGCATTAAAACAACATGTATAACACCAACCGTATCGACAGTCTTCTAAATTCACTCACATACATACACTCTTATAGACGACTGGATTTCATGACATCGATTACCGAAAACCATCGTTCCGATTTAAATTTCGATGTTTTACAATTTTCACAGCTTCCCAAACTATTCTTGCGTAGTGATGTCATGTGGTAGAATTTTCTAGTAGCGGAGTAAATCTAATAGGACTGCAGGCCCGTAAACAAAATGTATGGGTCATCTGATACAGCAGGAGACCTATGTAGGATGATAGAAGGGTATAAAGTAATAAGATTGAGCACTATGCCGTCACTTGTAAGCTGTCCAACTAAGTGCTGTTGAAGAGGGGGGGGTTCAAAATCTCGATCATTTCTCCTTGTCGCATGATTTTTGTACGGCGTTGCGGAATAATATATTAGAAGAGGTATTGAAACTATAAAAATTATAAATTTTAAAATTCCTATTGTTAG
Source organism: Ectropis grisescens (assembly GCA_017562165.1). Lineage (NCBI taxonomy): Eukaryota > Metazoa > Arthropoda > Insecta > Lepidoptera > Geometridae > Ectropis > Ectropis grisescens. The sequence goes on along the minus strand of CM029776.1, from coordinate 29,603,373 downwards.
TTTGTGAAAAACATCATGATTTTCCGACGATTTACAGAGTAAGTTTGGTCATTTGATTATGTTCGGCTTTGGTTTCATAGAGTTTCAATACCTCTTCTAATAAATTATTTCGAAATGCCATACAAAAATCATGCGACAAGGAGAATTTATCGAGGTTTAGAACCCCCCCTCTTCAACTGCACTCAGTTGGACAGCTTACAAGTGACGGCATAGTGCTTAATCTTATTACTTTATACCCTTCTATCATCCTACATAGGTCTCCTGCTGTATCAGATGACCCATAAATTTTGTTCACGGGCCTGCAGTCTGTAATGACCAGTTCTCGCATCAAGCAAATACTCAGTAATTACAAATTTCTGTGTCTGGCGATTTTTAACAGCGGCGATGTTTTCTCTTATCCTTTCAGCTTAGTATTAGAATAGGCGTAACGACAGGTCCTACAATTATATTAAATTACTAGATGCCCGCCCCGGCTTCGCCCGTGGTATATTATATAGCACTCATCGGGATCCCGTACATATCCAACGGTGAAAGAATGACTAAAATCGGTTCACTCATTCCTGAGAATATCGATTTCAAACAAAAAACCTCTTCAGCTACCTGCTACGCCACCTGTCGGAAATTAGTCGTACCAATTCAGATTTAGAAAAAAAATAGCAAAGGTTTAAATTCAATGCACAGATTACTGAAATTCAATGACGCAATCTTTGACACATGCTGTCATGTGTCAAGTCAAAGCACAAAACGTACGAAAACTCTCAAAAGGGGAATATTTTTTTCCGATTTTGTTACATTCTTGTTTTATGCTCCGCTTCAATTAATAGTAGAGTTATTTTCTATAGCCTAAAGCCTTCCTCGATAAATGGACTATCCAATAAAAAAAGAATCTTTCAATTCGGACCAGTACTTCCCGAGATCCTAGCGTTCAAACAAACAAACAAACTCTTCAGCTTTATAATATTAGTATAGATTTGATATAATGATAATATTGAAATAGAATAAAATATGGACCAACTATAATTTTTATATTTTTTAATTTAACTCACTTTATAATCATACAATAAATTAAATATGTAAAATAAATATTACAAAAATATATACAAAGCTGGATGGGCAAGTCTATTTTAAATGTACGAAATTATTAGAAAATGTATTTACACTATTTACCATTGGATAACCCATTCAATTTCAAGTTACTTTTGTTATGAAACCAGTTTCCTAAACGCAATATTTAATATAGCATACAAACTTTACACACGACGCATAGAAAATATGACAGCGTGACGTCACGTTTCTGTAGTGATTTGTATGAGAAGTGTTTTGGGGAGAGTTCAAAATTGTGGTTTTAAAATCATGAATTCACGGGAAGTTTTTAAGATAACAAAGTTATTCTTTCACCTATGTTTCAGTTATTAAGTAGCCTTTTGATGGCACATTAAATCAAAAATGAGTCGACATGCCTATTAACACATATGCAGTCCCCTTATACAAACGTGGAATCTTTTTTCATTGTCAAACTTCTTGCAGCATCATCATCATCATAATTTACAACTTTCCCTATCCCACTGCTGGATGTAATGCTTAATGCCCGCTTTCTAGTTTTACCATCTGCCCTGTGCCAATCGAATTCAGGACGTCTATCTCTTTCTACGAAAAACGTAACTTCGAAATGAACTAACAACTTGCCTACTCCGGTTCGTTTCGTCCGGTTCAAGCCTACTCTAATTAAAGTCTATTGTAATTAGAGTAGCCTTAAAACATTTAGAACATATAAATGGACGAAACGACGGATCGAAATGAACCGGAGTAGGAAAGTCGAAAAGCTTATTTAGAAATTACGTTATTCGTAGACAGAGAGTAGACATTCAGGTTCGATCCGCTATATTTACAATATCTTCGACCCGTCTATTTTTTAACCCCCGACCAAAAAAAGGGGTGTTATAAGTTTGACGTCGATGTCTGTCTGTCTGTCTGTCTGTCTGTGTGTGTATCTGTCTGTGGCACCGCACCGTAGAGGTCAAACGGATGGGCCGATTTCGATGCGTTTTTTTTTATTTGAAGATTAATATCCGTGCGGATGTTCTTAGCCATGTTTGGTCAATATCGATTCAAAATGGCCGCCTCCACAAAATGGCGGACGAAATATTTCTTCACAACCTATCAAATCAAATTTCAAATCCAAGATGGCCGCCACCACAAAATACCGAATTGTAGTATTTTTTTCACTACTACCTCAATATGGGTATCAAATGAAAGGGTTTGACTAGTAGAGCACTTTACATTATGACAAATTTAAATCCAAGATGGCCGCTACCACAAAATGGCGAAATACATTTCTTTATTCACAACTCCCTTAATATGGGTATCAAATGAAAGAGCTTGACTAGTAGAACGTTATACAGATGATGCGAGATCCGAGGTAGTCGGGGGTTAATCAAAATTTTTAATTTTGTTCTTGTTATACTTAATACTAAGTGACGAGAATATCAGGACATATGCACCATTGTAAGCAACATGCCTGCTACAAAGCAGCACAGCGACAAGCAGCTATTGGAACATCATCATCGTCATCATCATCATAGATCTCCTCCTAAATTTCCACAACGAACGGTCCTTTGCAACCTGCAACCAGCGGTTTCCAGCGACCTTTGTGAGCTCATCTGTCCATCTAGCGAGAGGCCGTCCAACACTGCGTCTTCCGGTTCGTGGTCGCCACTCCAGAACCATTCAACATATTGGAACATGAAGAGTCCAAATCATCACCTAGCACAGTACTGCGCACTGCTTGCAATCTTGCTGGTGGACGTCCAACGCTCCGTTTTCCTCGCCTCGGCAAAGATATATACGTGAATGTAATGACGACATACACACACACATATGACCAGTATAGATACACGAAATAATAGCAATCACTTATCCAATCAAGTCGTATAAATTAAGTGAGAATGTAGATGTATCTCGTTTACATAATGTCTATGGAGAACGGATGCGCCCGCGCCGCCGGGTCAAATGTGAGACTGACGTAGACATAAGTAATTAGATCTGTTTCCATTGTCTAGTACGTCTAAAACTTGATGCTTTTTTCAAGATACACAAATATGTAATCTTAAATACCTATACTTATATATCAGCGTAAAATTGTAAAAACTATCCGATTATAATCTAATGATGTCAGATTACAAACTAATCTAACCGTCCGTAAGATTATAATCTCACGCGTGAGATTATAATCTGACGGTGTCGACAAATTAACGGTGATATATATGGCATATTTTAACCAAAATTGTGCTAAACGCGCTGCGAACACGCGCGCGCACTCTCCTTGAAAAAGATCGCCGGACGCGATCGAAACGTGAGTCGGACTGAACTGACTATATCAAACGCGAGTTACCCGTGTATTTATTTAAAATGTGTTATAACTACGTTAGTTTTCAAACTAAAACAAACATCATGATACACAAAAAACTAACATTTGTGCACATTTTTCACGCAAGACTATCTACAAATAAAGCAAAGCTTGTGTAACAGTAGCCAAATTCCTGACATAATGTACTACTTAATTCTAGTAATGTACCTATGTTGTATGTAGTGATACAATACAATACAATACAAAAACACTTTATTGGCACCACAAACAAAGTTGACAATAAGTAAAATAAAATAACAAACACATAATGGGCACAAAAGGCGACCTTATCGCTAAAAGCGATCTCTTCCAGATAACCTTTGATTTACAAAGAAACAAGATTTGTAAGATTTTGGGCAGTGGTGCAACTAACAATATAAATAAACACGTGTATTAATTATATATAAATTAAATATAATAGAACAAAATACATATAATAGGTGTACAATAAATAAATAAGTTTAAATATATAAATACACATACAAATACATATATATATAAAAAGTAATGTATGTATACAATAAGAAACACAAAAATCCAAGAAAAATAAACATAAATCAGTGAACAACTTTTGTCAGAAAATGCTGCCGAATCAGAGTCCTGAACGAAGCGACGCTCTGCGCACGTCTAATGGCCGCAGGAAGAGCATTCCATAAGGCCACAGCCTGCACGCAGAACGACGAACCGTAAAAGGAGCTTGTATGAGCTGAGGTAGATAATAGGAGATTTGTAGACGACCTAAGATTTATTGAATGAGTGTCGCAAAGAAATGTGAAACGGGAGCTTAAATACGGAGGGGAAGAGGGGGTGAAAAGTGTGTTATATAAAAGTGATAGGATGTGAGTATCCCGACGTAAACTGATAGGGAGCCACTCGAGCTTAGATCGGAAAAGAGAAACATGGTCATATTTTCGGAGACCGAAAATAAGCCTAATACAAAAGTTTTGAAGACGCTCGAGCATATCGAATTGGTCCCGTCTAAGGTCCAGGTAGCAGACGTCAGCGTAGTCAAGGATGGGAAGAAGGAGGGATTGTACTAACGCAACTTTGGTGGCTGTAGGCAAAAAGTTTCGAATTCTTCGAAGTGATGCTGCTGAGGCATATATTTTGCGTTTTATTGATCGAATTTGTGGATCCCAAGTAAAACAACTATCGAAAATAATGCCAAGATTTTTACTTCTGCGCTAAATGGTACTGTCACGCCACCGAATAGAACTTTAGTAGTAGTGCCATAATCGACTCTCGATATAAGCCGCGAGCTTCCAATAATTATGGCCTGAGTTTTCGAGGATTGACAGTGAGACCGAAAGACCTACTCCATTTTTCAATGCGGCGCAAATCATCGTTTACCAACTTAATAGCATCATCTAGATTGTCAAGTGAGGCTTGTGCATAAACTTGGAGATCGTCAGCATAGAGGTGGTAGGAAGAAGAAATGAGAGATGTGACTGAATTTATGAATAAAGCAAAAGTATAGGAGAAAGAACGCCACCCTGAGGGACACCCGAACGCGTTTCACACCAAGAAGAAAAGCTATCTTCTATATGAACACGCTGCCGGCGACCCTGCAGGTAACTACGAAACCAATCAATTGCCGTTGGAGATATGTTAATCGAACGTAGCAATGCCAGGAGAATATCGAAATCAACAGTGTTAAAAGCATTGCTGAAATCGAGCAGGGTGAGGACAGTAAGCTTTCTGTTGTCCATTCCCAGCCTAATATCATCAGATATCTTAACAAGAGCAGTAGTAGTACTATGGCCGGGACGGAAACCAGATTGCAAGGGATTAAGAAGGAAGGAAGTGATTTGGTTTGAAGAACACAGTTTCCAGAAAAATCAAAGAAAAAGAGTTAAATCATCGTTTAGTCAAGTTAAGTATCGATGGTTTCCATCATGGTGTATTCAAGTCGAGAGCAAATAGGTTTTTTTTAGGCAAGCACACTCCATCGTAAACTGCAAATAGCGTTATAGTGCAAACATAACATTGAAAAAAAAGTTGGTTGTCTGTAAGTCGGTTGGCGTACGGACGATAGTTCAACGAGCCAACGACTTAACGAAACATTGATAGATGCGGCGCAAGCGTACAATGAGCGTAACGAGACAATGAGCGTAACGGGACATAATGGGACACTTTCTCGTGCAAGCAGCCGGTGTTCATCGATTTATTAAACGTAGTCACGTCAAAAAAACTTACGTTTGAACTATAATTGCTCAAATAGAGTTCTACATAACAATGCTAATGTAATGTATAATGTATAATTTACCACCAGCCACATACTATATTTAACATTGTCATTCCGCAAAATTTAAAAAATCGGAGTAAATGCTTAGATTAAAACAATGGAAACTCGTACAAATAAATAAGTCCATAAAAACAGTGAGAATCTAAATGCCTTTCTCTACAGATATGAACTATGGCTAATCTATACTTATTATTATGCTGGCACTTGACATGGCGTTGTGTATGACGCCCAAAGTGACATTGGGTGTTTATAGTATGCATATTTGTACAATAAGTACAGGAAGTACTCTGCGATTTTCCCCGCGTAGTTTCTGTTCCGATATAAAATATCCTATGTATTCTTCCAGACTATAATCTATCTGTCTTCCAAAGTTCAGCTCTATCCGTTTAGTAATTTTTACTTGAAAGAGTAACAAACTTCTATCCATCCAGCCATCCTTACAAACTTTTGCGCTTATAATATTAATAGGATAACACGCATCTGTCGAATCCATACAGGTTTTTGTATAACAGCCTATTTATGATATACCTATATACTATATATCATAAATAGGCAACTTATTTATTATGGAATAGCACAAAACATAAATATGTAGTTGACATTATTTTTCCTTATAAGAAACGAGATCAAACTTACGAAGCGTCCATAGAACGAGCTAATATTGCAGTTTCTCTGAGGGATTATAACTAAGTCCTCCATTATTAAAAGTTGAAGTGGCTAAAGTGCTCATATCTGTTTGTAAGATCGATGACCGTTTGGATAGACTTATCTTTGTATGGAGATCTGGAATCGGTAGATGTGACGAATGACACCCTGAAACTATATATAGTGAGTACCAGTAGCTGGAGGAGAAAACAGAGACGCCTATGTCCAGCAGAACACTAGGATTGGCTGATTTTTTCTGTGGGTTGGTGATAATATCACTATTGGTATTATTTTGAGTTTTTCATTTGCATAACATTAAACTGACAGAAATCTCGATTGACACCTCTGTGTAAAATAAACTGCTTACTAAATTAAACTGCTAAAGTAAACAGCTTACTAAGATATCATTGTATGTATGACGTTTCTAAGTGCACTGTAGTGTCGACAGAATAAAATGAATTTTGATTTGATTTGATTTGATGATGATAATGATGATTGATTTCATCTGTGGGTGATATTTTCATCAGAATTTTGTTTTTTTATTATTTAAGCATTAAATTTGGACATAAAAAAATGTGGAACGCTAAAACCTAAATGAGCGTTTTTTAAATACTACACAAATGCTGCACAAATACGTTATGCCATGTGAAGTGCCGACATAACACTTTATTTTTAAAAACTAGCAAACTTTTAAATTGAACCTTATGCACAAAAGAAAAGGTTTATATTTGTTAAGCTTTCGAATAAAATGTGGTGTATCGTCTCCGTTCATAATAACCAATGGGCATTTAAGATATAAGGAATAGACCCCAATGCTATTTTAATTTAAGTGACTGCGTAAATTAAGAGTTTACTTAGTGGCAGAGACAATGAATTGTATATTTTTACATAATTATAATTAATACTTTTATAATTTACTTCATCAAGATTGTAGTTTTATACATTTTATTCAATATAAGATGTATCAAATATTAAACATAAGTATAATAAATATTAAACACCAAACTTAGTAAAGCTTGTACTATGGCGGCCATATAGCTGATATAATACTTATATAGTTGTAAATACATACTAATTATACATATAAAACACCCAGACACAGTATAAATATACTCTTACGTTCATTTGTTTTACAGTAGTAACATTTTTGTTTCGAAACAAATGTATTATCGAAAAGTAGCGTTGTGTCCTAAATCTTTTGGTAGACAGGACCATGTCAAAACAGCTGATTAGCGGTAATACAGCAATTAAATTAAATGCAATATCGTTTTGAAACGTCATTAATTATTCTGATGATATACCAGCTACCGTCTGGCAACGGTAATAAAATTATCAAAAATATTACCACATTCGTAATCATAAAATTTATCAGACACAAATAAATATAATTAAAAATCAATATCATTTCGCGGAGTGCAATAAAATCGATTGGATTTATATTGACTCTATCAAACTTTATCGAGGGAATGTAGCTGTCAGTGTTACATTGGATAGCTGGAATTGGATCTTGGATAAATGGAAAAATAATGCTGTAAAAAATAAGCAACCCAATAAATGTTCCCACAGCTGGGACTCGCGGCTTTCATCAGCTATGCTGGCCCAGGGCGTGCTGGTGGACGATGAGTTACTTTGAAAGGTTCTCGGAACATGTCTGTCTGTTTCCTCACGACGTTTTTCTTCATCTTTACCGTGCACCGAATATGACTTTGAAAATACAGTGGTGAGCATAGGATTCAAACAAGGGGTCCGGATGGGAAGTCGCCCTTCTATTAACTAGACCAGCTGCAACTTAGATGTTATACAGAATATGCATAGTATCTTACCTTGCCAAACTACTGGTCTACTACGAAGTCCGATAAACGATATATCGGCCGAAGTTATGGACGTTTTATACCACGAAACACAATCTGTTGCTTGATCTGATCGGGCGTTTCGTTCATTCCGACCGACGCTGATTTGACAGTTTTTGTGTCATCAACCGACCGATTGTGTTTCGTGGTATAAAACGTCCATAACTTCGGCCGATATATCGTTTATCGGACTTCGTAGTAGACCTGCTCGAACTCTCAAACCGTCCAATCGTCGTCTGTTAAAGACTAGCCTCGTGGCTTAACAAGTGGTAACTCTGCCTGCAAAGCCGAGGGTCGTGGGTTCGATTCCCACCCAGTGCAAATATTTGTGTGATGAATTCAAATATTTGTTTTGTATCTGGTTGTTTCTATGCATAATAAGTATGTATTTACAACTATAATATAAGTATTATATCAGCTATTTATTTATTTTTATAGCAGCCTGTTATATGGCAGGCATGTTGCTTACCATCAGGCACATGCCCAGGTCGTCTCGTTATTCGGGTAGTCTTACTGATACATATTTTATTAGTATTTTAAATCTTTGGATGTTTGTTGCTCAACCACAACGTAACGTATGAACGGATCGGGTCGAAATTTGGAAAACTTTGTAATTTGGTTAGATTAGTTAGTCTGAAAGAACGCATAGGCTACTTTTTATCCCGGTAAAATAACGGGAACGGGAACTACACGGGTCAAACCGCAAGCGCTTTTAGTTATTATAAATGTGAAAGTTTGGATGTTTAGATATTTGTTGCTCAATCACGTTGAAACGGCTTAACGCATCGAACTGAAATGTACAATACTGTCAGAATGTAGGTTAAAACAGCGCATAGGCTAATCTGTATCCTGGAAAAATAACAAAAATTAGAACTACGCGGTTAACCCTGCTCCCTGCTTATAATGTTCGTCGGAATAAAAAAGCCTGATATTCATTATAGTCAACGTTGTTGTACCCGTGTAAAACCGGGATCAAAAGCTAGTCCTACATAAAAATGTTTCAGATCTCGCTGTATGTACGAACGACACTAACTCGTAAGCCTTCGCCGTGTCAAGGCGATGATTGATCGGAACATCGTATTGGCCTTTGGTTAACTGTAATATCATCATTGCAGATTCGCAGGTGTGGCTGACTTTGACCCGTGATGACACCGACATAAGCAGCCCACTTTCTGTTCTCACTGCTGAGACTCGATCTTTTCTCCCAAGGAGGAGTGTTGACCACGTAGACACCGTGGCTATCCAAAGACACATCCTACCTTCGGTAACACAAGGGCATAATTGTCAAAAAAAACCAACACCAAAACACCAAGATGGTTCACACAACAGGGTTGCTACGTGAGATTAAGATTCATATAAAGTGATTTTTTTTTAATGTTTTTAAAAAACCTGTTGCGATATTCTTTGTTTTGTATTATTATACCAACAAATTTTACAAGTAATACATTGATTACACTCTTTTATTTTTTTATAAAGAGTAGTAAAAATTTGAATATTGGTTCAAAACACCAAAACACCAAGATGGTTACCAACGGGTAAACCCCACTCAAGCAACGCTTTCCACAGCCTAGACGATCTTATCACAAATGTAGAGTCAGAATGTACAGAATGCCAACCATAAAACGATGGCGTTTTTTTGAGCTACAACCACTCCGATAGAAAAAAAAGCAATTTGGAATTAGATGCAGATCAAGGTTCGGTGATCAAGGATGTCGTTACCTATGATCCTTTTGGCACGTCTTTGAATCAATTTCAGAGCCTCCACTTGGTACTTAGCTGATTCACTCCAAAGGTTATCTCACCATACCATTTATCTCACACAAATATATATCACAACCAAATAGAAGCCAGAAATTAATCTAAGATGACGAATCAGATGACATAAATAAAAACCAGAAATTAATAGAAGATGAGGAAGAAGAAGACTTTAATCAGCTGACTATTATTTAATTTTTATTTACTTATAAATTACTAACAAATTGTCTTGCCAGACATATTGCATGCCTCTCGCAGAGGCCAGTTTGTATGGGGCAACTTTTAAAATGTTTTGTATCATCTTATCTTACCTACAAACAGCAATAAAGATTTTTGTATTTGTATTTGTATTTGGTTCAAATAAGAGTTGTTTTAAAATATAACGTTTATAACTAATAGACAACAAATAACAACAAAACAAGAAGCTCTACCCTGACGTGCCCTCGGGTTGTCGCTATTTTTTCGTAGCGAAGTCACGCACTCATCAATCAATGCCTTTATGATGATATCAGCTCGCGTGAGCCGCTGACCCTTTGACACTGACAGTGACAGCGGCAGCGAAAGTGACGTATCTGGACAGGGCTGCTACCTGAAATTAAAATTCAAATAAAATGATTTAAAAAAAAAAGTGTAATCCTGTTGCGATATTTTTTGTTTTGTATTATTATGCCAACAATTTTTTTGTAAATTTTATAAGTAATACATTGATTACACTCTTTTTTTTTATAAAGAGTAGTAAAAATTGGTATATTGGTTGAAAATAAATAAATAATAAATATTGGTAGACAATTCACACACAACACCATCTGACCCCAAACTAAGCAAATGGTGTACTATGGCGACCAAATAGCTGATATAATAATAATAGTTTGTGACTTATCCATGACTTGTATTATTTCATATTTAAATTATCATTTTTCTGGAAACCATAAACGTACACATTAAATATTATCTATTCTATGACACCTAGTATAAATTCCTTTCGTGAATTTATCCTGCATATTTGGTACAAACAGTAGCCAATTTCTTCCTGAGTTTCAGATTTTAACTGGGGTCCCTTCATTGTTACATCGTAATTGAGTTAAAAATATTAAAACGACAAACATTCTAGTTTCAAATTTTCACAAATAACTTTGGTAGAATGCATGCCAAAAAAACCAACAGTATGACGTAACTACCCAAAACAAAATTGTAAGAATGGAATCCCTGACATCTTTCTGTTCCAAAAAAACTTTAAAAGTTAAAATTACTTGCTGCAAATAAATCTGAACTGACAAAACTCAAGCATGTGCTTAGCTGGACCGTTACTCGACTGTAGTTCAAGACGGAAACACTTGGCACTGGCAACCCTGCGCTCGCTTCATGACGTCAGTTGAACACGCAATGTGGTGGGAAACTTTATTTTATAATTTTGGCAGTGAAAATAAATAACGCAAAGTGATTTTTTTTTATTAATGTTAAATTATTTTAAGTTAATACATTAATGTATTTAATTTTAATACATTTTAAACTTCTACAAAAAACCCTTATCAATGATACTTCAATGATACTTCAATGATACTTTTATTCGTCTGTGAAACTAGGTTTTTTACAAAAATGTGTTGTTGTGTCAGAGACCAGAGAAACGTTCGCTAGTTTCCACCACAGTTTGGTATACAAAACATAACTTTATGTTAATAATAGTTAACATCTTTTTTTGTGTTAGATCAAAGTGTTGCGGTGAACAGTAAAGGCTACCTGAAAATAACAGGTCTATTTTTATTATTAAAAGTAAATATGACAAATCTGTGTAAGTGTCACTGCAGTGCAGCTCTTAGTACAAAATTAACCTTTAATATAATAAGTTTAACAAGGTTTGTTTCATCGGAGGTGTAAATATTTTAAAAACAATCTCCACAATTTCAACTCCACCAGATCGATCTAACAAGCATGTAACATGAATATAAATATAACAATTAACAAGAACAAAATTAAAAATTTTGATTACCGCGAATTTCTTATCTGTACAAAATTCTACTAGTAAGTAAGTAAGCCCTTTCATTTGATACCCATATTAAGGGAGTTGTGAAAAATTAATGTATTTCGCCATTTTGTGGTAGTGGCTATCTTGGATTTCAAATTTGTCATAGTGCAAAGTATTCTACTAGTCAAGCCCTTTCATTTGATACCCATATTGTGGTAGTAGTGAAAAATAATATAATTCGCCATTTTGTGGTGGCGGCCATCTTGGATTTGAAATTTGTTATTATGTATTGTATTTTACTAGTCAAGCCCTTTCATTTGATACCCATATTGAGGTAGGTTGTGCAGAAATATTTTGTCCGCCATTTTGTGGAGGCGGCCATCTTAAATCAATATTAACCAAACATAGCTAAAAACATCCGCACGGATATCAACCTTTAAATAAAAAAACCGCATTGAAATTGGCCCATCCGTTTGAGCTTACGGTGCCACAGACAGACACACACACAGACAGACAGACATCGACGTCAAACTTATAACACCCCTTTTTTGGTCGGGGGTTAAAAATACGCTAACAGTAACAAACAATACATAGTTACAATATGATAACTGTGTTTGTGGGAACTAGTTCTCTTTAAGAGTGATTTGTTAATGTTACAAAAAGTAGTTAAAGAGTGTAAGTATGTCTAAAAGAGTGTGTATGTATGTAGATGTGTCCGTTCGTGTCAGTGGATAGATAGTGCGTTTTTGTGTGATGTAAGAGAATTAAACTATTGGTGTGTACTTTTACGATATGTATGTATAAATGTGTTCATGTTCATGTGTGTGTGTTAATGTAGGGAATTGTTCATCTAAGGCATGCATGCTATATTACGCTAATTAAAACAACTATTATTTAAAAATTATCAATTGTCTGCGTATAATATTTTCAGTTTGAGTATGTCCTAGGGAAAGTAGAGATTCATTAATATTTTTTCTATATTTCCATTTGGTGTCTTTCAGTTTAGTTTCCCAGTTAAATGTTTGTATATTAAGATAGATTGGCATTATTCTAAAATGTCATGAATTCGTAAATATCACTGCCTGTATCTGCAAATATGAGTTTTTACTTTGTGCTGGTTTCTTGGAAGAAAATGCTCTAAGAAATAAGGCCGCCGCTTGCGGCACTTGCTCATAATTGTTTCACTGTAATATTTTAATTTGTTTATGTCACAATAAAGAGTTCTTAAAATTTCCAGTACGCAAATACTTATACCTATAGTATTATTTCGAAGACTACCTACCTGGATAATTGTTATTTGCTATTTTTGTTTTTAAATAGAGACATATAATAATTAAATAGTTAACATGACTTTCAGAGCGACGAAGAGCTCAGAATCAAGGTTGTATTCATGTTTGGGAAGCATGGGTAGAGATAGGCAGGCTAAATTGTAAAATGCCTTTAGTATGAGAAAATGAAAATTAAAAAAACTGCAACTTTTCAATCAGACCAAAGTTTTATTACTTGTACATCATCCAGTTTCTTTAAAACATCTTTGACTTTTAACAACTGAACCATTGTTAGCTTCGCAGATAGAGCGGAAATAAACAAATCTCAGGTTTTTTGATTGAGTTTCTCTCATATATGTAGGACTAATTATTTTCAATGTAACGAATTCGTACAGGAAATTGTGAAACACTAAGTGTTTATGTATTGTTTAAGAAAAACAGACATAGCACGTAAAATATTTCGTGCTTGTGGGCACTGGATACGAAAATGCTCGACTTATTTTGTCTGTCAATCTCACCGCACCTTAAGGTTATGATGAAGAAACATTTTTCAAAGTAACCAACTACTTAAGCATTTTTCTAGGATATGCAACCTCCTGCAATTTGCATTCGCCCAGAGTGGATGACCCAAAATCGTTACCGCGAACGTCACTTTCGATGTACAAACAGCTCTACTACGGAATGTTCTGCCGGAGTGAGATTTTTCGGATAGACACAAAAGTGCTAGACTATTTTAGTACATATGTACATACTAGTTACATCTGAATTGCGAACTAATAAAACTGTTCTAGATAAACACCATCAAGCGAGACAGCGGCCAGACTTTGACGTAACATTTAATTATTAAAAAAGTAAAGAACGTTCAAGTAACTATATACTTAGAACGTCAGTAGCCTACACTTCGTTTTTTAATCATTATTTTTTTAAATAAGAACTGACCAGACGAGCAGGACATGTGCCTGATGGTAAGCAACATGCCTGCCACATAACAGCACAGTGACACGCAGCTATTGGAACAGGAAAAGTCCAAATCATTACCTAGCACTTCACTGCGCTCACCACCCAGAGATCTAAGATGTTATATCTCTAAGCTATATATTAATGAATATTTACGTAAGGCCGCTATTTTTCCTGATTTTAAGCGATACAAAAGTTTAATATGGACTGTGTTTATCTAAACGAAACCAATTGATATTAATTAGTACTATGTGACACATATTACACGTCCGTAATTGGTCACACTGTTTGTACATTTAAGCTACTACTATAAGATCTTTTTAAACACAGTATAGCAATAAATAAATTCTTATTCTTATTCACTCTCCGTTGTATAAACTCAATAAGAAGTGATTACATCACTTCACCAGACCACTATTAATCACTTAAAAAGTGTTAATTTTGAAACGGAACAAATATTGAATCTTTACAGCCTTGACACACATTTCAAACAACTATTAAACTAATGAACAACTAGTTACTTCTATATAATTATTCACGAGAGAAGTAATACTATTATGCATTCATTGTTTTTTAAATGGCCTCTTTACATTTATGTGCATTTTTGGAGATTAATAGATTCGAGGCATTGAACTCGACCCGGGGTTTTACTACTGAAACGGCTAATGTTTTGCTATTTTCTCTCTCGAATTTTAATTAAAAAGAAAGAGACAGCAATTACCATAGCCATAACTATTTAAGTCAGACTGTAGAGGAGCACTAGGCGAATAAAACCAAAAAAATAAGTAAAAACAATCTAATTGACAGAAATATTTTAAAGCAAATTAGAAAGATCACAATTAAAACAATATATGCAAATAGTGTCATTAATGGTGGCTTTACAGCTTATGTTAAGTCATAAACTTATTTAAGTCTTCAAATTCTTGAACATCGCTGCAAAGTTTTGACTCCATTTTTGTAAAGAGAAAATCCATTTTTTTTTAATATATTGCCTGATTGGGTATTATTCTCTGATGGATATATTTATTTGAGTGTCTTCAAATCTAGCGTAAATAAGTTTTTACTAAGTTGGCGTTCTAAATCTGAATCGTCGCTTAACATCAAGCGAGATGGCAGTCAAGTTCAGGCCTATTATAGTTTTTTTTTTAAATTAAGCTTCTACTTTTGAAAAGTGACTAGAAGATGATTCATTTGATAGTTTGTAATAATGACTAGAATCGTTGCAGTGTCATACTTTTTAACATTTACCTCCTTAGTGAAGCCTTACGCGAAAATGTGAAAACAAGAGACGAAAATGTACTTAGTCAAGTTTTGCGTTAATTTTGTTGTACATTTTAGTATCATAATTGTAAGTTAAAAGTTGTCATTTTAAATATTTGAAATCACTTCCCGAGTTCCCGACGTTTTAGTCGCATGACGACCGTGGTCATGAAAATACCTCTTCTCATTGAGTGTGTTTACTGAAGTGTTAATTCAAAATAATGTAGATCTTCATTAAGTAGAAGTCTTGTATGATGTTTTAAAATATAACCAATGGACCACCTGTCAATTCAGAGGCTCTGTTTGGTCTTTGTGATGTCGGAAGTGATAACAATGTGCAATAGCTGCGTGACTTGATTTCAGGGTAGCAATGACCGATCGAGACAGTACGGCGACAGATTTGCTTCTCCAGAGACAGAGGGCGTCGTGTTTCCTACTAATATTACAAATTTGAAAGCTTAGGTGTTTGCTGCTCAATCACGTTAACACGTCTTGCATCAAGATGTCGACTTCAAAGCCTTAAACATTATCACAAAGCTGTGAGTTTATCCGTTTTTCATCGAATAGAATAAGCAGCAGCCCAGGTAATGATCCCACTGCGTAACTAACTTTACTATATATTTACTTCATCATAATCAAAACGAACCCTCGAATAACGCAACCCGAATTGCTCCCGGCACAAAAGTGCCCACGTTGGATGGCAATGACCAACCTTTGCTCCAGAAACGAGCTGTAGCGGTAGTCACCTACATGCCCTCTGACGCCTGCGCCTTAACTCTAATATGAAGCCTTAACCTTAGATAACTTGAAATAATCTTAGTATCTGCTCCCCAACAACTCAAGGTCTCCACAGCAACAAGTGCAAGGTTATAATAAATATATTGGTGGACAATTCACACACAACACCATCTGACCCCAAACTAAGCAAAGCTTGTGTTATGGAAGCCAGATAGCTGATATAATACTTATAAAGTTTTAAATACATACTTATTATACATAGAAACACCCAGACACAGTGCAAACATTTGAATTCATCACACAAATATTTGCACTGGGTGGGGATCGAACCCACGACCCTCGGCTTCGCAGGCAGAGCTACTACCAACTAAGCCACTAGGGCAGTCAGTTATGCAGCATATTATCATGAAGGATTTTCTCCCAGAACTACTTTGTTCTTTTTTTAAATATCTTTATCTTTACCAAAGGCCAGGATAAGGCGTCTACTAAATGTTTCCACTGCTTGGACTCGGGGCCTTCTTTTGCAAGAAGAGAACCAAGGATTTAATCTGCGACGCTGGCCCAGTGCGGGTTGATGGATGACACATACATTACATCAGATTCTATGCACACATCGGTTTCTTCACGATGTTTTCTTAGCCATTTTTCAAGTAAGCGGCATGACGCACGTCTCTTCGAAAACACAGTAGTGCTTGTGGGATTCGAACCCGAACTCCGGATCGGCAGTCGTTCTCCCGACTAGACCAGTATCTTCAAGCCGAAATGCTCCGCCCATCTCGATTTTTTTACTTTGCAACTTATTCACAAAATATGCAATTTATTAGCAAGTATACATTTTATGTAATAAAAACCATACTTAATATTCCGACTTAGTTGTCTCAATTTGCATTTAATGTTAATTTTAAATTACAACATAACGTTTCTCACATTAAACTGCTAATGGTATCTTGATCAGATTTAATTATATCAAATTTAATAAAACTTTTAAAGACATGTACATGTACATGTAAATTAGACTGATTTACGTATGTGATATTGGTACATAGTTGAGTAAATAGGGACAAATTATAATTAGATATTTCCATATTGTTGACACGACTAGCGCGGGTCATGGTCGATGAAAAAATCTAAATTTATGACTGACAGTAATGTTATACACTAATAATAGTTAAAACGTTATGACAGGGGAAAGATTGAAGGCTTTGAACCTATTAAAATTGTAGAAAATATGTTAGTTAATTTATAAAAACTGTTACAATATAAATCCTGTTTTTATTATAGACTTGCAGTGGGGCGTGGTCTCATCCGCGTTGTTTTCGTTTCTGTTATTTTTTCGCAATGAAAAGTAGTCTATGGGTCGTTTAAGACTTCTCTATCTGTATATTTAAAAACAATACTACAACTGTGTTCCAAATTTCAACCTAAATTTCAATCTAATATCTTAGATCTCTGGGTGGTGAGCGCAGTGCAGTGCTAGGTAATGATTTGTACTCTTCATGTTCCAATAGCTGCGTGTCACTGTGTTGTTATGTGGCAGGTATATTGCTTATCATCAGGCACATGTCCTGCTATATGTCATAAATAACCTTAATTCTTGCGACGTTTCGTTCCGATGTGAATGAGCAACAATTTATACGCGTCACTCCGTTATATATTTTTCTTACGGTTTTAGTCTCACACTCACATTCCTTTCTCCTCCAAGCCTGTCGTAACTTCCAAAAAGTAAAAATTAAACTATAGGAAACATACGGCAATAGTAAATAACCCACCCCTACGGCACCCGGCGCAATACCACTGGCTGCGTTGCCACGCTGAATGGCTATGCCCAACTTTTAAACCACATACTTCTACCATGTTACTTCAAATAATTATGGGTCTATAAATGGCTCAAAAAATCAATCAACAATCAAATCAAAATTCATTTTATTCTGTCGACACTACAGTGCACTTAGAAACGTCATACATACAATAATATCTTAGTAAGCCATTTTAAAATTTTACATGCAGTTTATTTTACACAGAGGAGGTGTAAATCGAGATTTCTGTCAGTTTAATGTTATACAAATGAAAAACTTAAAACAATACCAATAGTGATATTATCACCAACCCACTAAAAATCAGATGTTATTTTTCCCATACGACAGTAGAGTTGAGAAAGAATCACAGCTTCATATTTATATTATATTTATTTACCGCTGTTACGCCTGATATGAAGCTTTTCACGATACTTTATCATAATTACTTATATTAATACATATTATAACAGACTGATGGCCATTCAAATCTAGGTGTTTTCGACTCGGGAGTAAATCAGTTTCTTATAGGTAAGCGTACTCCACAACAGACCACATCGTTGCTTAACATCAAGCGACGATGGTCAACCACAAACCTAGGTCGATAAAAAATATTGCATAAAACGACCACTCACTTAAAGTACAATCAAAATCACACAAATAAACAGTCCACTTTACATTTTCACACTTGAACCATTTTAGCGAATTAATTTTCACCACACCGGGGAAAGTCGTCACGGCGGAAGTCACACGTCCTTTAAAGATGTGTTTTTGGAACGAGTCAATTTCCTCACATTGTTTTCCTTCACCGTTAAAATCAGAGGTGATTACAAATGGTACATTTGCACATTGGAAAATAATCAGCAGTGCTGGTGGGATTTGAACCAACGACCTCGATACTGTGAATTCCAACTTTTCACGTTTCTTTTAAAATTGCAAGTCGATCGCCAAGTTATTTTTTGTATATTATAGAGTGAACAAACGCGCAGGACATGTGCCTGATGGTAAGCAACATCAATAACAAACAGCACAGCGACACGCAGCTATTGGAGCATGAAAAGTCCAAATAATTATCTAGCACCGCACTTCGCTCATCACCCAGTTATAAATCGATTTAAACTGAGAGAAAAACTTACCTGTGTAAGGATTTTGTCAAATTAGCAATCAATTCGAAGAAATCTTTTGATATATTTAAAATCTAAATACGAGTAAGTAGCTCAAGTACATTTGTGAATGTTTGCCTCAAAGAACGGTAATTACCCAAAAACCGAAACGCAAAATGTCAGATACCCCCAAATAAGGTCCTCAAGGTATTAAGCACAACAATGCCCTACATTACCCAAAAAAGTTAAATAAGAATCTCCAACGATTATGCCTTATCTATCACCTACGCTAACCTTTTACCGAAAAAAAATAGTTCATTTGTAACCTACTATCGTCCTCGGTCCAGCGTCGAACGCCCAAAGTAAAAGTGTAAGGCAGACTCCCCGTATAAAAGCGTCTGCGCACGCGCAACAATCATCACAACATCTTGTGTTGCACCGCCGGACACAACAAACATGGCCAAGTGGAGCATTGTAAGTGTGACCCATGGATTTAATTGACCCCGGAGTTACCCCGGACTGCAGTGAAGTGATAGTGAAAGTATAGTGACGAATCCCGACCATGGTGTTAAAGGACTTGCGGATTTCGGAGTGACACGATTTGCAAAATTTGACATAGTTTCCAAATTTAAAATTCATTCCAAAATCGAAATTAACAGTGCTATGTGGAACAATTTGCGAATTTAAATCAGTGCATCTGTTCCGAATAATTGTACCGTCAAGCAACCTCAAATTACTTTTTCTAAATTATAATATAACAAGATTTTACAGAATGAACCTTTAAATGTTTTGCACTTCAACTTAAATTTCGATGTATATTCATATCATTAAGATTTAAATAAAGTCCAAAATCATAACATTCCAACATTAATTAACTAAGTTCTCCAATGACATTAATCCGTTATTTTTTATTAGGATAATTTTGCAAAACAAATTGACTAAAGCTCTAACTATTATCTTGTAAAATATAAGTGAGTTGCTCCATATTGACGAGAGTTTCCTCCCACAGGTCGCCCTCGCCCTCATCGGCTGCGCCGTCGCCGAGCCCCCCGTGGGTTACAGCTACTCAGCCCCCTCTTCCCTCTCCATCTCCGGAGGCCTCAGCTCCGGCGGCCACTACACCCCCGTCCCGGTAGGCCACCAGTCCTCCGAGGGCTACCACGTCGACCCCCACCTACTCGAGAAGGTCAGGCACATCATCCTGAAGGACGAGATCCAGAACCAGGCCTACCAGCAGTCTTCTGGGTACTCTTCCCACGGACACGGCATCTCCTCGCACTACGGCGCGCCCGCCCCCGTCTACGGAGTGCCCCATGAGAGAATCGTCGGCATTGAGCTGGAGCATCTGCAACAGGCTATCCAGGTCGCTCAGTACCACCAGGCTGAGGAAGGTTACGCGTCCGGCTACGCTGGTGGATACTCCGGCTACTCCAGCGGCGGCTACTCCGGTGGCTACTCCTCTGGCGGCCACGGCTCCGGCGGCCACGCTTCCATCTCCTATTCCGCCCCCGTCACCTACACCACCATCGGAGTCCCCTCCGGCTCATACGGCGTCCCATCCCCCTCATCTTCCTACGGCGCCCCTCACCATTAAAAAAACCCAGTCAATTAATGTAAATCATGTGATCGCATCCTAGATGTTAATATGTATTATATTATTGTTGTAAGTTTCTGTAAATAAAAACCTCCTTTTGTAACAACTGGATCGTTTGATTGCATCATTTTGGAACTGGTAATTTGTAAAAGTGGTATAACGAAGCGAGATGTCAAGTAAGGTAGCGAGACCCTATCGAAAGTATCGTGCAATCACCTCGATATGTGAAGTGAAGGTAACGTCTCGAGAATATCCATGTTATCCAATATAAGTGCCATTGTTTTGACCGGTTCACTTTTACTTTCCGATGTGAGTCAGGTTTCAAAATGCAGTACAGTTGACCATCAGACCGCACGGATGAAACTCGAGGAAGCGTAACCTAGTGAACTAAATTGGCGTGTAACTTAAATGACGCTAATCCGTCATAATTAGTAGAGCTTTCGATTACAACGTAATGTGTGTATTATCTAATCGGAACAACTGATGATGCGTAAAAGGATTCTTGGGTATTACGAAATTGTGAAATGAATCATGTATTGCTCTGTACCTTAAACCAACGCTTTTATAAAGTCGATTATACGAGTAAAATCGTAAAAATAATATTTGCCTTTTAGCCTGTAGAAAAGTACAGCTAAAATATTATTTCGATACATTTTTAATCTTACTCATATTATAAACGTGAAGGCGTTGGCATATTAGATTATTATTTTGATATGTATGTTGCTCAGTCACGTTGAAACGACGATATGGAAAGCCGAAATTTGTAACATAGGTAAAATATAGTATGAAACGCCAACGTGATGAAACGAGATGGCGGCCAAGTGTAAACCTATAAAAGTTAAAAAAAAACGCATTTTTACTCCCAGTTAATATAGGGGAAGGTGGGGGGACACCGGATAGTTAAGAAAAAGACACAATAATAAAATCACTATATTATTTATTGAGATAATCAATGTCATAAATGTTTAAGTATACCTTAGGTATAACTTTGGCATAAAAATGTTTGAGATCAATCTTAGTAATTACAAAATATAATAGTTTTAATAAAATTATTAATCCGAATTCACCCCATACCTATGGGTCAAACCGGATAGACATTTTTTATTCAAGGGGTGAATACAGATACTAACAATAACTGTAAATAATCAAATTATTCGCAGTTTTTGCATACAAAAAATAATAATTCTTGCTCAGAACAACTGACGCAACTTTCGTGAGCCCATTTAAGACAAGCAGTGCATTGGTACCATTCGTCTGTGGACTTAGTTTGACTGTACTTTTCGCCACAAACCAAACACCTGAATCCTCCTGATAGTTTTCTTTTGATTCTTTTTACCGATACCTTTGCCTTTTTTGTTTTAATTACTGATGACATCATAGCCTTATCTGCCAGTTCATTTTTATACGGGGATTCATTTTTATACGGGGATTCAAAATTGCGGTTTTTCCTCGACGCGCAGATGGCCGTATGTTCTTTTTAAAATAAGGAATTGGCATGATATCCTTCGGTGATACAAGACTTAAAGAATCTGAAAACGTTGGTCCTTCTGTAGATGTTCCTGCTTGTGGGGATGGAGTTCTTTCATGAGGCAATGGATCCTGAGAGAATTCATTTGTGGTTGGTGGTACAAATGATATTTCTGTTGTCTGTGATGGTGCAAAATCTACATCTGTAAACGTGTTGGGATTCAGAGGGCAAATTCCAGTTTTGTTAAAAGCAGACACTGCATTTTGCATAGTAGCGGCACGATTATAAGCAGTTCCAAACAAAGATGCTATTTGGAACTGGGTGACAACACGCCCTGGATGATTACGAAGCCATAATTGGACTTCTTGAGAGTAAAACGTGCTCAAAGGCCCCATAAAACCAACATCGAGTGGCTGTAAGCGATGCGTGCAGTGAGGTGGTAAGCAGAGCATTATGACACCATGAGCACGAGCTAACTCAATAGCTTCTAGGTTCTTAGTGTGAGTGGCGTGACCGTCTAAGACGAGAAGCACAGGATCTTCATTGCGTGGTTTGACATGGCCGATAAAGTGACGTATCCATTCAGTGAAAATATGTTGCTGCATCCAACCACTTGGATGGCATACAGCTACAGTGCCTGGTGGTGCACCATCCAGAAGCTCACTCTTCATTCGTACGCGAGGAAAAATCACAAGAGGTGGAACATAATGTCCAGCGGCAGAAAAGCAAAGCGCTGCCGTTACCAACTGTCCCCGTTCAGCTGAAGTAGGGCACCAACTTGTTTTTTACCTTTGATTGATATAATTTTTCCTATTTTTTTTGATACAGAGGTCAATCCAGTCTCGTCCATGTTATAAATTCATGTGGATTTGAAAGCGTGCTTTGCATAAAGTGTATCCAAAAGATTAAAAAACGATGACACTACAGCTCTATTAAAACCCATTGCTCTTGCAGCTGATGTAGCTTCAGGTGATCTTAGTGACAATTCAGAATGTCGTTTTAGAAATCCACTAACCCAATCTAAACCAGCGAGTCCAGTTTCCACATTAAAAGGATGTTTCAAATTATTTCTTTCAGCCAATTGGAATGCCAAAAGTCGTAGATCTGTTTTAATCAATCCAAATAGTCGAGATTCCATAGTTTTGGTATGTTCAACTAGCATACCTTCCAGCTCATCGGTGAAGACGCATTTTGCAGCAGCAGGGCACTTCCGAAACACTTCGTCTTTGGATTTTCCAGCTTTGATCTTCTTTACTCGATCTTCTAAGGAACTTTTGGGTACATTATATGTGTGTGATGCTAAAAGATATCCCATTCTGCCTTCCAGCACTGAATTTATGGCTAAAAGCATGTCTGACTCCGACCACTGCAGCCTATTTGACTTTTTTACATATGTTCGTGGCATGTTGACGTTCGCACTCTGTAAAAAGTAAAAAAACAATAACTACACAGACGAATAAAACAAATGCCCGCAATACCTACCTATAAAATCAAGGGTGAAACCGGATAGTCGAAATCACCCCGTCCGCTTGTACCCCACAGGTGCCATGTTTGAAATTTCAATAATATCAGAGATTATGTTTACACTCAAAGCAACAACAAATACCGTTTTAAAAGGCTAAGTATATATTACTTCATAAAAAATACAACTCTATAAGATAGCACATAGGTAAACTTAATGATAACACTTTAAAAAAGTCAAAATATTAGTTAACTTACCTTTATTTACAATTTTCGTTTTTAGACGCACGCGCTGAGATGTTACCGTCGCCGCCATTTGCAACTGCACTGCGTAAGCATTCGCGCGTATTTCACTGCAAGCTAGAGCGAGACAGCTGTACGCGGAGTAATGAAATAGCAACTATCTGGTTTCACCCCCTGTCCGATTTCACCCCTCATTCCCCTACATATGAGTATACTCCTTACGTTCTTGCGTAGACTACATCAGTATGAATTAATAGGAGTTTGGGCAGGGACGTATAAATAAACTCGGACGTACTCGTAGTCTCGCTAAAACAAAAACTGTGTCCATCGAGTCGGCCACATAATATGCACGTGTGCGCTGTCACATATAGGCTGACGTACACATCAGTGGGTCACTACTTGTATATTGTTAGATATGTGTGCGTGTCAGCCTATCAGTGAAAACCTGACAATGCACAGGTGCAAATGTGGCCGATTCTAGTGACACAGTTTTTGTTATAGCGAGACTACGTCCGACTTTTTATACGTCCATGAGTTAGGGTTAATGGATGCTCTTCTTAGAGTAAGGTGTGGACACTGAAGACAACATCATATCTTCATTAGTAATGCTCCAAAGCTAACATTTGCAATATAAAATATAAGCTGGTACCTATTTTAGTCAGTGTTGTTTTTTCGCAATAGATTAAATATTTTTTGTATCGTTAATTAGGAGGTAGATCCATGATCGTTAACCAATTGAAAGCGATTATATTGGCTAAAATACAGTTATTTATACAATCGACAACACTTTTAGATTTCTTCTAAGTGTCAGTAGCTGTAAAAATGTACTTTTAAGTACCTCTATAATTTACATATCGTCGTTGAAGTTCTAACACCACGTAAGTCACTTTTTGGCTATTTTGACTTTTTGATGCCATTCGCTAGAGAATCGGAAGACGCATCGTTTAAGCCAATAAGGAACACGTAACGAACAATACAATTTCGTGAAATTAAGCAAAAAATTAAACTACACGGGATCCACCAAATCGGCATTATATTTGGAAACAGCACGTAAATTATTTAATTCCATACTGAGAAACGGACTCCCCGGTTGCTCCTAACAATTTATGGAAAAAAGGTAAGAAAATATCATTACATTATTAAAAGGTTGTATTTTTCGATTTTTTAGATATTCCTATTTTTTTTCTCTCCTGAAAAGTTGCTATTTTTGACATACGTGGTGTTAGAACTTCAATGACGATATGTATGCATGCATCATGAACACAGTTACACAGAGACATGAATAAAAAACACTATGCCACCTAATGTAATGAAGAGTTTATCTTTGAATCCATCTCATGAATTATCATAATACAAAGTAGGTAACAGGCCAATTTAAATGATTTTTCTTTAAAACCCATGACATTTTGCTGTATTATCTTAAATTTTAAATTTAACGCAGTGTATAGTATTCTACTAGTCAAGTCCTTGTATTTGATACCCGTATCGACTGGTAGAATTTTATACATGTTATGTTATGCAAAAATATGCATGTTTTTTTTCGTAAATTTTTGGATTTGGACTTTTTTTGTAGTAAGTAATGCTATGAAAATCGACATGATCTCTATAATTAACGTTAGGCTGATCATTGTTCTTTTAAATTACATCAATTTTATTGACCTAGGCCGGTCAGGTATTTCGTTATTGTCATTTTCATACATCGAGTAACGTTCGTGTAATTAAAAAATAAAAGTGGCCGCCATTTTGAGGGGGTTGGGGTAGGTCAGGGTAATCAGGTGGTTTTATTGATAAAATAGCTGAAAATGACCCCTCAAATATCGGTAATCTATCAGGAAACACACTGTATATGTATAGTATTCTACCAGTAAAATTCTTGGGGTTGATATCCATTTCGAGGGAGCTATGAAAAATACGCACTTCGACATTTTGTAGCGGTGGCCATCCGATGATCATATAACATAGCTACAAACTCTCTATAAACTCTACTTTCAAAGAAAGTAATCCGTTCAGGAGCTATGATATCACAGACAGACACACACAAACATACACATAAACACTCACCCTCCCACACAGAGTCCCGTATTTTTTTCGTCGGGGGTTAAAAATAATCTTTCAATAAAATATTTCGACCTCAGTAGATCGCTCGAACATAAATTAACATGACTTTCATCCGAGTCCACAAGCGCGTGGGCATTGTTACGTCACCGCCAGTTTAGCAGAATTAGCGAATACTTTACCGCTGATCCCTGCACCATGCACTTTCTCTGCAGCCACTGATCCGACTTCATCCACTCACTTCAACTCGAATACGAGGCTACGCAGAAGCACACGGCTATATTCTTATTTCATATTCGTCATATTTGTTCAATGATAACGCAAGCCAAAAGCTTGTTAGACTTTTTAAGTCAAATCAAATCATCGTAAAATCAGCACATTAACTAAGACATAATTGTAGTGGTAGAACTCCTGGTCGAGTGAATGATCGAGAACTTTGCGGGATATTCTATCTAGCAATAATGTAGAACTATCACTGTGCTCTGCTTTATAAAGCAATGTTTTCTGAGAAACTATGGATCATGGAGGTATATCATTTTATATCTTTGGGTAGCAAACGCAGTGTAGCACCGTACTAATGATCTGGACTGTACATGTTCCGATAATAGGCATGACGACTCATTTTTGATTTAATGTGCCATCAAAAGGCTTCTCAATAACTGAAACATAGGTGAAAGAATTACTCTGGTATCTTAAAAACTTCCCGTGATTTCACGATTTAAAAATCACAATTTTTACTCTCCGAAAAACTCTACTGAAGCGTGACGTCACTGTGATATATTTTCTTTGCGTCGCGCCTAAAGTTTGTACGTTAACTGTATTAAATATTGCGTTTACGAAACTAATTTCATAACAAAAGCCACTTGAAATTGAATGGGTTATCCAATGGTAAATACATTTACTAATAATTCCATACTTGTAAAACGGACTTGCCCATACAGCTTTGAATGATCATAAAGTAAGTAAAACAAAAAAATATCAAAATTAAAGTTGGTACATGTTTTATTCTATATAAATACTGTTATTTTAGCAAATAATTTAATAAGCTTCCAGGATCAGTCGTCATGCCTACTGTGCAATTATAGTCAACAAACGTGTATATTATGTCCTATCCATCACATCACTTTTAACAAAAAAAATAAACTTTTATAAGTTATAAAATACTATTACTCTAGATTTGCAAAAAAACTTAAGTATTTGTAACATTGTAACTAAAACATCACATACGCGTAATCCATTATGCGCCAGTGTGTTCATGTTGCATAATTAGTGCGTACGTGAGGAGTGGCCGGTAGTGTGCGTGAGGAGTCGACGGTAGTGTGCGTGAGGAGTCGACGGTAGTGTGCGTGAGGAGTGGACGGTAGTGTGCGTGAGGAGTGGACGGTAGTGTGCGTGAGGAGTCGACGGTAGTGTGCGTGAGGAGTGGACGGTAGTGTGCGTGAGGAGTGGACGGTAGTGTGCGTGAGGAGTCGACGGTAGTGTGCGTGAGGAGTGGACGGTAGTGTGCGTGAGGAGTCGACGGTAGTGTGCGTGACCTGGACTTCGATGGCGGATTAGGTTTTGATTTGCATGAGATTGTGCTGTTATTAGAATCGGTTTATACTATTGTGT
Organism: Ectropis grisescens; assembly: GCA_017562165.1. NCBI lineage: Eukaryota > Metazoa > Arthropoda > Insecta > Lepidoptera > Geometridae > Ectropis > Ectropis grisescens. The sequence continues at coordinate 29,575,958 of CM029776.1, read as the reverse complement.
AATGTAAATTCCACCAATGTGATTTCAACCTAATCGACTTAGAAAGAACTTGCCTACTTTACTGACTGTGCTGTATGTCCTATCTTTGAGGTTCAGTAAGTTAGTAGGTTGTGGGTTAGAATCTCAATCAGGACAAACAGTTAGTTCATAAATTTAGATATTCGTTCATCCTTTTGAGTGTTTTTTTTTGTTTATTAAACAACAAAAAAAATGTGGTTTTCACCTTTTCTCAGTATCTATTTTTTTTATAAATATACCTACGATGAGAGTTGGTCTCGAAAAGGCGAAAGAAAACTAGCCTAATCTGATTAACTGATTATACTTCCAAATACAATGTACGTTCTATGGGCATCACAGACCGCATCGTCGCTAAAGATCAGGCTAGATGGCGGTCAAGTATAAGTTTGCGAAATTTAACAAAATAACATACGCACGTTAATTTAATATATATAGTATGACTTAAAACTTACAACTACAACAAGGTATACTCAAAGGGTATGATTTCAGCTTGGACTGACATCAGTAGGGAAGATCAAGGAACGACCAACCCTTCTACCGCTCCTAACTAAATAGGCTATGACTTTGCTATTCCTGTCTCTATCATTTCAAGCTAAAAGAAAAGAGATAGCAATAGATAGCAAAGCTTTAGGTAGGCGGTAGACCAGGTATTACCGATGTCTTACGATCCGGTTAGGACCTAGCTATGGATTTGCCGACTTGTAGCCAGTATGTAGAGCTAATATACTAATTATCTTTACTTATTATCTGATGTAGGCTGATGTTTTATTGTCAAGAACCGATTTCATCTGTATATCACATGCGCTTATTAAAAAAATAATCTAAAATTAAGAGGTAAAATACATTAATTTTTGAAACTTTTTCTGAAAGGCGCCCCTTAAACCTACACCCGTGTCAGAAGTCTCGGGATCTACTCGGGATTTCTCTCTTTGCCACACGATGGTCCCGGCGCCCGCACGGTGAATCCATGGAATGCTAAGAAGTTGGTCTCAATATTTTAAAACACTTACTTAATCCAAGTAAAGGCATTTCCCTGAAAAAAAGTGTGAAAACAAGTGTAGAATAACGTAATAAGAGGATATGTATTCCAGGAAAATCACGGGAACGGGATTTATGGGTAAAACTGGCAGGTTCTGCTAGTGTTATAATGTATTGCGAGTTTATCTAAAATAATAAAATGATTTTTTTAAATTTTAAAGACTATACAAGGCTAAATTATTTAATTATACAAAACATCTTTCGCCACAAGCCACAAAATCTATCTATAACCCTATTATAAACATCAATTTCCATAAAATCGATTATAAGCCGAATTCACAACAAATAATTGCACAATACATTACATAATCCACTAGATATGATTCACTGATTGAATAAGAACATATAAATACAAATTGATGCGGACCTCCGGCATTTCTGCTAAATTGTTATCAATTATGTGAATGTGTGGGAATGTATGAATAGCATACAATGACGATAGACGCTCAAAGTTTACTACGTCATCATAATTAATTTAAATCCATTTTCATTTTGCAGCGAAAACTTTTAGCGTGCCTTAGACAGTTTTTTCATGGGCTGTGAATGTGAATACTGACGTAACGCTCGGGAATGATATGATATCATCGGGTAAACTCGGGACCATGGTCATTGGCCATCAATAAATGCGTCAGTATTTCCCATTGGCCAACTAAAAATGCTAACGCATTTCTAGATGACCATGTTCATGGCCACGATCTGCCTAAAATTCTGAGTTATAAGTTTTCTCTTCTATTGGCAGTTCCTGTGACTGCCAATTTTTTTTCTTGCCAATTCAATTTCGGTTGCGCCGCTAGACTACAGCGGCTTGTAGGCATATTTTTACAACAAGGTATTGTAAATATTAATGTAAAATTAAGAAATGCCTATGACCTTCAAAACAGTTTTACCTCAGCTCAGGGTCAGTGGAACTTTGATACCTACGAAATACATATGTATAAATAAACGAGGACAAAATTAAAATGTTAAGTTGACGGCGATACCAATATAATAAGGACCATTTTAGCCATGAAACAAAAAATAGCACATCGAAATTGGCCTGATTTAGTTCAGAAGTAAAATGCCAGATATGATAAATAGGCCAGTAAAAATAGACGTTGTTTTTTTTTTGGTCAACTTTGCACTATATTTATGATCCATTTTTTTTTAAATAAGGTTCAGGATCACTTACTGAGCATAAAATCACAAAATGCTGACAGATACAGGTGGGTTTCAAGAGCTATTTTGAAAAACGGGTTTGCCGATATCTGGGTAACTATGCACTTTAGGGTTAAGTTTTATTCAAGATGGCACTTGAAGCTGGTTCTGTCAGCATTTTGAGATTTTATGCCCAGTAATTGATCATAAATCTTAAAAAGATAAATTTTAAAATTGTGTACAAAGTTAAACTCTCTTTTTACTGACCAAAAATTTAACCCATTAATTATTAGATTCATTTTGCCGTTCTGTCAACAAAATTACAAACTTTCGGATTTGTTATGGACGGAACACTTCATACACACTAGAAAAATTACAGTGAAAACATTAAACATTATACCTGTTGCTACATATGGCGGCTTTATCGCTCACTACGGTTTACAACAGGAAAGTTGAGTGATTCGAAAAACAAAAAGATAATAAAGAAGAAGACTTATTGTTTGATAAAAGGTTTACAATTTGCCGGATGTTAAGCAACAATGCGGTTTACAATAGAGCGTGCTTACCTAAAAGAAACAGTTTTTTAAATAATATTTAAGATATTTTTTAAATAAAGAGTGACGAGACGAGCAGTGCGTGTGCCTGATGGGAGCAACATGCCTGCCACATAACAGCACAGTGATACGCAGCTACTGGAACATGAAGAGTCCAAATCATTACTTAGCACTGCTCTGCGCTCGTCACCTCGAGATCTAAAATGTTAAATCTCTAGACCCTGTTATTTCTCTGGGAACATTGGCCTTTAAACGGGAACACAGTAATGTTTGCACATTGTTGCGGTAGAATAACTGGCAAAGATTCTACAAACACAAAAGTTCACTTATCCTTCAAGGTACGATGAACTATCATTGATTGCTAGATTACTAACATCACAACTTTAGTTTAGATTGTAGTAATACAAGTTTAGTGTTACTACATGATGTAGATTGACTAAGTTAGTCAATAAACGGGTAATAAAGTATAACGTTACAATTAAAATTCATGAATATTCATTAAACTCTCATTCTCAACAGGCCGTGGGAGCCTGGTGGCTTCAAGGTGCGATTCACAAACGTGAAGTCGTCAGTTGAAATCCCGCCAGCGCTTTTGCGTATTTTTTAACCCCCGACCAAAAAAGGTGTGTTATAAGTTTGACGTTGATGTCTGTCTGCCTTTCTGTGTGTGTGTCTGTCTGTGGCACCGTAGAGCTCAAACCGATAAGCCGATTTCAATACGGTTTTTTATTTGAAGGTTAATATTCGTGTGGGTGTTTTTAGCTATGTTTGGTTAATACCGATTCAAGATGGCCGCCTCCACAAAAACAAAATGGCGGACAAAAAATTTCTTCGCAACCTACCTCAATATGGATATCAAATGAAAGGGCTTGACTAGTAGAATACTATAAACTATAACATATTTCAAATCCAAGATGGCCGCCACCACAAAATGGCGAATTACATTATTTTTTCACTACTACCTCAATATGGGTATCAAACGAAAGGGCTTAACTAGTACAATACTTTGCACTATGACTAATTTCATATCCAAGATGCCAGCTACCACAAAATGGCGGAATACGTTTCTTTTTTCACAACTCATTTAATATGGGTATCAAATAAAGGGTTTGACTAGTAGAATGTTACACAGATAACAAATCCGAGGTAGTCGGGGGTAAATAATTTTTTTTAATATTGTTCTTGTTTTAATTACGAATAGAGTGATGAGACGAGCAGGACATGCACTTGATGGTGTGACAGTATAGATAGCAATAAACCAGCTTATAGCAGCACAGTGAGACGCAGTTATTGTAATTTGAAGAGTCCAAATCATTACCTAGCGCTGCACTGCACTCGTCACCCAGAGAAAAATAATCGCAAATGTTCTATTGAAAATTTTATTAAATTAAAAAATATTTACAAAATATCGATAATTACATAAGTTATTTTATACTCCGAGAAAACAATCTGAATTGCAACTACGCGGGAAAAACGGGCGCTACTAGTAAAGTAAATTGGTACCCCAATATTTGAGGCTATAAGCTTTCCTGTGCGTAATGCCACCAACTTAAAAAAAGGTGAAGGAAAAGATGATGGATTTACGGACTAGTATCCATTGCTAGCAATAACTTAAAAAAGACATTGCCAACAGACAGACACGAGCATCTATCTTTCTCGCTCTGCCACACTCGGCGGTCCCAAGTTCACCCAAACATTTCTTTCCTTTAGTGACGCTGAGCTTCATTTACTACGCAAAATCTGAATGCACCAAAAGAAAATCCCACTTCAAAAATACATTGGAAATTGTGAGTATTATTTGCGTAACAGGAAACCTTATTAAATTCTTATAGTTGTAAAAAACATGTGACACAAGAATGAAATCAATTTCCAGGAACGTTTCGTTAAATTTCTTTGCTCTGGGCCACAATTATCGGTACCATACGCAAACAAGCTTTAGCTGTAATTGCTTTAAATTTTGGAATCACGTAATTGAGGCTTTTTACTTACTTGGAATCGACAGAAACAATGTAAACTTGCTCATCAGATACGATACAATGTAGTCTTCATTGCGTTTACATATTAACGTAATATGCGGTTATTTTTGTTTGTACTTATAATATAAACTAGCAGCGCTCTGCGGATGTACCTGCGTAATTTCTGTTACTGTAATTTTGTCGTAATAATAAGTTCCCTATATTTTACGCTATTTCAGACTATGTTTTTAGCTGTGTTTTAAATTTCAACCTGATTAATTCAGCTGTTTTGGCATGATTGAGCAACCAACATCCAAACTGTCGCATTTATAATTTTAAAAGGATGTGGAAGTTTTTTGTAAACGAGCAAAGCCTTTATTAACAAAACTAATGTACGATGAGCACTAAACTACATTACATGCCTAACTGCTTATACTAAGCACATCTTAGTTATCAATTGACCAATGACGGTCTAAAGATAATCAAAAAGTTTGTATACTTACTTATTAACCAACTTGAAAGGAGGGTTATATTTTTTCGCGCGTATCATGTTTATCTTGTCTATGTTTGTAAATTTCTTCATATCCACGTTTCTTCCAAACGGCTGGATGGATTTTGACAACTAAGATATCGTTTGATTTGTCTCAATTACTCAATTGTCCTTAGATAGTAAGTTGTATTGTACAATGTTTCTTTATCTGTAGATATATTGCAGTCAGGTTTTTTAAATTAACTTTTTTTGTTGTTAAATCAATAATGTGATGCAAGAATCGATCAGGTTGAAAAAAGTAGTTGGATTATACTTAGTCTAGAAACACATAAACTACTTGGTAAATTATTCAGAGATGCACGCAGGATTCGAACCTACTATCTTACTAGTAACGACAGATCATTGAATTTTCTCCAAAGGAAACCAAAAACCGACTTAAATTTACCATTAAGCCCAGACACTTGACTAAATATCATAATTTTATGCATACACTACTCCAAGAACCAACGAGAAAGAAAGAATAAGTTGATGTAAGCAAATTTTATATTCGTTGATAGTTCGAAAACCAATACACCGATTTCAATAAAACTTAAATGAGAAGATGTCTGAAGTATGATCCACTAAATCTTAATACAATATAAATTACACGTCACATTATTGGTACGCGACATACTCCTGAACTGCTAAACCGATTTTAATGAAATTTACACACCATGCGCTGTTTGATTCTACTTGAAAGACAGGATAGTTTATATTACGACTAATAGTTTTTAAATGACAATATCTGAGCGAAACCGGAACGTGACGCTTATAACAAAGAATTATCAAACTCGATTCGCAATAGGGAATATGCATGTAGTTTAAATTGGCTTGATTTTTTCGTAGAATCCTTAATGTCCCGCCACTATGCCAAAACAACTATTTTGTTATTTAGTTAGTTATTAATTATAAAAAATATTATTTAAAAAGTGCAAAATAGGCGCGGGAAATTCAAGTTTGCGAAACGCATCATTATCTGTGGAAACCAAATGTGACGTCACATGGCATGTTTTCTGCTTTAACGGTGTCGATATTTGTACTGAGCTAGTAGTGTTAGAGAGAAAAGTCGTGTTCTCCATCGTTTGATTAGCTAGCACAACTCAAAAATCGGTACAAAGTAACTGCAACACTTGTAGTAAACTAGTAAATAAACACAGGTCGTGACCTGTAACGTCATGCAGGCGCGGGAAAGATGGCGGCGTTTAAACTGGACAAATTATATCGATATTTTAAATATTATTTTAAAAATCAATTTGTACATTTACAAGAGTACTTATATTTTTTACTGTGTCATAATAATGTAAAAAATGAATTAAAAATATTAAAAAAATGCATGCATATTCCCTATTCGCGAAGCTATCGCGTAACATAATATGTATATACAAAGAGACATACAACCAAATTGAGAACCTCCAAAAATAGCTCGATGTTCCCTTTTCACCCATCCGTGGTCTAACACAGGGCTATAACGATGATGATGCAATTGCACAAGTCCCACACCCATCAGCACACAATGGTCATCGCCCGAACAATGCGCCCGCTTCGGCCAAGTACAGCACTTTCCCTGACCTTCCTCAGATCACCTATTCAATGCAAATACTGATGTTGGTTAATCTTCTTCAATTTCCTTCCACGCATCCGTCAGTTATTCTGTACAACATTGGTGTTGTTGTTTACCAATTGCTGGTAGCAAATTTTAAGTAGGTATTTGAGGGAAGCTGAAGAGTTGTCACATAACCGCTTGATAAACTTTGGGAACTATATTACACCGAATGACGAAAAGTTACAAATTAAGAATAAAGGGCTTAAATAGGTACAAGTAACGCGGCACTTCATATGCCGAAGCGTAAACAAACGCACTTAGGTAACCTGACACCCGTTTTCCCGCCAAAATTGTAAACGTGAGTCGCCGAAGCAAGCGCAAGCGGGTATCTCTCCTGTTATCATCTTGACTGGTAAAGAAACATTTAAAAAAATGCAACGGGCAATCGGACCACGCATTTCAAAATTTAAACGTTTTTGTTACGAAAATAGTCAAGTCTCTCTCTTTGGGACTTTGGAATATCAACCACAAAAAGGTGCCACTTTTTAGAGGTACTAAAGCAGAAATTAGGAAAAGATGGTATAAGACCCACCAGTATTAATGCAAACTTCACTGTTTTCTGGTTTGAAGATCAATGTTTCCCGATAAATTACGGTGCTATGAAATGAACCATCTTATATGTCTTCGAATGACGAAGGACTTCGGTGCTAGATAGTGATTGAAACTCTTCACGTTCAAATACAAAACAAAACGCTGCGTGACGTTGTGATGTTATGGTTAGGAGTGTTGCTTACCATCTAGCGCATGTCTTACTCTTTCCGTCATTCAGTTATCGCCCTCTACCGCAATATCACATATTTCATAATCATAACTCTCTTGCTTATATTTTGATATGAATAGAATAATAATTTCTACAAAGACTACTACAGCCTACAAAGACATGTGCAAACGCCAAAATAATATTTATTTCTCGTTCTCAACCTATTAAAGAAACTTCGCACAAAAAGTGCAATTTATCGACAATAAATCATAAAAATATTGTAAAAACTCAAATATAAACGTGGGTTACAAAAAACTGAAACTACTCGTCACGATTGCGCATAAAATTTGATTGATGAGTCCCAAATACAATAATTAAAACACTGTTATTATCAACCATATATTTAAAAGATTTAAATCATCAATTTGATATGCAGCGATTAGCAAACTGTAAAGTCTCAAGCATCACCGTTCCATCATTATCATCGCATTCTAATTCACTACGCTTTAATAACGTCAGCTATATCATCAACTGATTCTAATTTAACTTTGCTGTAGTAACATCAACACTCTATCATTGTGATCTAATTCTTATTTCCTTTGCTTTAATATAATAATGTCTTTGTTATTGGATCGTAATATACTCGGCTTTAAATAATATCATGTATTGTTTTTAAACCTTTGCAATTTGAACACATAATGTTAATATTGTACGGGGCTTACTCACGAAATAATTCATTGTTTAATTACCTCTACGTTTCAATATCCTTGCCTCATTCTAATTTACTTCATTTTTAGTTTACCCGACCAAAAAGAGGGGCGTTATAAGTTCCGACGAGTGTACTCGTCGATGTCTGTCTGTCTGTTTGTGTCTGTCTGCACACTTCAAATATTCAAATCCATGATAACTCCCACCACAAACTGCTGAATTAAATTTTTTTCAACTCTCTCAATTTAGGTATCAAATGAAAGGGATTGACTAGTAGATTATTTTATAAATTTCAAATCCAATGTAGTCTGGGGCCAATCAAAAAATATTCTATTCTAATTTAGTTCGCTGTAGTAACATCTTAAATATTTTAGTTCATTTTAGTTCACCCGGATTTAATAGCATCACCACTTTATCATCATCATAACCGTTCTGGTTTTCTTCACTTTACAACATTAACTTTCCATCATCCTTACCTCATTCTAATTTACTTCGCATTAAAATCATCACCTTACTGTTATCATCTAATTCTAATGTGCATTGCTTCAATAACATCACCGAAACAACATCATGATCTGCATCTTCATCTGATTCAAAATTCTAATTCAAAATCGAATTCGAAATGTTAGTACATACATTTTAAAAAGAAACAAGTTACTGATTTTTAGAATATCTACTTAAATGTGTGTGTATGTGAGAGGATGTGTGTATGTGTTTGAGAGGGTGTGTGTGCGTGAGAGTGAGATAGGGTGTGAGGGTTAGGGTGTGTGTGTGTGGGTGTAGGTATAAGAATGCTAGGTATATTTGATTGATGAGGTATAATTAACCTGATGATCATAGGCAATATTTTGTTCGTCTAAATACAAATAAGAAATTTGGTAATCCGAAATTATCGGGTGAAATGGATGGACGGTTTCACATTTTCAGTTTGCCAGGATATGAGCGTAAACTTTGTGGAACTTAGTAGTGGGCTGTACGATGATGAAATTTCTTGGCTATTTTAGTCTAAAACTCTTTGTAGTTTCTCGAAAATAAATTATTTGAAAAATACGAAACAACCTCGTATCGATTTAAAAAACTTAACTTTAACCTCTTCCATGACATTCCACAAGAGCATAACTCAGTTTTGCGTCTGCTAATTTGAATATATCGTCATTTTGTTGAATCTCAAGGTACTATAAAATAGTATTTCAACCACAATATTAATTTTTACATTAAATAAATGCTACAATGTGCCGTATAACTGTAGTCCACTTTATGTGTCGCTCTGTCGGGAATCAAGATTTTATCCCCAAAGCGTAGATATACAGTATACAACTTTGTTATCATCATTGGGTAATTCCGGATATCCCATATACCTAATACAAGAAAGACATCATTCAAGATCTTGGGCCACCCTCCAATCCATAATTGGTCAGTGTGGTGGATTAGGGAATTTGAATTTCTCCATGCGACAAAGAACCCGATTCCAAACTGTAGGTAGAGAACAAACCGTAGGCTATTTTTCAATAATTCTTTAGTCGTGAGAATTCAATTTATAAATTAAGGATAATGGCCTCGAAATAATCGTCCATCAGCCTCTGAGATATAAACAAAATGTCGAAACTCAGAAAAAGTCCTCTCAAGAAGGCGCCAGCGTATTAAAGAATACCATCGAATTAATTCTACTGAGATATTATGCAGAATGCATCATTACGCAACGTTGAGACGTGAATTAAGACAGAAGGACAACTTCTGCGGTACGACAAAAAATCAAGTTTATTCATTACTATAAATGCTTCAAATCAAATAAATAATCAAATCAAATAATTTATTCCTTAAAAACATACATTTTTACAGTTTACATTTTACTAAGGGTTTATAGCTAATTATTTTGTCAATGGCTACATAGTTAACGTTGAGCCCCAAACTAGGCTATGCCTCAAACTCTATCCTTCAAACTCCTGTTTCTACAACTTTGGCATATATTACACCAAATGACGAAAACCAACAAACTTAAATTTGCGGTCGGGATTTTAGCGTGACAAACCCCTATTTTTATTTAGGAAGGTATACCCCCACTTTTGTGTTTAATGGTGTTTACTTAAAAAAGATCTTTACTTTGACATTAACAACATTAAAATGTAAGTTCATTTACATAGAAAAGAAGTGAAATAAAATAAAAAGCCGAAGTGTTGAGATTACAAAAAAAAACAATTTATACTTTAAGTTGACCATCTCGCCTTAATTTGCCTGCGTCCGTGTTGCCATGTAATTCTCATTTTATTACCTTTGCATGTAATTAGCATAAATTCAGGTCTGCATTGTCAGGCTGTCTTTCTAGGGAGACTTCCGCCTTTTATTTCATAGACGCCTAAGTTTTGAATACCTATTGTGCTGTAAGATGATGCCACAATTGACATTCTTAAAATATTACTTTATCACATTTTCGGATTGATTGACTTTCATTTTCCAACTTCTTTGGATTGACTTTACGTACAAATTGTTTACATTGACACCGTGCCATCTGTAGAGTCGTGTGGCAAATTTGTGAATCTAATTATTTGATTTAATAGCTATTATTTATTATTATAGAAATCGACAGTGGTGCCAAAATTAAATATAAGTGAGTAGTGGTATGGAGTGAGGCACACTAATCCTAATTGGCATAGCTTTAATAACATCATCGAAACAACATCATCATCTACATCTTCATCTGATTCTAATTTACTTCGGTTTGCTATTATTAGACACAATACTGTAGTTTATCGCGTATTGGGAAGTGGCACTGGTCAGATGATGTTATACGAGTATCTCTGTATCATTAGTGACGTCATTTAAAGGTAAATTTTAATTCCGAGTTGTGTCATACTTCACCTTTATAGCTGATATGCTGCTATTACACGTGTCAGTGACGCGAGTAATACGATTTCACCCATCCAAAAGAAATCTGTAGCGCACATTCCGTTCCGACGCTTCGCTTTGACCTACCAAAATATGCGCATCGAGGCCAATTGATGATATTTTCACTTCAAAAAGAGCATTTTTACTTAAAAAATAAAAACATCATGATTACTTTTACAGATACCCAGGTGTCTATGTACGTTGCCCTATATACGTAATTACGCACTTTATTTTAATAAGTTATTCTTTCCATTTTATCAACTATTTTATTGTACCTACTTTTGTAATGATAGGACTCTTTGCAGTCCGTCTGGGGAAGTACCACAACTTGGCCAGTGACATCACTGTTTTTCGGTTTGAAGGGCCATATTTCCAGTTAAATTACAGGGCATAGAGATACAAAAAGATACCTATACATATCTCTGAGTGAAGGAGTGCAGTGCAGTGCTAGGTGCACCTGTGCTGTTATGGACAGGCATGTTGCTTACCATCAGGCATATGCCTGCTCGTCTCACTATACTATAAGAAAAAAAAATGTCTTATCATTTAACCAGACACAACTCTCACTTGCTTTTTGCGTATTATTGTTACTTCACCATTACTTAGCTCGACTTGATTTCTAGTTGGAGTGGAATATTACGTACGTGGGATGAGTGCTCGACAATTCCATGTCGGCCCTTATTACGTCATCAGGTCGAACTAAGCAGGTGTACGTTATGTAAAGTGTCCAGTTGTGATCGTCTAAGATTGAATAGAATAATTTATTTTCTCTGAAGAAGCAAATACAAATAAATATACATTTATTTAAATAAATATCTTTATTTGCGATAATGGGTAATAACAATAAGATCTTAAATGTTTACATTGAGAACTCCATAATCAACTTTACGGCATGTAAATTACGATTATATTCGGATACTCGATCAAATTTCATTTGAATTTATCACAATATTTATCGTCTATATACATGAATGGCTGACAAACTGATTTCGATAAAATTTATACGGGATATCCCAAACTTTCAAACAAAAAACAATCATAAAAATTAATCCACAATTTGCGGCGCTGTCGCGAAATATACATACTCGTAGGCGAAATATATATATACAAAAAAAACATAGGTTAGAATAGAAAACCTCTTCCTTTTTTGAAGTCTGTTTAAAAGTGAGATTGTTTCATGGTTGACATTGCAGAGACTCAAACGTAAAGCTTTGATTCCGCTTTAGATACGAACGTCTGGGCTGTGAAATGCGTCTGGAATGTTTTTCAAGATGGTTACTACCTCGGTTTCTTCAAGTAGTGAGTGAATTATTTATTTCTCAGTACGCACGCTTCTTAAGTTACGGCTGTTCTACTTGGGAGAAAAACGACTGTCGACCCAGCATCCCGGGTTCGTATCCCACGCGCACCATTGTCTTTTGGAAGTCATGTGCGTAATGCAGCTAAACTTAAAAACGGTCAATAAAGGCCCCGATTCCCAGCAGTCGAAACATTGCTAATTATGCCGTAGTCACCTGTGTAGACTGCATCGCACCTTAACATCAGGCGAGTGTATGATATCAAGTGTAAACTAATACTAATAGTTTTAAAAATATACAATAACAGTAAAAACGTAATACCACAATGTAGTACAAGTTAGTGTGCAGTCCCGTGGGACGGCCTCCCGCTCGGTGGACCGACGACCTGAAGAGAGTGGCGGGAAGTGGATGGATGCGGAGAGCCGAGAACCGGATTTGGAAAGGCTTTTATCACAATATTGGAAAGGCTTATGTCCAGCTGTGGACGCACATGGGCTGACGATGACGATGAATACAAGTTAAACTGGAGCAGATACCTCGTGTGTTACGACTGCGCATGAGTGGAGCGCGTAATGGCTAATCGCGCAGTGAGGTGACTGCGCCGGCTACCTTCACTGTGACATGCGCGCGCTTCCTACTATAAATACAGAGCTTGGAATCACTAGAATTGGCTTTCTCAGCTTTTTTTTAACTATAATAGGTTCGCACTTGACCACCATCTCGCCTGATGTTAAGCGATGATGAGATCTACGATGGAGCGTGCTTACCTAGAAAAAACCAATTCACTCTCGATTTGAAGACACCAAAATTGTAACCAGCAGGGACAACCCACTCAGGCAACGCATTCCACAACCTAGACGTTCTTATCACAAACGTGGAGTCAAATCTCTTCGTTCGCGTTTTTGGAACATCAACCATGAAACGATGTCGCCCTTTTGTGGAACGAGAAGTCCGATACTACGAATACGAAAATACTTACCACTAATACTACAAAAAATGGTGTTACACCCACTACGCAGCTTATAGTCATTATTTAATACTTACGTTGCCGGAGTGAGTTTTATTTTTGTCGCCCGCGTTTAACGACCAACTCGTCTGATGGTGTGGTCAAAGATAGAGTGCATAGCGCGCATCATCCTAACCTAACAAAGTAGTTATTTGAATGGTTGTAATATTGGTTATCTTTAAATCGAGAGTGAATAAAATTCCATATAATGCTAATAATGAAGACTAATAATGTTTTTTTTTTTTTTCACACAACACCATCTGACCCCAAACTAAGCAAAGCTTGTGTGATGGTAGCCAGATAGCTGATATAATACTTATATAGTTTTAAATACATACTTATTATACATAGAAACACCCAGACACACATAATACAACAGAAACTGGAGTAGATGACTCATGTGTTAAGGATGTGAGAAATTAATTACTTACTTAAAGCAGCTTACTATTATTTAATCCATTTCTAGCATTCAGTCACTTCTATCACAATTGCAACTCTACGCCTCAGGAAAGGTGAACGATCAATCTTGCGCGGGCGCAACTCACATAATGTTTAAGGAACGGGCGGTGAAATGCAATGGAGATGTTTTGGCCACTTTCCAATTTTAATTCCTTTATCTCTCTCAAATATTTATGTAAGAAAGTATTACTTCACTACACCTTTACATCTACCACAGGAAAATATTCATTATTTTAAGTCACAAATATTTGTAAAATCGTTTGCTTTTTTAAAAGTTACGTATACGCACAAAACTCATAAAATTCGAGGTCATACATAAAAACATAAACAAACACAAACATTATCTATTTTACGCCGTCGCGTCGTGTTAATTCACTACTCTAGGTTTTTTTTAGTATAGAGTAATGAGACAATCATGACATGTTCCTAAGCAACATGCCTGCCACATAACAACACAGTGACACGCAGCTATCGGAGCATAAAGAGTCCAAATCATTACCTAGCACTGAACTGCGCTCGTCACCCAGAGATCTAAGATATCATATCTCTAAGCCCTGTAATTTCCCTGGAAACATTGCCCTTCAAACCGGAAGGTGTTATAAATTACCGAACATTTACTGTGGTTAATAAATGGTGAATTGAGTTACCGATGTTCTGATGCACTTTAATAATACCAGACACAGAATAAACATATACCACATACAGTACACATAAATGTTTCTTTAAGGTGGGAATCAAACCAGCGATCAGTTAGCCGACTCTGTACCAACTGAGCACGTCAACAATAACAATAATACCTAACCTTATATTATTACTTCGTTAAGCCAAATTTCCTTTTCATCACGACATCAAGAGCTACCTACATCAATTATTTTGTCATGAAAGCGCCTCTGTCACATAATTGATATAAAAAGCGCAGAAACAGACACTCTTTTCACATTCACACGCGAATCTCACAGGCTCATACGTGATAGATAAGATAAATAAAGACTGTCCAAGATTCATTCACACGCGGCCGATCATTGTGTCGGAAGGCATCATGTTATTTTCTCTGATTATGTCATTAGACGTCATTGTGGTGTTGTGGCTATGTTTGAAGCGATGAGCGATTGAAGAACAGGAGCGGGGGCGAGGTTTCCACGCCCATATATTTCTTTCTAACAGGGTTATGGTTCTAGTACTAATGGGTAATGTTTATAATACTAGAACAAACATATTTTTTCCCAAAGAAAATACTTAATGAATTCCACCTAGCTTCGGGAGGATCAAGGGGATATCTGGGAATTTCCACCAGAATTACATACTATTCACTGATCCGTGTACCTATTTGCCTGAGCTAAGGTACTCACACTCTACGCGGTCTTAGGGTAGGATTTCATGGAGCGGTTTCAAACCGCGCCCGCGCGCGGGCGCGAACCGCGACGGGCGACGATTTTTTCAAAACTCACGAGACCGCTGATAGTAGCGGTTCGCGCCCGCGCGCGGGCGCGGTTGGAAACCCGCAACGTTCGCGGGCGAAAACCGCGCGGACGTGCGGTTGGAAGTCAGTAGCATAGCGTAGGGAGGGTGGTAGGGGCGGCCCGCTCGGGGCGGCACTTATTAGGGGGTGGCAAATTTTTGATTAAATAATAATATATTTAAGGTCAGGTTTTTCTGCCAAGGTAGGCATTTACGCTGCCTCGCACGCTCTGATGCTTTGTGCGGAATTGAACTAAGTACTAGTTTAAACTTATTTTTTGTTCAAGATTTGTTTACAATTGTGATACGAGTTTTGTTTGTTTATAAACCAGGAAATATTTATCTACACTCGTAGGTATACTAAAATTAACCTTTTCTTTTTTATCGCATTTTGTTGAGACCGGCATTACCGGTTATTCCATTCATTATTTAAAATGTTGCCTCAAACTTCGTAGATTTGTCCAAAATAAAAAAAATAAAAATAATGTGCAGAAACTTAATTAACGATACGGTTGCGTTAATGCCGATGATAGTGGATGAATATGATATGGTCTACGACGGCGCTTACTTCTCTAATAGAAACAAATTCACTCTCGACTCGAAAACCCCAAGGTTCGAACCATCACGAAAAACTCAATCTGGCAATGCGTTTCACAGCCTAAGTAGTCCTTCTTATTACAAAGGTGAAGATAAAACTCTTTGTTAGATTCTTTAATCAATGATGAACGATGTTATTTTTTCGAGCAACGAGCAACACGATAGAAAACCTTTAATTTAAAAACCCGACAGCAAAAATCAACACATAAAAACAGTATGTACTATGTGATGATACTTTGGCGATTGACACTAATCTAACAATATCTTAGTTATAAAAATCCATCCAGGCATTTGGAAGAAACGTGGAAATAAAGAAATTTACAAACATACCAGATACACTCGAAAACCATAATTCTTCTTTCAGTCGGGTAAAATGGCAATAAAGGAAATAAATCATATTTTTATCGCAGCCGCAAATTAAGAAAAGCTTGTATTATCTGTATATGTATCTTATTCCACCACATATAACGGCAACAGGCGTATCTCACCAAACGATATCGTCGTAATGGCCGAAATGCTGGGGGATCTACAAGAGATACTGATGGGCCTTGTTTACGCCTCCCAGCGCACCGGTCTCCAAACGAACCTATATAAAACCGTGCGCCAGTTGAAAAACGTGCTGTGAAACGAAGAATGGTTGGTGTTTTTCTGAGTATCGTATACGAATCGTATCGTATAGATAATCGTATACGAAACGAAGTCATCCGTCAGTGGACCAAAGTTATTGACATAGCTCAACGTATTAAAACAAGCAAAAGTTGACTATGTCCTCGAGGTAAACCATAAATTTAGCATGTTTCAGTAAAACTTGACATAACTGATGCGTTGGCAATGAAAAAGTCACTAAACTAAACACAGGTTTTTTACCTTAACCTTAAATCATACAAAAATGTTCTAAAACTCACTAGATCTAGTGACTAGTCAAATTCATTTAGCCTCATTATTATATTACATTATTTATTATAACTAGTTCCCGTTATTTTCATGTGATGAAAAGTAGCCCATATGTAATCTATATAATAGATTACAAGCAAGCAAATATTTGATGTATTCGAGAGGTAGAAAAACCCTATCCTATCCTACAAACACTAAAAAGTACAAAACATAAAATAAAAAAACATGAAAAGTTACGTTTAAAATAACCGACTTCAAAACCAAAAAAAGTCATTCAAAAGCGAAAAGTAAACTAATAAGAGCAGCACTATTTTTTGTTTCTCCCGCCCCTCAATCGACTGCCAGAACATTGACTTATATAAGTAAGGACCAGACCAACCGTACGAAAAAAAAACACCGCATTGGCCCTAAAAACATTTTTAGGGCCAGTGTGACTCAGTTCACAACGTTCAGTACGCGGAAGTGAACGAGTATTTGGTGGGCATTAAAATGCATAATGGTGTGCTAAAAAGTTGCAAAAAACAAAAACAAAAATAAAAAAAAAGATGGGATATGGTATCATCAGTAAGTATTTAATCTTAATTTCATTTTGTTGCTGTTAGATTAATAGGCATACATTTTTAAAGTGATATTGAACGCGTGAAGTGGACGAAGTAGCCTTGAACAAACGTAATTTTTTGTTGTTGTTTTATTGTTATCGAATTTAGTGCAAGTGATTTTGAATTTTGGGATTTAATAATAAAACAAAACGTAATCCGTCTTATTTCAAAATACGGACTAATTATAGTACTGGAATTAAGCCAGGTTTAAACCAAGTCTAAGTCTAAGCGTTATTACAAAACGAAGTTTTTCTCTAAGCCGCGTACTATCTATGATCCTAAAGATTAACTGTCGAACCCCTAGTTTAACTATGGACTTACTTCGGATCTGTCATTTTAAGGTTAAGACAACACTTGTTTCTTCCATAAAATATTTAACAATTTGAACTCTCGCAATAGAGATGTTACACATTAATGTTAATTTTATGACAGTTTGCATTAATAGAATATCGAAAATCACATTATTATAATTTAATATTACGTAGTAAATTTATTATAAATGATTTTAAATCCTATATTTTTATCTGTTGTCACGTGACTGGCTACACTGATATGAATTATTACGTCACTAGTCGCAAAACAAACTGTCAAAACTGATTAAACTGTTTACATTTCTGCTTTTTTTTATAGTTTGCTATCTTAGCGACAACGATTTTGATTGTTTGTATTCAAGTAATGATAAAAAACACATAAACCTGAACATACAGTCATGAATCGCGACCAGTATTTTGCGACTAGTGACGTCATGTCAGTCGTTAGTGTTTCAAAATTAGTCTAATATTGTATATTAGTACATTTACTCATCGAAAATACTATTATTTTGAAATGAAATGTAATTTTTTACGGTAAACAAGGGTCAATCTTCAAAATAAAAGCAGTTCCAAAAATTTTTAATATTGTTGTATAACGTTGGGCTATCTCAGGCTTAACCTTGGACTAAGTCGTCTTTGGATAGTCTGAGTTTTGTAATAGGAACACATTTTAAACCTGGTCCTAAGTTTAACACCGTATCAAACCTGGGTTAGTTAGTCCTGGTTTAAATCTGTACTACGAGTATCTTAGTTTTTTGGAATAAGACTGAATAGGTTTAATCTACACTTAGGCTTGAGTACATTAAAGAGAAAATATTTGTAAATACTTTCGAATTTTTGTGTTTGCATTGAATAGGATTCGAAACTAATAAACCGATTTGAAAAAAAATGTAATAAAAATACTTTTTTACTATGTTTATTATTGTATTTAAATATTTGAGAAACTATTATAAATACCTATACATATGTAGTTCGTTTAGAGTTTTCACAGAAACTTGAAAGACATTTAACAGCTACATGATGCTTTTTGGCTGTTGGTGTGCACACGTATAGTAAAATTTTTATTCTCATATATTATTCCAATTGCAAATAAAAAAAATATGTATGAAATTACGTTTTTTTTACAATGTTATGCCGTCTTTTGTCGTCAACGCGGCACTCACGTAGTTCGTATGATTTACAGATCTTACTGATTTTGCTTGTATTAAGAAGTTTTCTAAAAAATGTATAAGTAGGGCGCATCCTTCCTTTTGAAATCATTGGCTGCAGATGGCTACCGCGCCGCTGCGCGCAACCGCGCGGTCGCTACGCGGGCGCCGCGCGGCACCCGCGTAGCGACCGCGCGGTTGCGCGCGCAGCGGCGCGGTCGCCACGCGGGCGCCGCGCGGCACCCGCGTGGTAGCGCGGGCGTAAACCGCCTCGTGAGTTTTGAATTCAATTTTTACATACAAATCTGCATCCTACAGAAGACGCGGGACCGCGCCCGCGCGCGGGCGCGGTTTGAAACCGCTCCGTGAAATCCTACCCTTAGTGGCGCTAGTGCCCAAAAATACGTTTCTATTTATCGTTCAAGGTTTTTCCTGACTCTCTTTCGTAAGGTGGGTCGCAAAAAGGCTATGCGTACTACTACAAGGACTATGCTTGTAGAGCATTGGGACTCCTATCACGAAGGTTTAGGGCCGCCCCTATACGCCATGCTTCTATATCTGTGTTGGGGTATAATAGGACAAATATGTGAAACGTTTTTCGTTTGTCTCAAATACCTATATACCTCAAATACTACAGAAAAGACATATGAAAACTCTTCCACTCCCGCTACAGCTCCGCTTGCCGCCGTCACAGTGGCTCAACCTCAGTCTTTGTGAGGCAGTTTTAAATTTAATTTGCCGTGTCATTGTACGATGCTTGAGGCGTGGTACTTTTGCCGTTACACTAATCTTATGACTTGAATTATACATCGTAGTAATGAATATGATGTATTATTGCATGAACGGTGTGTTGAATCATTTAGTTAAGATTTTTGATCTCTTAACTTACCACGAAACTACTAAATAACTGATGAGTTACGGTTGGTCTAGTCGGGAGAACGGCAACTGCCGATCTAAAAATACATGTGTTGCGCGTCGGATTTGAACTGGTTCAAATCCCACGCGCAACACATGTATTTTCAAACTCAGGTGCGTAATGCCGCTATGTGAAAAACGATGAAGGAAAACAGCGTGCGAAAACTAGCAAGTTTCAAGAATCTTTCGAGGTCATCCATTATCTACCAACCCACCCTGGGACAGCGTGGTCCAGAGAGTAGTCTTTTTACTCAGATTTATTAAGTATATTATCCAGTTCTATAACAAACGGTTTTTAATTAATTTATTTTTAACAGCCGCAAGACGTCCACTGTTGAACATAGGTCTCCCTAGATTTCCACAACAAACGGTCCTACGCAACCTGCAACCAGCGAAAAGATGTAGGTCAAAAGATCCAATTAGGTAGATCCAACTTCGGCAAGGTCAGGTCCAGCGAAGGATACAACTCGGATGGGCAGCGTTCGGGAAACTTCGGCACATCTTTGAGTCCAAAATACCCCAATGCCTAAAAACGAAAGTCTTTAACCAGTGCGTGTTGCCAGTGATGGTTTATGGAACTGAGACGTGGTCCTTAACTATGGGTCTCATAACGAAGCTCAAAGTCACACAGCGAGCTATGGAGAGGGCTATGCTGGGAGTCTCTTTGCGCGACAGAATCCGTAATGAGGATATTCGCAAAAGAACGAAAGTGGCCGACATAGCTCAAAGAGTAAGCAAGCTGAAGTGGCAATGGGTAGGCCACATCGCTCGCAGAACTGACAACCGATGGGGAAGAAAGGTTAATTTATTTACTTATTCTATTTTTTTGCTAGGTATGTTGTTTTATTTTGCTAATAAAGATGCCCCATTCGAGTAGATGCGCATCATTCTCGCCCTGTCATTCCATTTGATACGCGAAGTAATAATACCTCAGCATAAGTTTTAATTAATCTAAAATAAACGAACACTTTTATTACCAATAAATTTAAACATAGACGTATAATTCGCACTTGTCAATTAAGCATTAAGTTATTCCGGTTTCTTGCATGGGGCTTTCAAGTTGCGTCAGTGAACTAAGCATCATCTAAGATAATTTTATAGTGAAAGTTATATCTTTGTGTTATTATGTTATCATCTTTATTGATGTATATTATTGCGTCGCAGAAATGTCTATTTTATCTGATGACATCATTAAATTTTGTGCCACATTATCATTGCTTTGTTTATAATATGAACGACATCAAGAAATAGGTTTGATGGTAAACAATACCACTGTTTATAACAGCAATGAATCATGCAACTATTTCATCATAAGAGTTCAAATGTCTGCCTACCTACTGCGGTGTTCTCATAACATGATGCAACATAATTTCATATTTTAAAGCGTATTTTGATTTTGTGTATTTTTTTTGTATTCGTATGTATAATATGCATGGAATTTGAAATTTTTCAAATTATTTGTCAATTACAAGGTGGCCTGGCAAAAATCGCTTTCAAAGATAGGCTGCCAGTTGTTTCACTAGAATTACTGTTATTTTCCTATATTTAAAATATCCTTTTATTGGCGTGAACAATAAAGAATTTACATTCATTCATATTAGTTAAATTAAATATTTGTTTTTTTTTCTTAGAATTAGAACCATTGCCCTTCAACCCAGATCACAGTAATGATTGCACATTGCTGCTTGGCGGTAGAATAACTAGCAAAGGAATATTATTTCTCCAGATACACTTTGCAAAGAGTCCTACGACCATAAAAGTACATTACCTACTTATATCGTGTTTAAAAAAAAATATAATTGGACATTCGTCGTACTCCACTAACTAGCCCCACACTAAGGTTGCTAATGAAAACCAGAGAGTTAATATACTTGTACAATTGTAGACAAATACTTAATAAATAATATTTTCATGAATTACACAAATATTTCTTCTGGGTAGGAATCGAATCCACGACTTCCTTCTCTGCGTTCTCTTCTCTTCGTCTGGTTTGCAGGCAGACTTAAAATTAAGTCCCGATGTATTCACTTAAAGTATATTGTTGTAGTAACAAGTTGAACCAATGAAGTTAACTGAACGTTTAACAGAAACGTTTTTAGGGTATTTTGGTGTAAGAGCATATGCGCGAACTTTCCCCTTCCACGTGACTTTTGGGTCAATGTCCAAATCAAAAAAATACACATCAAATTAGGTCAAAGAGAGCTGACCCCTGTCCAAACGTGTCCAGAAAACTCGCTGCGTTCCCTCTTTGTATGGCCAGGGAGATCTGCTGAGTCAAAAACCAAATCATTACCTATTTGCTACACGGCAGTTATTATTATTTCGATATACTAAATTAGGTCTTATTCCTGCATGCTATTTAAGGTCTTAATCCTCTAAATCCTCAGTGTATTTGTTGCACTGCCCAAGTTCTCAAGATGGAAAGTGTGCTGGTCAGTCTAGTCATGGTCTAAACATACCTTGCATTGTATCGTATCGATTCAACAACACATTCTGTACCTTATGCTTTGACTCTAAGGTTCAAGATAGAAAACATGTGAGAACTAAAGATGAGCTTACGTAACCATGGTCAACTAATCCTATCTTAAAACATCTGTATCAGCTTAAGGACTATGTCATTCTAAAATAGTTTTTTGCGTTTAGAAGTTAAAAGTTTTTTGTGATAAGTGAAAAGATGAATGGTGAGAGAAGGGTTTTTTTTCAAGAAATTTTGATGATTTCAAGAAATGAAATGAAATGAAAAATTAAATTTCAAGAAAGAGATGAATGATGAGAGAAGGGTTTTTTTTCAAGAAATTTTGATGATTTCAAAAAATGAAATGAAAAATTAAATTTCAAGAAAGAGATGAATGATGAGAGAAGGGTTTTTTTTCAAGAAATTTTGACTTCAAGGAATTTCTACTGCCTTCCAAGAGAAGGTATAACAATAAAAGTAACTATATTTTAAAAAACTAAAGTTTTACTAGGTTTTCCAAACCTATTGCCGAACTCAAATTATGTTCAATTTTGTTTCCTTTGAGTTAGTTTAATAGTAATAATGGCAAACATTTCTCAAAGTTACAACTTTTGCTTAAAAAATTAAAGGATTTTTTAAGCTTTAAACAAGTGATTGGCATACGAAACGATTACTGTGACAATGTCCCTAGTCGTTCAATAACATAGATCTTAGAATAAATGGATCCTAGACATGGCCCAGGCGTTATATGGCAATTAACTAGTTCGAACCGGTTGTTAGCTAACTTTTGTAAGATTCGCTGAATGAAATCTAGGAGAGAATTTGGATGAGGTACTTAACTTTTACATACTTCATACTCGACGGACATATATGGTTTTGCTACTTAGTGTATTGACGAACGTCCTAAATGGCGCAAATATGCAAACCATTACAAGTAGTTACACATTTTAACGTTTAAGTATTGTCATTCAGCGTAGCCAGCATACTGGGCACTTTAATAAGCTTGATACTTAGACCTTCATTGGTCTGTGGATAATTTATATGAGCTTAGGGTAATAATTGGGAATGTAGCGTATGGAGTACGCGTAGTGTAGTATATGTAGTTGTAGGCTTTATTCAAACGTTTGACAAGTTTCGACTCCCAGCATTGAGTATTGTTAAACCTGACTGAAACTCAGTTCCGTCCGCTTGAGTAAGTAGACATCAATCAACATCAAAAATATCCACTAATTTGACTTAGTCCAAAAATTTTACAAATTATGATTCCTGAAACCATCGATCTGGATAGTTTCTTTGTATTAAGTCCACCGCACAGCAACACCTCACCGAGTTAACATTTGGTGCGTGTGCGCATGATATCGGTCTCGTACGTCTGTGAGTCATCAGCGGCCATCTAGATGTTACGCTAATCGAGGAATGTACCGCTTACTCCGAGTAATGCTTCCTGTTGTATTGTGTCATACGTTCACTAATTTAAAACACAAAATAAAAGGAGCCTCTTATCTGTGTAATGCGTAGGCTGAGTGGATATTTCTTTATGGATGTTATATTCTAAGGTTTTTACTTTTATATGTTTACACTTGACCGTCATCTCACCTGATAAGCGACGATGAGGTTTACGATAGACCGTGCTTACTTATAAGAAATTGATTCACTCTCCATTTGAAATCACTTTCAGGAAAGCAACAGATTCTACAGCCTACTCGTAGAAGTTATTATAACAAAAGTATAGCCAAACCTCTTTGTTCAAGTCTTTGGACAGTCAGCCATGAAATACGAGTAAGTCACCATTTCGAGCTAAGAGCAGCTTGATAGAAAAAAAGCAACGTGGTATTAGATCACGCAGATCAATACACACTCTTCACAGTGTATCCGATATGTGAGATTTTTTTTTCGAAAACTTTGAAGACTTTTTCGAACAAGGATGTCGTTCTCTATGTATGCCCTATGAGCCTTCTGGCATGTCTCTCGATCGATGTCCTTGTTCAACCCTGATCATAATTATGGTCATGTCTCTTTTCTTGCTAGAGAAGGCCCCGAGTCCCAGCTGTGGGAACATTTAGTGGGCTTCTTATGCTAATGACTTAAAAACAAACCTCAGCTCATTTCATAGTCTATATCAATAGAAAGTTTCACTCATCGAAACACGTCAAGAGCACTTTTGATCTGTCTATTTGAATTGCGTGAGCTAAGACGATTGAGACGCAAATTCTAAAACGCCCAAATACAGCTATTTATAACTCAACTTTCTAAAAACCTCGCAACAATATGTAATTATTATTTGTTAATATGTGAGGAAAATGCCGATAGATTATTTAGTAACATACATATTAAAATATGTTAATTTGTTTTGTGGGTATCACCCACGTGATTAATTTGCAATATGTATTACTAAATGATTGTGTTACATGATTGAAATAATGTATATTTATTAAAAAATTGAGTCAAAGATAATATAACAAACACCACACAAACCACAAACACAATCTAAATTTGCCGTGTTCAAAATTAACTTTGCATAGCTCGGGTCCAAACTCAATGTCAGTTAAAATATATAACAAATTGCCTTATAAAATAAAATAAATTGATTCTGATGACAAGTTTTTCAAAGCGTTAAAATATACTACTTGTAAAAGCTTACTACACAATAGAAGAATACCTTGCAGACAAATCAATTATCGAATAAGTCGATCCGCTCCGCATGACATTAATTACATATATTGCCACACCCAATTAGGGTTATTATGGAAAACTACTGCATACTTTATATTTAAATAAGACCAACAAATGTCCCATAATGTTGGCAATAAAATGATTGAGTATTGAGTAGTGAGTATAAAGGATGTTCAAAGTCTTGAACGTGGCTACAAAGTTGCCAACTTATCGCGAAAAGATTTCCCCTGTTGTGGCCTAAATGTTTTATACTGCTTTTTTACGTAATAAACTATATCCGTTTTGTATTTGAAATAACTACCTATTTGTGTCGAATCGTAACTGCCACGTAACGACGCTTCATGGCCCATTCAAAAGAGTTCAACGGGTTGCTCTCGTAAATCCATGTAAAGTATCTCCGACTTAGAGATTATCCTGAATAAACGGACAGACAGATATAATAAAAAAAAGTGTGCGCTTAAGACCGCATGGCAGAAGTGAAAACTAATAGACTGCATTTAGTTGTATTAAAAGTACTCGCATTACTTTTTTACTTTATAGACTGCAGGCCCGTGAACAAAATTTATGGGTCATCTGATACAGCAGGAGACCTATATAGGATGATAGAAGGGTATAAAGTAATAAGATTGAGCACTATGCCGTCACTTGTACGCTGTCTAACTGAGTGCAGTTGAAGAGGGGGGGTTCTAAACCTCGATCATTTCTCCTTGTCGCGTGATTTTTGTACGGCATTGCGAAATAATGTATTAGAAGAGGTATTGAAACTGTATGGAACCAAAGCCAAACACAATCAAATGACCAAACTTACTCTGTAAATCGTCGAAAAATCATGATTTTTTTTCACAAACTAACAATTAGAATTTTAAAATGTATAATTTTTATTGTTTCAATACCTCTTCTAATCTATTATTCCGCAACGCCGTACAAAAATCATGCGACAAGGAGAAATGATCGAGGTTTAGAACCCCCCTCTTCAACTGCACTCAGTTGGACAGCTTACAAGTGACGGCATAGTGCTCAATCTTATTACTTTATACCCTTCTATCATCCTACATAGGTCTCCTGCTGTATCAGATGACCCATAAATTTTGTTCATGGGCCTGCAATCTATAAAGTAAAACAGTAATGCGAGTACTTTTAATACAACAAAAACTTTTTTGCAATGGAAGTGAAATGCAAATTTAATATTTTTTTCAATTATTAATATTAATGTGGTAACTTAAAAAAAAAAACCTTTAAAAATGTTTTTTATATAAGTGCCGGATAAACTATCTTAGTACTGAAAAGCTGTTAATTTGTAATTAGAGCCTGATTGTTCAGCTTTATTTGTATACTAACAATGCCCCGCAGTTTTACATGCGTAGTTGCCGTTTCTTTCGTGTCTGTTATTTTATCGAGATAAATAGTAGCTTATGTGTTCTTCCAGACTGTAATTTATCTGTGTTCCAAATTTGAGCCTAATTTGTACAGACGTTACGACGTTATTGAGCAATAAATATAACATCCAACTAATCAACCATCCAAACATTAACATTAAAATGTGACTTGTTTTTTAACCCCCGACCAAAAAAAGGGGTGTTATAAGTTTGACGTCGATGTCTGTCTGTCTATCTGTCTGTCTGTCTCTGTGTGTGTGTGTGTGTGTGTGTGTGTGTGTGTGTGTGTGTGTGTGTGTGTGTGTGTCTGTGGCACCATAGAGCTCAAACGGATGGGCCGATTTTGTTGCGGTTTTTTTTATTTGAAAGTTAATATCCGTGCGGGTGTTCTTAGCTATGTTTGGTTACTATCGATTCAAAATGGCCGCCTCCACAAAATGGCGGACAAAGTATTTCTTCACAACTTACCTCAATATGGGTATCAAATGAAAGGACTTGTCTAGTAGAATACTATAAATTTACTTTAAAAAATCAAATTCAAGATGGCCGCCACCACAAAATGGCGAATTATATATTTTTTTCACTACTTCCTCAATATGGGTATCAAACGAAAGGGATTGACTAGTAGAATACTTTGCACTATGACAAATTTTAAATCCAAGATGGCCGCTACCAAAAAATGGCGAAATACATTTCTTTTTTCACAACTTAGTCAAAATTTTTAATTTTGTTCTTGTGTAGCGAATTAACTTTTGTAGCGAATCGATAATAACCCAATAGAAAGTAGGATGTAGAAAAATAGATTAAAGTTGCTGAAAACTAAAGACGACTAGACTATAAGACTAGCTAGCTACGTACGGAGTACGTCATAACCTAATAAAACCAATATGAAGTCATTATACATAATAAAACGTAGGGCAGTAAATGAAATCATACGCAACAGTAGTAAAAGCTATTACCTTCCATGTGCGGTGCATAATAACATATTTATGGCATTTAAGTGTCGCCTTTTATAGCACTTGCGTACTTAGATGATGAAACCGAGGCAGGGTCACGCGCCGGTGGTCGTGGCATGCAAATACGGGGTTTGTGACATCTGAAGGAGGGCAATGTAATTATAAAATACTAGCAGTACCTTCCACGCGTTGCCTCGCCTCCAACACAGAAAACTTCTTTGCCAACAAATGTGCTAAAGAGCATCACAAATCAAATGCATACTTTGTGATTCTATAAACAGCATACAGACACGTATTATTTTTTTATATAAATAGATATCAAGCTTTCATTACGAGGCGTAGTAGTAATATATTATGAATCGTTATCGTACGCATCAAAAATAAAAGTGGTCAAGTGCGAGTCGGGCTCGCCCATGAAGGCTTCCGTAGCAGCAAGTAACATAACATAAAAGTTCTTGTAGTTCGTTGTTACTTTAATCACTTTAATGACGTATTTAAATAAAACTACTTGCTAGATATCATTCAAACCAATTTCCGTTGATAGTTTATATGGTATCGTACATCATCCACTTTTTTTATTTGTGTCATTTTCTTATTTTAGAAGTTACGGGGGGACATTTTTTCCACTTTGGAAGAGCCCCTCGCGCAAACTATTCAGTATACAAAAATTGTTAGAAACCTCAATACCATTTTTGATGACCTACCCATAGATATCCACGTATGGTATTAATAAGAAAAAAATTCGAGATTCAGTTCTATGTATGGGACACCCCTAAAAAATTTTGTTTTTTTTTCTATTTTCCCGTATTTTGCTATTTGGCTACGGAATCCTAACAAAACATGATAACAGAAGAAGAAAAATCAATAAAAAATAAGTGTTACAACTTGTGGGCTAATCGTTAAAACCGATCTCTTCCAGACAACTTTAGGATAGCAATGCTAGCAGCCCAGTACTATAGCTTATAATGAACAAGAAGGTCATATTTTACCAAGACCATGCTAAAAGACGACCTTATTTACTCTAGTTTTGTATATCTGTGAAATTTATTTTTTCAGGAAGTACCGGCAAATGTAGAGCATTTTACTTTTTTGCAGTACGAGCAAAATTTTATTCTGTGAAAGTACCGTTCTTGTGGTGATATGTACAATATTTTGTGACCCCTTGACAATCGAGTACACGTTGGAACTTCAGTAAATGACAATAACTTCGACCTATTTCGCTACAATACTAACAAAATAGATTCTGCGATGTGTTTTTTATGTACTCGTTCATCTTAGGTTACATCATTTGAATCTTGATCATGAAAAATAAATTACTTTTTTATTTGATTTTTATATTGTCTTAATGCAAATAATAATGTGGTAAGCATACATACAAGCACAGTATAATTTATAAAAATGAATGAACAAGGATTTATCAGAGAAATAGGTTAGGTTATTAGTAGGACTCTTGGCAGAGTCCACCTGGGGAAAGACCACACCTTTGCCAGTTATTCTACCGCCAAGCAGTAATGTGAGAACATTACTGTGTTCCGGTTTGAAGGGCAATGTTTCCAGAGAAATTACAGTAGAGATATAACATCTTAGATATCAGGGTGACGAGTGCAGTGCAGTGCTAGGTAATGATTTTGACTCTTGATGTTCCAATAGCTGCATGTCACTGTGCTGTTATGTGGCAGGCATGTTGTTTACCATCAGGCACATGTCCTGTTCGTCTCGTCACTCTTTCCTTAAAAAAAAGGTAGGATAGGCAAATTAAAAAAATAAAGATA
Organism: Ectropis grisescens; assembly: GCA_017562165.1. Lineage (NCBI taxonomy): Eukaryota > Metazoa > Arthropoda > Insecta > Lepidoptera > Geometridae > Ectropis > Ectropis grisescens. Next base: position 29,546,919 of record CM029776.1, on the reverse strand, counting down.
GGATAAGTAAATAAAAAAAAAGATAGGATAGGTAAATTTAAACATATTTTTTTTGTGACAAATTTGCTTTGTGATAAATGGACGAGCAGATAACCAATAATAAGTACTCGGAGATAACCTACGAAACTCATAAATAACGTTTTCAAAACTGATATTCACTCCAATTCAGTTATGTAACAGCTCGGTACTAAGTAAATAAAATGTACGTATATTGATGAGCAAATAGAAATCGCACGATTTGTGGTAAAAACAATTTCTCAATTCAGGAAACCGGAACAGAAAGCACGTGGCTTCAAATAATGTTTCCTCTCGACATCATAAGTGATTCTCATCCACTCGATACTGTTTCTCTTTTCCTCAATCTTACGTTAAATTTAGTGAGTCATATGCAATCGAGATGAAACATCTCTTGGCCGAGAATATCGTTTTGATGTATATTTGCCAGTCATACTTGGTAGTAGCTCTAATGAATGCTAAATTCATTCATAAACAGTAGTAAAGTTTCTATTGATATTGCGTAAAGCCACAGAGATCAGTGATTTTAGAATGAAAGTAACTGACTAAATTACTTTTAATTGGATATTAAGCTTTATAATAGATAATAGTAACGTTATTGTAATAGATAATAGTATTTTTATGACGTTAATATATGGCCTTAACTGTGGGCCTCATAACGAAGCTCAAAGTCACACAGCGAGCTATGGAGCTATGCTCGGAGTTTCTTTGCGCGACAGAATCCGTAATGAGGATATTCGCAAAAGAACGAAAGTGGTCGACATAGCTCAAAGAGTAAGCAAGCTGAAGTGGCAATAGGCAGGCCACATCGCTCGCAGAACTGACAACCGATGGGGAAGAAAGGTTCTCGAGTGGCGACGACGAACCGGAAGACGCAGTGTTGGACGGCCTCCCACTAGATGGACAGACGACCTCATTAAGGTCGCTGGAAACCGCTGGTTGCAGGTTGCGCAGGACCGTTCGTTGTGGAAATCTAGGGGGGAGGCCTATGTTCAGCAATGGACGTCTTCCGGCTGCTGATGATGATATCATTATTAATCAAAATTATAGTAATACACACCGGCTGGTTTACGCCAGCCGGCAAATTTTTTGAAGCCTATGAGATACCGACTTTGTTCTTGGTAAGCAGTGAAGTTTATGTTTTTTGACTAGCAACGCTCCATGGATTTACTCATGCAGTCACCTTCCCTTTATTTTCCCATGATAAAATGTAGCCTATGTGCTATTCCAGACTATGTATAATCTGTGTTCCGAATTTCAACACAACGAGGCGCTTTCCAGACGCAAAATACTTGTCAAAGATAGTTCAAAACATTACCAAGTATGGCACCACTGTTGGTTTTTGTGAAATTTTTCTAACAAAATAAAACAGTGGCGCCACCAACGGGGAAATTGGGAACTGCTTTTGACAGGTATTTTTGCTTCTTGAAAACGCGCCATTTCAACTCGATCCGTTCTGACATTCCGCCATCCATGCAATCTTTGAATTATACTACGTGGTGGATTTACCCCCAACAATATTTTAACAGTCCATTCTAACACTGATGTAGACTTCATCACCCAAGGTCTCTTTCCCATCAGCACGGTAGATGACGAGATAATTTGAGTCAAAGTTTGAAGTAAAATTCCCACCAAATCACCACCTTCAACTCTAACTCATGTATAGCTGACAAACGACCTTGCCGGCGACGCCGACGCCGCGATGTCGTACAAAAATCCGTGCCAAGATCTAGTCATTAGGGGTATGTCAAATAAAATAACAAACAAAAAACATTTCTTTTTTTTTTTGAAAAAAAAATTTTGAATTCATGTCTAATTTTCACTTCCATTCAAAACTTTAATGTTGATAACTACCATAAATATTGTTGCACCTTTCTGCAACACCTTGTATAAATTATTGATTCGATTCTGTTATTTTTTAACCGACTTCAAAAAAGGAAAAGTTTCTCAATTCGACCATATATAGGTTTTTTCTATGATAAGTTTATATTGTCCAGTTGCAGTGTCCGCCATCTTGCGACGACGCGAATACGATGAAGCGTTACCTAGGATAAACTGATTAATCCTTGACTCAAGTCAAGGGTGAATTTTGGGGTCATCAAAGACACCAAGATTGCAACCATTGTGAAAAGTCCTCTCAGGCGACGCACTCCACAGCCTAGATGTTCTTAACACAAACGTGGCATCAAACCTCCTTGACCGCCTTACTCAAATCTTGTCAGTGTCCTTGTTTTAGCTCGAAATATTTTGTTTCAGAAACGTTGATTCGTACTAGGGTCAGTTCAGGTCAGCCATCAGATACGAGTCTGTGATGACCGCTACACACCGACCTGCAGTCTCTGCCGGCCACACATTCACTTTCATATTGCGCAATCCGCGATTGAACTTGCACGACTACCGGACTAGAATGTGCACATGAGCAGGTATTATTCACACTTGCATTCACTTGTTTTGTAATTGGTTTTAACAGTCCTTTATTATTATATTTTTATTTAACCCGTTAGTTTGCCTCCAAGCAGTAACAAACATTACTGTGTTCTGGTTTGAATGGCAACGTTCCCAGAAAAATTACTAGGCAAAGCGATAAAACATCAAATTTCTCCGGGTAACGAGCGCAGTGCGTTGCTTAGTAATTTTTTGGATTCTTCATGTTCAATAGCTGCGTGTTACTGTGTTGTTATGGACAGGCATGTTGCTTACCATCAATCACATGTCCTGCTCGTCTTGCAGCTTCGGTGAGACTAGGGAACAATTTCAGGTATTGTTTTGTTTCAGTAGATATTTTGAGCTGTTTTCCAGAATAATATCGTGTTTTTCTTATTATGTTTTTCCTTTTTGTGTAAAAAATAATCAAGCTTTATTCTTTTAGAAGTGAAACTCCGTAAATGAATAACGTATAAGGGTGTTTAACAATGCCCTTTAAGCCCTTCTCTTACTGAAAGTACGAAATTATACCAACCCGAACTTTAACACATTGTCCATTATGACCTAGCCTTTTCCTTGCAGCAATAATACAGTGAAATGCTAATATTAACATTAAATTAAACCGCAATTGAAAGAAAAGTGATTCATTACGTAACACGATAACCTTTCATTGAATACAAAATACAACTATTTTCGGGCAGCATTGTCCTTCCTCAATAATTGAGTAGACGTGGAATTTACAAAAACAACACCAATTCAATTTGCCAGTAAAACGTATTACATGGAAACTACGTACAGTTCGTGACAAACTGTATGGTAGAAGATAATAATATTATCTGCAAACCAAGGAGCAAACCAAAAACACACGTGTATTTTGTTTTTGTTAACTTTCCCAAAACCGCTGAACCAATTTCGATGTAATTTATATACGGCAGACCCGAAAAGCGATGACGGGAAAATCTCAACAAACGTCTTAAAACTGGGCCATTTTGATTCAAAACTGACGGATGAATGATTTTTATAATATAGAATGACAGAACGAGCAGGGCATGTGCCTGATCGTAAGCAATACGCCTGCCAATAACAGCACAGTATTACGCAGGTATTAGCACATGAAGAGCCAAATTACTACCTAGATCACATTTTTTACCCAAAGATATTATACTATATGTGTGCCCTGTAATATTTCCGGAAATGTTGCCTTTCAAACCGGAACATAGTGATCTTTGCACATTACTACTAAATAATTATGTTGTATTGTGGGAAGGGCTTTACCTTTGCCTGTACCTACCGTTGAGACTCAATAGACTCTTAATAAATAAATATTCACTATGTTAAGTGTCTTTAAGATTTTAAGTTTGGCACGAACTGTCCACACGAAATGCATAATTACGTATTTACTACTTGAACCCGAGAAAATGAGTGAGTCGCCGTGAGTGTCAGGTTAAAACTCCGTTATTAACCGACGACGCGTCAGCTTCCCGGCCGATCATGTGGGTAATTGATTAATTCGCCTTTTGCGTCTTGTGATGTTGCATTCTTGAAATAAAAACTTCTTTAGGTACGTTGGGAAGTTTTTGAAATGGGAAAAAACAAATGAATTCACCACTCGCTCCTAAAATTTTCTCCCACCAAAAATTTCTCAGCGAAGCTAGAAGTTCATTCAATCATCATCATCATCAATTAAAAAACGCCAGGAATTGTAAATAAAAAAACAGCAAACTTGTATGACTAGAACATGTTTTTTTTTCAGTATGCTAGGGTTCAGTATCCAAAGTTGCTCAAGTATAAGCAGCTCAGTATAATTTTCAACTTTTAAGGGACTTATGGGAGTTGCCTCAAGTGGCCTCTAACGTTGGCCGAACTATTAGATAGCGCTGAAGATCCAAAATATGTTCCCGCTGGCTTTTGTGTATAGAGACCTTCTCTCACAAGGAGTGAGTCAATGTCACAATGCACCATGTTAGCCAAGTGGGGGATGACGAATGCCCCCGAGAGATGTCTTTCCCATGCCGTTTTCCTCACGCCTTAAGTCACCACCACGTCATCAACTGGACAGTCATAGCATTATCTAGGCCATTATAGCTTCAAATAGGCCAGCCACTATGGCTGGCATAATGATGCGATATAACAGTTTCGGTGCAGTGTAGTCCTTTGTTTTCGTTTCGTTTGTGAATCAGTGAAATACAATCAGTGTACCTAACTACCAAATAATTCGTATCTGCAAACTTTTTACTGTCCCCAGTTGGCGTCCCCAATCACCTTTCTCTATTGCCACCCCTAAAAACTGCTTAAAATCTAGAATTACATCGTCTTTAAGACCGCCCATCTGGATATACGGGAACGATTGCTGCGTTGAAGCGTGATTTTGATTTGATACCAATTACAAAATAATACATTTTAACCATACGCACTCTGTAAACACCAAACACCTAAAACTGTACCTTTATAATTTGTTTTAAAAAATCTAAATTAGAACACTCAACTTAATTGGGGGGTAAAACTTTGTCATTACAGTATAACATTACATTGCAACAATTCCCAAGATTGCAATGTCTTGTGTTGCTCGAATGTAAAATGCTATTAATATAAAATAGGCACTTCACTGCTAGAAAGACTGCTTCTTAGACTGTCATAATTTAAAACAAAGATTACAAAGATAAAGGATATATCAAAATGTTTTTTTATTGTCAAAAGATTTGCGCTTGAAAGCCATCTCACCTGATGCTAAGCGAAGATGCGGTCCACGATAGAGCGCGCACCAAGTTTTTTTATTAATATAGTAGGTATGCTTAGAGTGACAAGACGAGCAAGACATGTGCCTGTGCTTAAATTATGAACCTGAGGTAATTTTCACTCAAGCAATACATAGTACATAGTTTTGCTATATACCTTCCCACTTGTTTTATTATTAACCATGAGTAAAGTATAAACGAATCGCTATCATCCTAATGATGTATGAACAACGTAAAATAATATATGGCAGATTTCAAACAATTATCTAACTTTAAATTCGTCAAGTATTACTTAGGTTTCACCTTTATTTTAAAAGTAAGTATGTACTCTTTCTGTCAGAATATCACCTATTGCTAGGAGTTAATCGCCTGATACAATATTACTATAGCATTCTACGTTCTTTCTGATATCATTCTATGCAAAAAGGTTATTCAGAGGGCTCGTTTTGACCACATTAGCCGAATAGGGAACAAACTAGCTTCGTACCCTGCGGGCAGCAAAGCATTTTGGTCCCTAGCTAAATCGGTCGAATCGAACTTCTGTCGCCCCTCACTACCTCCAATGCTGAAACCTGATGGGACGCTGGCTCACACCGCAATGGAGAAAGCAACCCTGTTTGCATCTCAATTTGCGGAATCTTCGCGTCTAGATGCTGGTAGCGCGACACCTCCTACTTCACCTGGCTGTCCGACTTTTATGTCAGAGATACACATACGCCAAATGGAGGTTCGCAAAGCGCTACGTAATCTGGACGTGAATAAAGCTAGTGGCCCAGATGGTATTCCTGCCCTAGTATTGAAGGCTTGTGCGCCTGAGTTGTCTCCGATACTGACGCGCCTGTTTAGACTTTCTCTCAAACTGGGCTAGTGCCGAAGTCTTGGAAGCTTGCCAATGTGCAACCTGTGCCCAAAAGGGTAGTCGTGCCGACCCTGCCAACTACAGGCCCATCTCGGTCACGTCCATACTCTGCAAGACTATGGAACGTGTCTTAAACCACAGGCTCCTGACGTACTTAGAATCAAATGACCTCCTCAGTGACCGGCAATACGGATTTCGCCGAAACCGGTCCACCGGGGATATTCTAGCGTACGTCACACATCTCTGGAGTGAAGCTATTGAGAAACACGGGAAGCACTTGCAGTCTCCCTGGATATCTCGAAGGCTTTCGACAGGGTTTGGCACGATGGCCTTATAAGCAAGCTTTCAAGTTATGGTTTGTCTCCTGGGTTTATTGCGTGGATATCGGACTTCTTGAGGATCGATCCATTCGAGTCGTCATTGATGGCTGCTCGTCGGATCAAATGGCTATCAATGCCGGAGTCCCTCAAGGGTCGGTACTCTCTGCGACGCTCTTCCTGCTACATATCAACGATCTGTTGAAGCCCGGTATCTTTGGGTACGCAGATGATAGCACCGTTGTAGAGAGTTACACATCTAGCGCGAGAGCCAGTGGGCAGCAAACCCAGGTACTGAGAGAGAGTTTGATTGAGCGTTTGAATTTGACCCTTGAGGCGGTGTCTGAATGGGGCAATGCCAATCTGGTCAAGTTCAATGAGAGTAAGACGCAGGCGTGTCTGTTTTCCGCAAAAAGGAGTCCATTCCAACTGACTCCTACTTTTCGAGGTGTGTCCGTGCCAGTTTCTGACCGTCTTGAGCTTTTGGGCGTTACTTTAACATCTACGCTCAACTTTGGCTCATATATCGAATCCAAGGCCAAATTAGCTGCCAAAAGCTGGGTGTCCTCTCAAAGGTGCGAAGGTATTTTAAGCCTGAACAGTTGCTCACTTTATATCAAGCACAGATTCGCTCCTGTATGGAGTACTGTTCGCACCTTTGGGATGGATCAGCTAAGTATCAGCTGGAGGCACTGGAATCGATCGAGACGTGCGAAAAGGCTCATAGGCAATGATACTCTTGTGCGAAAAAGACTTCAAAGTCTTGAACATCGCCGAAAAATTGCTGGCCTATCGGTTTTTATCGGATACATTTCGGAGAGTGTGCGACTGGGTTGCATGATTTGATACCACCTTGCCCTTTTTTTATCGGAATGCTCGTAGCTCGAAAAAGCGACATCGTTTCATGGTCGATGTTCCAAAGACACGAACGAAGAGATTTGACTCAAATTTTGTGATAAGAACGTCTAGGCTGTGGAATACGTTGCCTGAGTGGGTTTTCCCCGATGATTACAATCTTTGTGTCTCAAATTGAGAGTTAAACCGTTTTTTCTAGGTAAACACGCTCCATCGTAGACCGCATTGTCGTTTAACATCAGGCGAGATGGCGGTCAAGTGTAAACCTATAAAAGTTAAAAAAAAAAAAAAAAAAAATGCAATTCCATGAACAATTTTGTAGAAGAATCGATCTTTCACTAGTCTCAGGTAAGTGTTGACATTTTTCCAATGTCCGTGACACATCTTCCTTGGAGGTCAAAATAATTTAACATTTAAGTACCTACTTAGGTATCATACCCCACCCACCAAAACCACACATTGCGACAAAGACTTGAACCCGGAACCATAGCACTTATATATGTATTGTCTTTTTTTTTACTTTGAAGATGAAAAACTGTTTCTGCACAATTTACTATCATGCATTCTTCCGATTGCCAAAAAGTCTACAAAAACTTTCATCAGCTAAAAGCTAATTAACAGTAATATTTAAAACAAACGCCCCGAAACGCTAAGCGGAATTTACACAAGACAATATTAGAGAAATACGGAATGCAATAATAATAAATAGCAATAAATAAAAGGATTCATTCGTTGCTTGTATTGTATGATACTAATCCTGAGGGAGGAGTGCTGTGGAGTCGATGTTTGGACTAAAAATATTTTCGCTATAGTTTTAAATTAATTATAAACAATATAACATTTGAATTCAAAGTTAGTTTTTGCTTTTTATATAAATGTTAGCTAATACCAATACCAATATTAAAATCCTTTGAATAATATATTTTCTTATGTAACCAAAATAACCGCCTTAGCTCAATCATTTTCTTTTAACTCTTGCGATCTAAAAAGCTGTCTAGTATTTATTGTAGCCAAATACGTATTGAATGTTTGCCATTTTAAGCATCAAATGAACTATGAACTAAAACAAATAAAATGGCTGAATGACGTTTTGAGTAGAGATTTACTACGATAACACGACCCGCCCTCCAGAATTCAAAACGTTTGAAAGTATTTGTGAAAGTATTTACAACGCACCACCACGCATGGTGCGTACTGCTACTGCAAACGAATAATTACAACTACCTACAAACTCTTTCGTAAGGGTGTGATTACACACACTAAAACAGTAATTTGGAGGGGCGGGCCATGTTATCGCAGTAAATCTCTACAGTGATAAGTTCAAAAAAATATTTTGGCACCACGTATTACATAAATGATACCTATTTAAATATCTCAAAAATTCACCAAAGTATTTAAAAATCGTCGTATTTCTTACATTTATTTTCATCACAACCAAATTTCAATGTACTCGTATTTTGGCTAAAAGGCCGCTTGCAGTAGCAAAACTTTACTTTTAATCTCAAGAAAAGGAAAAAACCTTTGATGTGCAAAAGTTGATACCAGTAGAACAAAAGAGTAGAAGTACAGTAAAAAGTAGAGTGGGTTAAAAAAAATAGAACGAACGAACGAAACGAAAAATTTGCTGAATATAACTAATCAAGCATAATTAACAAACTTGTTAGTGCTTATTACCTAACTATTTAAAGCTTTACTTAGTTTGATACTGTGAGACAAGAGAAGAGAGACAAGAGAGAACATTTCTGATGAGATGTACATACATATCTATTTCGTTTATCGCATAAAAGGCTACGTTTAAACCATCAACTAGTCCAAAGGTAAACAACAGTGTAGTCGAAGTTTAGGTAGGCTCACCAAAGATACTATAGTTGCTTATACCTTAAAAAGTTTTAGGCCGGGATTTTAGTTCCAGGTTTTCTAGCCAATGTTGTAAGCTACTTATTTTAAAAAGATAGAGTACGAAGCGTCTCCACGCCTTCGTTCGCCACAGAACTAATCCAAGGCAGCGCCGACTGCTACGGCGATTACTTTAATTGGTTCAATCTCCATTCAAAACCACCTCGCGGCTGCCAGTGCGCCGCGCCCTAGTAGCAGTAAGATCGACTCACTTACCACTTGGAAGTCAAATGGAAAAAAATCTCCTTACGGTATTTCGTATTCATGACTTTTTGACATTTTTGATCGATATTAGCTTGTAATGTTTTGGTGGTTTACACTGAATTATAAGATTATAATATTTTTAGATAGACGGTTGCGCAGGTAGGCCATGTTATATTTATCGTTTTACAAAAAAAAAACATTTAATAGATGAAAACATTTAAATTTTTTTTTTAACGAAGTTCCTTATCTCGCGTTGTTAAAGGGGGCTAGACGGAAAAAAATCTTACGAAAAGTTGTCACGACACTTTTTGCTATTGTAAGCTGTGCGGCGTCGCATGTTTCTCTGTCTGTCTCTCTCTCTCTTATAGAAAGCAAGCCAGATATTTTCATTTCTATTTCGCATTGAACAGTGTGGTGTCGCGACGATTATTTTTGTTGAGTGTATACAGGTTTTTTGTAAATAATAAATAATAAAAATAATAATAATTCCTTCACTAATTAATCGAAAGGAACTTCGTTCCATCCGGGTGTCCCTTGACACCTCTCAAGTTTTTTTTTAATATACCCAGGGCCAGATCTGTTTTATTCAAAGACGTTGTTTTGCCTCGATAGCTTATTTATTTCTCGCAATTCTCACAAGTTCAAAACATTACTTATTTAAAATTGCGTTTGATATTTTTTTTAATTGTAACAAAAAATCTTCAATAGATTTTTTGCCAAAATAATTAGAAAAATTAAACGAAATAGTATTTATAATATCTACCTACAATATATGAAATTCATTCAACTTTAAAAAAATTTAGGAAAAAAATATTAGTTAGAGCATTTATTTCCGATTTTAAAGCGTTTATCTATCAACGCTCTTGACTGTGCGATAAATCAGCAGTGCTGCAGATTCGCGTAGTTTTCAATCACGCTATTACCCCAGGACACAAACTAACCTAAGATATTCCAAATTATTATCTATCGATTTACCAAATTTCCCCAAGCTCCCTTCAATACTTTCAACATAAAGAGTAAAAAGTATCCATCCATAGGCTCACAAAATTTCGCACTTAAGAAGAACAAACAGTGCTCCGCGGTTTTACCCACTTAGTCCCCGTTCCCGTCATACTCATTTTTTTAGGGATTAAAAGTAGCTCATGTATTTTTCCAGACTATATTCTATCTATGTTCCAAATTTCAGCCCGATCTGTTCTGTAGGTTTTACGTGAAAGAGTAACAAACATCCATCCATAATTACAAACTCTCGCGTTTATAATATTGGTATGATCTACAAATTCCTCGATTCCATACTGCATATCCTGTAGTGTGCGAAGGGAGACGGAGGGTAGAGCAGGGTAGAGAGGCAGGGGGGTCACCGCCAGATTTATAGCGAAAGGGTAAGGCTCCTGATCCCTGTTTATGAAGGAAGATAGGGAAAAATGTGGAGATAGTTTTGGGCACGATTGGGAAACTAATTCTTGGCCACTTGTTTGTAGTAAAGGTAAACAAAGGACTGAATAACGATAGACTGATTTTTCTCTTGGTAATCTTAATATTAGCAAATATGTTATCTATATTAATAAGGCTATGGTTTTCAATAAATAAATGGCCCCTTTTGAAATAATCTGAGAAGGTGGCAAACAATTTATACATGTATTTTTTAAAAGCATTTAATTAATTAATAATTTATTGTTTGTTTCAGTTTCGGTTCAAGTTACATTCGAAAGTATTTGGCAAATATTTTACGACGTCTTTATTTTGTGATAATATTACCTTTGTACATACTTTTGTGTGTATATTTCTAATTAAATATCTCCTAAACCGATACATTTATTTGAGTGTTCCAATGGGTTCAAAAATAGTACCTACTAATAAAATAAAGTAATAGTACAGATTAACAATTATTCCGGATTTGTACTGATTACTTATATTTTTGTCCAGGGTGGAAATCGAAGCCACGACCTCACGCTCCGTGGGCAGACTTACAACTAACTGAGCCACGACGTACCAATAATCTCTTTCAATAGTCGGTTCCTCATGTCTGAGGATCGTGGTCAGCGTCGGGGTGACATCAATCTGTCATGCATACACCACCGGTGAAGGCTAAATTAGAAGACACCAAGAATATAATCATCAGGAAATGTTCACTCAGGCAACACATTCCAAAGCCTAGAAGACTTTTTTACAAGAGTAGAGTCTGAGTTCCACCTCTTTTCTTCCTCGGGGCTTTCAGATAACTTCAAGACTCAAACCTTCATTCGAATCTTAAACTAATTGGGTTGGTGAACGACCATGCGATCGTTTCCATACGTTCGTTTTCGTTACGTTTGCTTCGGTGTTCCCAACGACAATCAGTTTTTCCAACTCATCGCCTCTGCACACTCAGTCAGTCCAATAACTTAAAGCAAACCTTCTAAATGGATATGTTTGAATTTTTAACAAGACAAGTACATAAGACAAAGCCACCGGACTCGTTAGCGAAGCAGCACAAAAAGCTGATGCCCCCAGGCTCCTATAAATAAGGCAGAACCTTATTATTTAACATCTCGGTACTGCTGTCCGTCCGAACTCCCGACGATATATCTACATTAGGCCTGTCCCCGCGTTGAGGACCAGACATGTGAACAAAGATACAAATTACAGGAAGTGACTTCGAATGAATAACATCGAATAGTTTAATTTTCTTTAAAGAAAAACAGACTTAAATTCAAAATTAAATATAGAAACTTGACAAAATTTAATAATTTCTGTGAAACTTGTGAAACTCACTGATCCCATGCAACAGCGAGGTAGGACGAATACAGAATTTAGGGTTTTGTTGATGTTTCGTAACACGCTACACCAATTTCGACAAAATTTATAAGGGACCATCTCTGAAGTTTGATGGAACAAACAAAAAAAATATCATCAAAATTGGTCCACGATTGTATCAGCTATCGCGTAACATACCTACTTACAAATAAACATAAAATCGAATTCTAACATAACTGCCTCCTTTTTTAAATCGATAAAAAAATCACGATATTTTTATTATAGCAAATAAATTAATGGACCAAAATGCTGGCCTTTTTTTTGCTCAGCGAATAAGTATCGCCTCTTCAACGTGGCAATGGGGCTAGCATTTTGAGCACGATTCCTGCTGGCACCGGTCTTGTAGACTAAATGAATGTACATTTTGTTAATAAATATAAATAATTGTTACTATTCAATCTTATGTGATTAATGGACTGGCTTTGTGAAATTCTGGCTTAGTTGACCACTAGTAAAAGATTGACGTTTATAGAGACTGCCGATAGAAGTGAAAACTTATAACCCAGTATTTTATAGGTCACTTTGAACACTACGCGGTTGAATTTGGAGGGCGCTGCTACTCTGAAATAAAGACTTCAAAGCATTGTCTTCTAAGCATGCCCATCTAGACTAGATGGCCATGGCGTCGAGTTCACCCGCAAATATCTTTTATTTACGACCGTGATGCTTGATCTCAATTCACAGCCCACGAAAAAATGTGTTTCTGGTGCGCCAAAAAAAGTTTTCACTTTAAAAATATCAAACACACAAATTCGTAAAACTTAACAATACCGATATAATAGTTTTTTTTTCATTGTTCAAACATTACTTTCCATCCTAAGGTTGCCTGGCAGAGATCGCTTTTAGCAATAAGGCCGCCAACTTGTCGCACTAGTTTTTAAGGTTTATTGTAAATTGTGTATTCCATTCTTTTGGTGTGTCAATAAAGTGTATATCTATCTATCTATACCGTCCGTTTTACATCAGTAGCTGAAAGCCCCGGCCAAAAGCCACTTCCATCCTCTATAGATCCCAGTCCATACCCGTGGGACGTCAAAAATGAAGATTTAGTCCCCCGCCGCGTCATACGTTAAACTCGGCTAATGAAAACACGAGCGGGCCGTGATGAAACGGACAGGTCGGAAGGTCGCCTAGTCCCCAACATTATCTATACTATACTACCCTAGATAACTGATGTATCTTTATACTATTTGTCACCGTTCTATAAATACAGTATAGACACTTAGATAGATCAACTCTTCATTGTTAAGAAACTAAACAAACTTAAAAGTTATATCATAGACAGAATGGAGTAATCAAACAAAGAGTAAACTGATATTTTTTAATTTTTTTTAATAAATAAATAGTGGTGGACAATTCACATAAATATTGGTTTGTTTGTTCATTTATTTGTTTGTTTATTGATTTGTTTCTCCGAAAAAACAAAAAAAATTGCCTCCTTTACATTATTTAAAATAAAATTTAGACACTAGGCCAAATTTCAAAAGAAGCCATAACTTAGTTAGCTAGATTAATGAATGTGGATTTTAGTTTTTTGTTCATATTTCAAAAACAGACTGATTTCGATAAGACTTATATGGCCCCACTGAACTATGATCTGTTACACAAAAAAAAAGCCATCAATATTGATGCACAACTAGCGGAGCTAACGCGTAACGTACACAAAAATTACAACCGAATTGAGAACTTCCTCCTTTTTTGAAGTCGGCAAAAAAATAGATAAATAAGTTAGTGTATGAGAGAGGCGCTACCGCTGGTTTTTTTTAAATAAGAAGTGACGAGTCGAGCAGGACATGTGCCTGATGGTAAGCAACATGCCTGTGTTAGGTTAAGGGTTCCTTGGAACCCCTCACCTAACATTAAAAGTGAGGAAATTGATGGATTATATGACATTGTTATGTAAAAAGTAAAGACTCGATGTATTTCCCAAGTATAATCATGTGTTATAAGAACTACAAATAATACGGTTAATATGAGTAATGCCTGCCACATAACAGCAGAGTGACACGCAGCTATTGGAACATGAAGAGTCAAAATCATTACCTAGCACTGTCACTGCGCTCATCACCCAGAGATCTAAGATGTTATATCAAATTCAAACCGGAACGCAGTAATCTTTTCATATCACTGTTTGGCGGTAGAATAACTGGCAAAGGTGTGGTACTTCCCCAGGCAGACTCTGCTTGGAGTCCTACCACTAAAAATAATAATAAAGGTACAAAAAATTCAATCCACAAAATGTGTTAAATATAAATTTAATGTCATAGTTTTTTTATAAGCTCGCTGCTTCCCCGGAGCGGCGACATCTGGTGATGGATAGCGCCATTAGTTTTTTGAGTTTCCACTTGCCATTGTCTTAGTTTCATAATTAACGACAATGTTTCCGCTATTTATGGCGGCGAAAATACATTCTGCAGTTCCGCCGGAGGTTTTGTATGATTTTTATGGCAAGGAACGATTTTAAGTGAATAATCTCATTCATTGCCTTGAGTTTAGTAAAATTTTAGGTATATTAGGTCAAATAGAGATGAAGTTTTTTTTTCAATAAGAAGTGACGAGACGAGCAGGACATGTGCCTGATGGTAAGTAACATGCCTGCCACATAACAGCACAGTGACACGCAGCTATTGGAACATGAAGA